>JAJGOT010000301.1:700000-930000 GCA_022457155.1 Cladopsammia gracilis
GAACATTGCCTTTCCCGTGAAATGTCACTAAATCGTTTGTGACCTTGATTAATGCAATAAATAAGTTTGAATTTGGCATGATACATTTGCAAATAGAAACACGAAAGACGCATTCAGAGCCAGGCGCATCTAAGTTATGATGACACCGCTGGACGTACGCTTGCTCAAAATCATCGTGACAAACAAAAATCGCGACTGCCGCATAACAAAAGACGCAGGGAACCCAAGGAACCACAGGCAAACCAAAGATTAGTGTGCCACTCGCCTGGGGGCTCGCAGCAAAAACGCAGGGAACCCAAGCAACCACAGGCAAACCAAAGATTAGTGTGAACGCGGCTTCAGTCAAAACATCTAAAGTTCTTGACTGGCATCAAATAAACCCTGTGTTGAAAAATGACATGTATTATATTTCATACGAAATGTAACTTTTCCATTTTAGATTTCGAACACTCAAAAGAATGCACGGAGATGGGAAAACGATGACGATGTATCAAGTTGCAATGGATGCGAGAGACAATTCTCCATGACCATAAGAAAGGTTAGTTCTCTATCATGTCTCGTACAAAAGGTTTCCAAAAACTGTCAAAGACCCAAGGTGTTTTCATTAATGCATCTGCAAAGCTTCTAAATCTAGAAATAACGAAAATTTTTAAGGAATATCCAAAGATGTTTTCATTATTATTTTAATTTTTATTTTATTAGCTTCGCCAAATCAAGTACATATATATACTGTATATATAAAAAAAATGAGAGAGGCAGGGTATCCTCACCTGCATTGTTTGTAAATCTTTTGAAATCCTTTGGTTATTGCTTTATAACAACAATTCTTTGTGTGCCTAGCATCCAAAGAGTGCCACAGAAACAAAAATGACAAATATACTTAAATTGTTACTGTGTCTTTCTAATCTTTTGCTTTCTTTCCTTTTTCAGCACCACTGTCGGAATTGCGGGTAATAATATTGAATTTCTTACATTTGCCGCTAGTATAGGACCACTCATTAGTTCTGTCGAGGATTCCAAAAATGATGACCCACTTGTATTTCCTCCTTACCTCAAAATACTCATCTAGGGAATATTGTCCTCATATACACCCAAATGCTTGTGACAAACATCTAATTTCTCCTTACAATGCTGGATGGTAGCAGGACCCGAAATAACAAGAGCAGTGAAAGAATTTGAACTGAAGTACATATGACGTACGGAAGCCTAATGACACCCGTCACCACGAACAAGTCCCATCTGTTCAGAAAGCTTTCGCTAAAGACGTCTGTAATTGAGGAAACGGGGAACCCATTTTGTGAAGAGAGTACCGATCTTCTTGTATTGGACACCAAGGAAATAATGCCTGAATGTGTTGTGGAAGCTGTTTCATCAGCCAAGGAGAAAGGACAATCAGAGTATGACAAATACGTAGAGGAGCGACTTAATTAATAAGCGGTCCAAAGCCATCACAGACACTATCAAACAATGCAACCTACCTTTGTTTGGCACATCTGAGACAACGCAATCAAAAAGGACAAGTAATGAAGTTGCCTATCTCAAGAGCGACTGCAAATTCTTTTCCAGACTGTAATATCGCTTGCCAAGCGCGAGAGAGGGAAATCTTGACGAATTTTTTAAGCACAAAAACAGTTCAAGTCCACTTGCACTTTCGTGTAATGGCAGGATGCGTACAGGCCATAAATCGGAACTTAAGACATGCGTTGAAGTCGAAACAATGTTGGAGCGTCCTTCGATCAAAGCGATTGTTATAGATGCCGCAACTGTCGTTGATATGCTTCCACCTGGTAAGTGCAAGACCTTTAATGAGTACGCGGAATCTGCCTTTCTCCCGCACATCATCGACTATATCAGACAGACACAGTGTGGGATCACCACCTGGAGAACAGCTTGAAGCAAGGTACGCGCGAAACCAGAGGCTCTGGATCTCGTAAACGTGTCTGCGACACTGCGGCGATTCCATTAAATTGGAAGTCATTTATGAGGCCGGATGACTACAATTCGGAGCTATTCCAATATCTCGCAGTGAAAGTCACAATAGACAAGGAGGGCCTGGCACCATGCAACCACGAGGAAGCAGACACCCGTATCTTTGTCCATGCAAAGCATGCCTCAGTAAGTGAATTGCAGAAATCCCCATATACCAACTGTTGACACGGACGTGGTAATTTTAGCCATCGCATTTTTACACAAGTTAGAAGTAGAGGAGCTGTGGGTTGCATTTGGTGTTGGCAAGCATTTGTGGTGTACCTGCCGATCCTCAAGATAGCTAGTTCACTCACCACACAGCAATGCAAAGGGCTACCTTTCTTTCATGCCGTCACCGGATGTGATACAGTATCGTATTTTGCGGGAAGGGGCAAGAAAACCGCATTTCAAGCATGGAAGTGTTATACCGAGGCAATCTCAGTCTTCCGTAGTCTATCTTCGCCAGAAACATTAGTCTCCGAAGAGCAATTCAGGATACTGGAGCGTTTCCTGGTTATAATGTATAGCCGAACGACCCCCATCAGAATGTCAACATGGCACGGCAAACCATCTTTTCTCAAGGCACCAGAAGCATCGAGAGTATCCCGCCAACCCAAGCGGCCCTGGAACAACATGTCAAGAGGGCAGCATTTCAAGCCGGTCATGTCTGGGGGCACACACTAGATCCTATCCAAGAGCTTCCAAGTGCAGCAGAGTGGGGATGGTACCCGATGGATGGACACCGAAATGGACAACCATACCTGAAGCATTAAAAGCGTGTAATGAGCTTCAGTATCACATGTGGATGTAAGCGTGCATGCCGGAACTGTGCAAATGCACCAAGGCAAACTTGCCCTGCACTGCGCTGTGCACCTGCAATGGCAACTGCTATCAAGAGTGAAAAGAACTTTCCAGGTATTATTCTGTAGGCTAAAAACGTTGAATTACATCGAGATCATCGTTAGAATATTTTATAAGAATGTTAACTCCAATAATCCACAGGAAAATTGAGCTCAAATGACTTTTAAGATTATTTTCATTTTTTTTACGACTTGGGCTCCCTGTGGTTTCCTATACAAAACATATGGGAACTTTTCATCCACCAATAACAAGCGAACCGATTAGGATCCAAAGTGGATTTTAATCTTATATTGTTACCTACCTGAAAAGGATCACGTAGATGAAATCTGGTACTTGTATCACTAATTTGAACAATTTTTCGCTTATCTTCCGGACTATAAGGAGACTTTGTATTTTAATCTTGTGATCGGATTGGCCAAAGAATGCCGGTTAGTACTTGGAAGCTAAGGTTTTTCTAACAAAGAAAATTAATGCAATATATTGTTGTTTTGGTAGACAACAAACTACAGGTAATTAGAATAGCCAATGATAATATAAGTAGAACTCGTAAGATGTAGGATTTAGGAGCATTTTTGTTAGAAGGGTAAAAAATTTATATAACATTTAAAGCGTCAAATCTAAGTATATTTTACTGCAGTGTGTTAAAGTTATTAAAATACAAATAAATAAAATTCTTTCAAATAAAAAGCTACTGAATGGTGCCTCGTATGGTGCTGTTAATGATCCAATTTTTCCAGAGCGGAATCACATTCATGTAGACAGTGAAACAGGACCTTAGAAAAGTTGTTAATGTTGTACTTAAAGTTTTTCAATAGCTATTTTTTATTGTATATCTGAAACTTTCTCTCATTCTTCAAAAATTAATTTTTTTTTTGTGCGTGTGTGTGCTTTATTTTTTTCCTTTTTTTTTTTTTAGGGGGGGGGGGGGGTCTTCGAGGTTAATAGCGATTATTAATCGACGCTTCGGCCTGTTTAACCGGCCTTCTTCAGGAAATTAGGAAAATCAAGGTCAATATGGCAAACTGTTGTTCTAGTCCGCCATATTGACTGTTATTTTCTTAATTTTCTGAAGAAGGCCAGTTCTTTAAATCGCTTTTAACCTCAGAAGAATCCCGAAAAACAACTTTTAATTTTTTTAACTAGATAATTTTTTCTATCAAATATCTGAAAAGGGATTTCTTTATGGGATCGGAAAAAAAAAGCCGAAAAAAAAAGGCGAAAAAAAAAATCGGCTTTTTTTTTTTTGCCTTTCTGTCTCTTTTTTTCTTATCTTATCTCTCTTTCTTCTTCCCCGATTCTCATCTTGTCCTTCAGATCATCTTATCTTCTATCTCCCTCCCTAATTCTCATCCTGTCCTTCATCTTCCTCCATTGACCTCCTCTTCCTTCCCTTCATCTTCCTCCGTAGATCTCCTCTTACCTCCCCTCCCTTGTTGCCATTTTCATGCCCCCCTCACTTTATCCTACTATCTTCCCCTCCCTAGTTCTCATCTCACCCCCCCGTTATGCCATACCTGCTAAGATCACTGAGAAATTATGAAATAGAATTTTTTGTATGCACTTACCTGGAGTCGAACTCCCGACCTTCAGATTAGTAGTCCACTGTCCTTACCACTGCGCCACCAGGACCACGATGAAAAGTGACGCATATTTTTTTGTATTATTGATTATTATTGTTCCCAGACTCGCCTCGGCCAAAATTTAATCCTAACTAGAACTAAGAAAAAACCAAGTGAAAATTAAATTTACCTGCAACATATACTTTGTTGCCTACTAGAAAATACGTCTTTTTTTCATCTCTTTGCGAATGAAACACGGACTCGAAACGTCTGCTATTACACACTTCCTAACTTCTTAAGGTTCCCATGGGATTTGCATGTTAATTTTATGCGCGATAGAAAGAGTGTGAGCACGTGATCATTCTATGCAACTTTCGAGGCCACAGCTCTTGTAGAAACGGAGCAAATCCCCTCTGAATATTGAAACAATAGAAATTTGTTAATGAGTAAAAATGAGCCATTTTTTCAAAAATCGAAGAGGACCCTTTTAAGCTCATTAACCATTTTCTATTGTTTCAATATTCATACGTTTTTTCCAAAGGTTCCTTTGGGATTTGCGTCCTAATTTTATGCGCGATAGAAAGAGTGTGAACACGTGATCATTCTGTGCAACTTTCAAGGCCACAGCTCTTGTAGAAACGGAGCAAATCCCCTCTGAATATTGAAACAATAGAAATTTGTTAATGAGCAAAATTGAGCCATTTTTTGAAAAATCGGAGTGTTTACATTTTAGCTCATTAACCATTTCCAATTGTGTAAATATTCATGCGTTAATTGCCAAGGTTCCCTTGGGATTTGCGTCGTAATTTTATGTGCGTTTGAAAGAGTGTGAGTACGTGATCATTCTGTGCAACTTTCGAGGCCACAGCTCTTGTAGAAACGGAGCAAATCCCCTCTGAATATTGAAACAATAGAAATTTGTTAATGAGTAAAAATGAGCCATTTTTTCAAAAATCGAAGAGGACCCTTTTAAGCTCATTAACCATTTTCTATTGTTTCAATATTCATACGTTTATTCCAAAGGTTCCTTTGGGATTTGCGTCCTAATTTTATGCGCGATAGAAAGAGTGTGAGCACGTGATCATTCTGTGCAACTTTCAAGGCCACAGCTCTTGTAGAAACGGAGCAAATCCCCTCTGAATATTGAAACAATAGAAATTTGTTAATGAGCAAAATTGAGCCATTTTTTGAAAAATCGGAGTGTTTACATTTTAGCTCATTAACCATTTCCAATTGTGTAAATATTCATGCGTTAATTGCCAAGGTTCCCTTGGGATTTGCGTCCTAATTTTATGTGCGTTTGAAAGAGTGTGAGTACGTGATCATTCTGTGCAACTTTCGAGGCCACAGCTCTTGTAGAAACGGAGCAAATCCCCTCTGAATATTGAAACAATAGAAATTTGTTAATGAGTAAAAATGAGCCATTTTTTCAAAAATCGAAGAGGACCCTTTTAAGCTCATTAACCATTTTCTATTGTTTCAATATTCATACGTTTATTCCAAAGGTTCCTTTGGGATTTGCGTCCTAATTTTATGCGCGATAGAAAGAGTGTGAGCACGTGATCATTCTGTGCAACTTTCAAGGCCACAGCTCTTGTAGAAACGGAGCAAATCCCCTCTGAATATTGAAACAATAGAAATTTGTTAATGAGCAAAATTGAGCCATTTTTTGAAAAATCGGAGTGTTTACATTTTAGCTCATTAACCATTTCCAATTGTGTAAATATTCATGTGTTAATTGCCAAGGTTCCCTTGGGATTTGCGTCCTAATTTTATGTGCGTTTGAAAGAGTGTGAGTACGTGATCATTCTGTGCAACTTTCGAGGCCACAGCTCTTGTAGAAACGGAGCAAATCCCCTCTGAATATTGAAACAATAGATATTTGTTAATGAGCAAAATTGAGCCATTTTTTGAAAAATCGGAGTGTTTACATTTTAGCTCATTAACCATTTCCAATTGTGTAAATATTCATGCGTTAATTGCCAAGGTTCCCTTGGGATTTGCGTCGTAATTTTATGTGCGTTTGAAAGAGTGTGAGTACGTGATCATTCTGTGCAACTTTCGAGGCCACAGCTCTTGTAGAAACGGAGCAAATCCCCTCTGAATATTGAAACAATAGAAATTTGTTAATGAGCAAAATTGAGCCATTTTTTGAAAAATCGGAGTGTTTACATTTTAGCTCATTAACCATTCCCAATTGTGTAAATATTCATGCGTTAATTGCCAAGGTTCCCTTGGGACTTGCGTCCTAATTTTATGCGCGTTAGAAAGAGTGTGAGCACGCGATCATTTTGTGCAACTTTCAAGACCACAGTTCTTTTAGATGTTTGCCAAGTTTCACGTTTTGAATTAATTTGTCCTGCTTCGTCCAGTTCTGAAACTTTACCAGGAGGGAGGCATACCGGAGAAGTAAGAAGATTTTCACATTTGGTATCTGCGGCAGCCTTTGTAGTGTCGTTTGCCCAAGGGGGGGGGGGGGGGGGGAGGGGGAGAGGTGTACTTTGCATATTTTGGTAGGGGTGTGCCGCTGGAACTCTGAAACTCTTACCTTATTCCAGTCTTGATGCTTCATACGACTGATCAGTTTCCTGGCAAATGATACCCTATTCTAGACCAAAACATTTCTACACCTTATCCCAAAATAACTCTGCTTGAAAATCATACCCCTCACAACGGCACATACATGAGAGCACTTTCCCCAGTTTGCAACAGCTAGCATGGGTGGGTCATGAAAGCATGGCCTCGGCGTGAAAATAAGCAAAGAAAAAAATTTGAAGGGGGAGGGAAGAGGAAGTAAAACACTTCCTATGCCCTCCACCCAATATTTAATAGTAATGCAATTAACATGAGAAGGTTGGCTTGAAAGAGGAGGCATTTCCCTGGCTTCTTTTTATTGTCTATTATAATACATTATTGTATTTCAGTACAGTTTTCCAGTTTTTTGTCTTCTTACATATATACAAGTTAGAGTAGAAAGGCATACGATACAGTATTAAACTAGAAAATATAGTATCAAGTTTTCTTTGCTGACGCCAAACACAGCCATGTAACTATGGAGCATCCATTTTTGGTATTGACTGACATGCGCCCTGGGTTCTTGAATGGACTTTGCCCCTTAGTGTCACGTGTCCAGTCTGCAGATGTCTTCATATGGAATTCTATCAATTCTCTTCCCTCTGTGAGGACTCTGGAGAAACAAAATTGATGTACGCATATAATTTGACAGAACTCCAGGTATTGCGCATCGCGTTCTTGACTTCACCCGCATGTACATGGACTGTTCACAGTTCCGTTTTTTCTCACGTGTTTGTCCAGTTGGACATCTTGAGTTTCACGGTGCACAAAAGTACAAAAGAGTACAAAAGCTGTTCAAGGGGTGGGTGAAAGTGAAGATATTGGGGTATGTTGGGGTAGGGGGGGGGGGGGGGGCTTTAGTCTCCAAAAAGTATAGCTGACTTACATCTTTAGGATCCAATGTGAATGAAAAACTCTTTTCATCCAAAGATACAAGCGAAGCTGTTGACCCTCTGTGGACACCATTTACAACCAACACAGTCTTACCTAAGGATGAAAATCCAAATACTCCTTAGTGCGTGTTGTACATCGTCACAATATTTGTTGAGGACTAGGTTAAGAGAAATTAAACAAAGGCTCCTACGATCAAGCCAACACGTAAATGCGAAACATTCGGACCTTCCCCTCTCCTAGATGCCTTGATTCATGGTCACCGACCCCCACCCCCACCCCTGCGTCCAATCCCCCACCCTCCCTTCCTTCCAATGCCATCACCATGGACAAGGCAGGTGACCACTACATATTGCGGGCTCAATGTTCACCGACCCTCCCTTCTGTTAGGTGATTTTGCTCCACTGACCCCTCCCCCCACTCCTTCCATTTAACTTCCCACCCTCCCCTCCCTCGAATGCCCTCCCCATTGGTAAGACAGGTGACTTTTACAGTGGTAACAGCTGATAGAGCAAGCAATTGAGTATAATTATTGATCCCACTGCTACAACTAATTCACGAGTTAAAAAGGGATCACGTTTTGCTGGGGTACTGGATGATTAATGCACCAATGTACTTATTATCCTAACAATCTTAAAGTGTGCTATTGCAACCAAATCATGGTAGTACAAATTGAACAGTTACCCAATACTGGGATGACTGTGAAACCTAATGCTGGGATGACTGTGAACAGTTACCTAATGCTGGGATAACTGTGAACAGTTACCTAATGCTGGGATGACTGTGAACGGTTACCTAATGCTGGGACTAATGTGAACAGTTACCTAATGCTGGGATGACTGTGAACAGTTACCTAATGCTAGGATGACTGTGAACAGTTACCTCATGCCTCATGTACGGAGCTCCAAAAACATGTCTACATCCTTCGTCGCTCTCCCCAGTCCGCCCTCCTGCATGGGATGCTAATCCATCACGAGGCTACCCTAAAGCAATATGTCGCCGGCAGCCATTTATACACCTGGATAGAGAAAGACGATGTGGAGCATGTGAAAGTACTGCTGAAGAGGTTTTATTTGAATGATGAGTCACACCATAGGATTTCATTGACAGAGTCAAAAGTTAGAACAATTGGTACCATGCAAAAGTACTGCTGAAGAGGTTTCATTTGAATGGTCACACCATAGGATTTCATCAACAGACTCAAAAGTTAGAACAAATGGTACCATGCAAAAGTACTGCTGAAGAGGTTTCATTTGCATGGTCACACCATAGGATTTCATCCACAGACTCAAAAGTTAGAAGAAATGGTACCATGCAAAAGTACTGCTGAAGAGGTTTCATTTGAATGGTCACACCACAGGATTTCGTCGAAAGACACCAAAGTTAGAACTACAGAGGCAGATAGGCAGAAATTACCGAGGGGTTGGGGTGTGTCCACATGAAAAATTTGTCCGGAGGGTAAGAAAATTCACTGAAAAATCGTAAGCAAGGCACAAAATAAACTTATCAATACATAAGTGAATTATTTTGACAATTGCGAAACAAAACAAACGATTATAGTGACCTTTCACACAAAAACAATACGAACGGCAAAATGCCAACTACTGTTTCAATTTCCTAGGTATATTTGTTGAGATGGCTCAGTGGCTTGTCTGTCCACTGGTGAGCCACCGAGCCACTCTGTAATATACGGTACATGTACTTTCCTCGTTCTTTAAACACTCAAGTCGACTGGCGAGCCATCAAGCTGATGAGCCACTCCGTAATCTTTCTCGTTCTTTAAACACTCAAGTCGACTGGCGATCCATCAAGCTGATGAGCCACTCCGTAATCTTTCTCGTTCTTTAAACACTCAAGTCGACTGGCGAGCCATCAAGCTGATGAGCCACTCCGTAATCTTTCTCATTCTTTAAACACTCAAGTTGACTGGCGAGCCATCGAGCCACTCTGTAATACACATTTCTCGTTTTTTAAATCTTTTCCTTTTTTCTGTTTCACTGACAGAGCCACTTCAATGATAGTCCTAGAAAATTGGCCCTGCATTCTGTAGTTGCTCCAGACAGACAGTTATTCACTAAGTCACACAATGGATAATCCATGTTGGACACGAAACGTCTTATGAACTGTGTATCATCATTTAGGGGTCTACAATATTTTCGTCTAACTCATAACTTCTTTAATTTAAGCTACACTGTACGTAAGCTAAGCTTAAGCCTATGTTTGGTACCTCGTCACGGCACTGTTTCTGGCACATTTGACAATACCATCTTAACTTCTGCAATCCTTTAGCCTTTATCCTGTTTGCTATGGCTTTTGGAGTTAATGGTCCTGCCTTTTCTTTTCCCATAATGCAAAGATTTAGCTTGAAGAGTTTCAGTTTTCACGATAACAACGTCGACGCGAAAGAAATAATTTTGTCCGCCATTGCAAGACCAACATTCAATGCGAGCTGTGCCCGTTCCAGTTTCCAGCAGCTGCTTGAGCCCGCGGTATGTCGGTACACTATGTGTCCCCATACACCACGTACCTACCTCGGTCCGTGTGCCGCCCGCCGCGTTGGGCTGGGCTAGCTCGCGGGCGCGTATGACGTCGCAAAACATGCGCGTCCGGGATCTTAGCAATTTTGAAACCAAAGCGAGGCTTTGTTTTTCGCGCGGTTACACGGCCGAATGTCAAGTCAGCTGGGAAAACACCTTGTTTTGGTGTGTTTACTAAGCAGAGGAAACCGTTTAAATTGAAGTCGTTGTTTCCCTAAATTTTTCGCGGTTTGCTACTCAAGAACGGGATACTAACTAAGGGATACTCAGAATCAGTTTCTCGGGCAATTTTTGACAAGCAACAAGTGTATTTTATTCGGAAAGTAGTCGTACTAGTTATTCTAGACGGAGAAAAGGTTGTTTTTGTGAACTTTTGTACGGTCTAAATGTACTGTGCAGACGGTCGCGTAATACTGTTTTTGAGAATTGCCAAAATTGAAAAATAGCCCGGTCGTCAATCTTAATTCTTGTGCTTCCGACCTTTCACCTTAGTTAAGTTTCACCTCAGTTAAGCTTGTTCAGAGAGCGACGCTGTTAGGTTCAGCCTATCTATATATATATTTCGTTTCAAATATGGCGGACAGAGCTGGGAGCTGGGCACGGAAACATCGCAAAACGAGAAATTGAATGCTGATCACTATTGGGGCTTAAAGGGTTAAATGTAAAACGTTTTGTCTTCATGGGACAAAAAAGAACATCCGTTCTCGTTACTGCGCCTTTCAATAACATGCGGAATTTGAAATTCAAATTTCCACCAACGGTTGCGTTTTACACTGCCGTCAATCATCTTAGCTTCTCTCTCTTACAACTTCAATGAGTTCAAAAGGTCACGTCCGTGCATTATGATTGGTAGATTTCGATCCATGTTGTTTGCTTCTTTTTTACATGGTCCGTTGGTTTTCGTATTAATTATGATTGACGGCAGGGAATAACGCAACCGTTGGTGGAGATTTGATTTCAAATTCCGCATGTTATTGAAAGGCGCAGTGAAGGAATCAAACACAAAGCTATTTTTTTTTTCAACTTGATCTTTAATATACAAAAGATAAGAAGGTTTTTCGGAGGTGACATTTTTCCTTATGCAACTGTATAAAAATAACTTTTAGAATTTTACTGACTTTTAATATGACTGTGTCGTAAGTAAGACAACATTGCCCTTAAAAATATTATATTATTATTTCGCCAAAAAAAAGCAAAAGAAATTCTGCTGCTTTCAGTTCGAAAGAGTAATGACTTTCTCGGTAGCCTGTTCCATGCGTTCTGATAGTAGCGCGCGAAGTAAAAATAATTCGAGTGCTCACAGAGGGCGCGAAAGAGAGCGAGGAAGTCTCCCCTTGTGGTCTCCGCTCGTTTGCGCGCCGGTTCAATCACCACAATCTTAACGCGTGGAACAGGGTACATTCTCGGTTGTAAATCTGTGGATAAAACCCCAAAGTAACCATTCAAATGAAAGCTACTGAGCAGTGCTTTCCTGTGGTACTGTTTATTATGCTGTACAAGGTGGTTCTAACTTTCGGAGTCTGTGGATGAAATCCTAAAGTGTGACCATTCAAATGAAAGCTACTGGGCAGTACTTTCCTGTGGTACTGTTTATTATACTGTACAAGGAGGTTCTAACTTTTGAGTCTGTGGATGAAACCCTAAATTGTAACCATTCAAATGAAAGCTATTGAGCAGTACTTTGTTGGGATACTGTTTATTATGCTGTACAAGGTGGTTCTAACTTTTGAGTCTGTGGATGAAATCCTTAAGTGTGACCATTCAAATGAAAGCTACTGAGCAGTACTTTCCTGTGGTACTGTTTATTATACTGTACAAGGAGGTTCTAACTTTTGAGTCTGTGGATGAAACCCTAAATTGTAACCATTCAAATGAAAGCTATTGAGCAGTACTTTGTTGGGATACTGTTTATTATGCTGCACAAGGCGGTTCTAATTTACCGTTGTCATATAATGAATTGTTTCTTCTCCGTTGACGTATGTTTAATAGAACAACTTTTCGATAAATAATGTTAATATTTTTTTCTTACAAATTTCTTTTTACTTAGTTGCACAATTAATTATTTATAATCATGTCTGCTTTAAGAAATGCTCTTTCAATGCTATTTACAAAAAACAAAGTAGATTTATATATAAATTATCAAAATAAATTAATTATAAATAACATTTTTTATATAAAAAAAGAGAACTTGCTGGCACAATCCATTGAACCTATCTGAAAACGAAAATAAAATTCAAACTATAAGTTAGTTTAAATAAAACACTTTAATTCAAGAAGAGACCATATCTCAGTTAAACTCTCCTTACATCCCACGCCTTTTGCAAAATGGCCAGTTAGACAGCCTTGTATTCAATTTACATTAAAAAAATTAATGCTCAAAAAAATGACAGATTACGTCAATAAAACACATTGCTAAGGTACTGTTTCTATGAAGTTAAATACACTGTGCTACATCTCATAATACGAGAATTGCACAGATACGCGCACATAAAGACAAAATAAATGTAATATAAATTGTAAAATTCATTAATAATTCATAAGGGTACTAACAAATAGAAATGAGCCATTCCAATCACATGGTTACTCTGTAATCCAGATACAACTCACTGGTGAGTTGTATGTGATATGTAAATTAGATACAACCACTAGTGAATGGTATCTGGAATGTGAATTTCACAAGTTAACTACTACATTCGCGTCCGTGCTGTATCGGC
Source organism: Cladopsammia gracilis (assembly GCA_022457155.1). Taxonomy (NCBI): domain Eukaryota; kingdom Metazoa; phylum Cnidaria; class Anthozoa; order Scleractinia; family Dendrophylliidae; genus Cladopsammia; species Cladopsammia gracilis. Next base: position 713,105 of record JAJGOT010000301.1, read on the forward strand.
ACTATACATTCACTCGCGTTTACTACATTCGCGTCCGTGCTGTATCGGCACTATACATTCACTCGGCTGCGCCTCGTGATTGTATAGGCCGATACAACACTCCCACTCATGTAGTAAACATTACTAAAAAAATCCTTACCTATGATGATGGAATGTGTCAGTTCCCGGATGAAGTGCTTCCAACTGCAGTTGACGCCGAAGGACTGGTACGAGGACTAGGAATCGCCAGATCGAGGATCCACGTCATGCAACAGTGAAGAGCCTGGGGATAAAAAAAACCGTGTCATTAGACTACAGCGGAACTCCGCTTACCAAGAAAACAGGGGTCATTTTTAACTCGTGAATAGGTGAAGCGTTAAACGAGATATCGCATTCGGGGAAGATATGCAAATTTTCACTCGGTCGGACGGCGGATTTTCACTGAATTCCGCAAGAAATTCCCCAATGTGACAATTTAGATGAAAATTTTTGAGCGTTACCTCTCTTAGATACTATCCTGCTAGAAAATTTTGGAAAATTTGTCACATTTGTAACTTGGCTCCTTATAGCCTTACAAGGCGTTCAAATAGTGTGGAACAACGCAAAACAGACAAAAAAGCCCGGCAGGAAACTGGGGACAGAGGGCGTTTACGACTATTCCACGCGATCAGCACTCGAGCGTATTCGCGCGCCGCATATCCTTCGCTCCCCAGAGGGCTTGACACTTCACAACAACAAACAACAACAAAAAGTCTTTATTTTTAGAAACACAGTTACATTTTAGCTGTCCGCGTTTAGCAAAGGCTATTCTAGGCGGGCAGATTAAAGAAAAAGTACACGGAGAAAGTTATACCTATTTAAAATTAAAAAGTTTAGAATTAAGGGAAAATGAATAAAATAGTTAAATAAATAAAATAATTGTTGTTGAATTTAACTAGAAATCATTTTTTTTATTATCAAAGGCGTTTTTTTTATTATCAAAGGCGCTTCACACGCGCTTCACACGCGCGGGTGAGTGTTAGTGTCGAGCTCTGCCCACTATCTGAACGCCTGGAACATGCTAGACTCTTAAGTTCAAACGCTACCTGTTGCCATCTGGAGTTAAGCTCGTCCATCGTTTGCTGCACTGACTGGAACTCAGCTGAGGTACTGTACTCCCGCATGGATTTGCCTTCTTGCAACAAAGACTTCAGCTTTGAGTAGTTCATATTAATTAGTCTTTGGAGACCCTAAAAATAGCAATAATTTATCTGTTTTTGAAGACATGCACGTATTCTTTTGAAACCAACAGTGCATCACTGCGTAATAAAACTAACGGTAAAAGCAATACTAACGGTATATGCAATACTAACGGTATATGCAATACCAACGGTAAATGCAATACTAACGGTATATGCAATACCAACGCTATATGCAATACTAACACTAAATGCAATACCAACGGTATATGCAATACTAACGGTAAATGCAATACTAACGGTAAAAGCAATACTAACGGTATATGCAATACTAACGGTATATGCAATACTAACGCTATATGCAAAACTAACACTAAATGCAATACCAACGGTAAATGCAATACTAACGCTATATGCAAAACTAACACTAAATGCAATACCAACGGTAAATGCAATACTAACGGTATATGCAATACTAACGGTAAATGCAATACCAACGGTATATGCAATACCAACGGTAAATGTAGTCGTATACACAGTGGACTAAGAACATGCAACATTAATTTATTTGTATTAGAGCAGTTTTCAGTTGAGTGTCTAGAGTAATTTCATGATTGCCTTGTTGTTGCATTTCTCAGCTTTGGTTTTGGTTTTACGAAACTCAATTGAAAACCGCTCTATATTTACCGTTATATTAGCAGTACATTAAGCGTTGTTATTACATTCATTTCGTTTAAAAACGTATACTGTTTTATTCGTTTTCACCGTCCACACTAAAATGATCGAAAACGCCAAAAACGGACACTTTTGAAAAGGGTTTAAAACGCATTAAGCCCTGGCCAAACGGGGAAAACCATTACGCGATAACTTGCGATTCCTGAAACCGGTTTGGCCAGGACTTGCCTGTACATGCAATGCCTTACATTGATCGAGCTCAAATTTGTGCGCAAATAGGGGCAAAAAATCAAATCAATTTATTTAAGTGTCAAAGTATTTAGCACGCGAGTGCTAATTGTGGACACTTTCCAGATCTAATTGGAATTTGGAAATGTTGGTTTTTGAGGAGAGGGGAAAACCGGAGTACCCGGAGAAAAACCTCTCGGAGCAAGGAGAGAACCAACAACAAACTTAACCCACATATGACGCCGGGTCCAAGGATCAAACCCGGGCCACATTGGTGGGAGGCGAGTGCTCTCACCACTACACCACCCCTGCTCCCCACTACCCCACCGATGCTCCCCAAGGTTTTCATCGTTTGACCATCAAACGCAAGTAGTCTCAAGTCAAGAGCGGGGTCGTAGCTGTCCAAACGATGTCTGTGATTGGCGAACGATACAATTGATATATCACTTGAACAATGCCCCTATCCCTAATCCCTATCCCAGCGGGACAAATCTATTGTTTTCTTAGCGAATCGCAGACATCGTTTGGACAAGTGCGGGACTACCCCAAGTCAACGCAAGTGGTTGCAAGTCAACGCAAGTCAAGCGCAAACAGTCACACAATTACAAGCATCAATAAGCAACAAGCCTTTTCAATTCCAAACACCTCATAAACTTCAAACAAAGAAAACTTTGCCTCAACCATCCATCAAGGAACACCAGACTCATTATCAACAATAACTGACATCCTGCTATTGAATCTCTGTCTGAGTGTCACCTCTTCCCCACCTCGTTCCAAGGACCTTCTCTGCATTCAAAATGGCGGGCGGAGAAACTCTTGGACAAGACTGCCAAACTACTCCAAAAATACTGAAGTATTTTGTTAGGTAAAAGATGATGAAATGTCTCCCTTTCGTTTGAACAACGGATTCAAATTACCAGAAACCAAACACGACTGTATTCGCCATTCTAGAAACGAGAAGGAAACTGGGCCGAGTGAACTTTTGCAACGACTTCTGGGATCGTTACAGGGGACGCTTCTTTTGTCTCTGTCCCCAGTAACAGTCCCAGAAGTCATTGCGAAAGTTCACTCGGCCCAACGTTCCTTCTCTTTTCTAAAGTGGCGAATATCGCTGGAAATAACCTCCGAAAACGCCATTTCATTGGCGTCACGCGACAAAATACTCTACGATTCTTGATGTATTTTGGTGGTCTTGTCCGGAGATTGCTTCGCCGGCTCAGACAATTTGAAAGCGGAGAGCATCTCGTATTCCTACCTTGAGTTTTTCAAGTTGAACACGTGGTGCGTCATCCGAAGTGTAAGGATCCAGTGCAATTAACTTGAGTTCCGCTTCCGTGAGAAAGCTGTACACCTCCTGGCGAAGCTGCTCGAATTTCTCAGCTGTGTCTGTTAATTTGCTGTGTCTATTTACAAGGCTTTCCACACGATTAAACATCGCCTGCCATCGGGCTTGTGCGGACTCCACGCCAAGTCTGATATCGGATGCGGCACTCGTATTGATCTCCAATAGTAGATATTTACTCCGCTTAACTATTCGTTCCATCTGGGGTCGGTGGGACGTGATATCTTTGAGAAATACCTAAAAGATCACAAAAAAGATAATCTACCTTATTCGTACTAATTTTCGCGGGCACTTAATTTCGCGAATTTGGAACACGAATATTTCGCGAGCATTAATTTTCGCGATTTTGCAAAAAATGATAAATTTAGGGCATTTAATTTCGCGAAAATTGACAAAAGACAGACTTAGAAAACCGTTTTTTATTGAATGATCACTTAAATGACGATTGATTTGCAATCATGAATTGCAATTAGGTAATAGAAATAGCGTTTATAATCCGCAGACTAATCAAGCAAATACTGCAAATCAATCAAATGCTAATGCAATATTGTACTTAATAAAAGTCAATTATAAAATTATGATTTTAAATACCTATGCCATAAGTTCTGTAATGATTATAAATGCTTAACACCCTTGAAACAGAACAAAACTATAGATGAATAATAATGAAATACAATTTAAGTATGTCTTCCGATACAGCCTTGTGCAATGTCTATATTATTACTGTGGTGCACCGTCTATATCTTTAAGTGGGTCCTCAGACGGAGCTAAGAGCTTGTGTTGGCTAATTATAAAGAGCCTGACCTAAATAGACATTTTGATGACTGCACGAAAGATGTTTTAAAAGAGCTACATATACAAGAAGAAATGAGTGATTCGGATGAAGAAAGTGCTGAAGTAGAACTTGAGATAAATAGACTGATGACAATTACCATGTAGCTATAAACGCAGTTAATCATTGATTAAAGCAATTATAGAAGTGTATTAAATTTCGCGTGTGTAATTTTCGCGTATCCTAATTTTAGCGAGTCTTTAATTTCGCGATTTTTTACAAATCGCGAAAATCGCGAAATTAAAGCCTCGCGAAAATTAGTACGAATAAGGTACTTTGAAGAAATTAGCTTGACAGTATCGCATAAAGGAGTGTGATAAGATAATCCAAACTAGCGTATAGTAAAGGGCCGAAATAAAAAAATTTCACTGTTATATCGCAAAATGCCACCAAATATACAACTTATTTGGATAAAAAGATTATACAGAGTAAAACAGAAGCAGTAGTTTGGAGATAAAGTGCAGGATTACAAGGATGGAAGTGGATTACATTTCATCAAATTTGATTTCGTGACAGGCGGTCAAGATGTAACTCTGATTCTTTCAGTTGTTATTTTGTCTCTTTTTTACCATTTTCTTTGCTTTCATCAATTTTCGCCATTTTTCTTCACATTTCAAGATAATAAAGTAAGCTTAAAGCAAGCTCCTGGCCATAATCATGAAAACACGATACAGTACTGTCCTAAATTCTGAAGCGAAAGTTCGCAATTTTTTCGCCGAAATTCGCCAAGTTCGGCGAAGTTCGTTTTCATTACTTTTCGACAGTGCTGTATATCAACCGGGGGGAGGGGGGAGAGAGGGGGCACTGTCCCTTTAATTTCGAGCACTGCTTTTTACTGCTTACCTCAAAACACTTAAGTCTGCTTCTGGATATCTCTAGTCCTGATATCATCCCTTCCTCAGACTTCTTCACCGACTTTTCTGTTTCATCAACCCACTTGACGAACTTCTCGTATTCATTCCAAAACTCTTTACACAAGAATAGCCTCTCTTCCGCTTGCCTCCTCTGGGTCGATACGGTACGACGGACATTTGACCAGCGGTTTTCAAAACTCTCCCTAGTCCTCTGCAGACTATGACGATCGGCTTCAGATGGGCAAGCCATGCGATCCCGGCGAAGTTTCTATCAAAGATTAAAATATTTATTGTTGATATTGGAAATACATGTCATGAAACTAGGACTTGGTTTGGAATATTTTTAAATATATACTTATTTGTAGTGATAGTTTATTGACACCTTCTTGCAGCCTGTCGGCTGAATTAGAAGCGTTGATCACTGATACATATGTTATATAAATTATATTTTAAATAAACAAAGCATTGTAATAGGGCCACGAATGTAAGTATGTTAAATTAATTATGAGAATTGGTCTTCATATTTAACAGTAAGAACGCTGGAGAAACACCTAGTTTTGGTCACGAAATGGGAACCTCGTTCTTACAGATCGCATATTGCAACACGGTAAAATCTCGTAAAATAAAGTTCGTGTACCTCACAAAGCTGAAGAACCGTTTGTACGTCAGTGGCGCGCTTTTCAACATCCATCTCAGTGTCCTAAAAATTCAAACGAAAAACTGTTGAACAAAGGTGTAACACTTTAACTCCCAAGAGTGCCAAAAATCAAAATTCATGAAAAATCCCAAATTTGATTTTCTGAAATACTGAAAACAAATGGTACCATGCAAAAGTACTGCTGAAGAGGTTTCATTTGAATGGTCACACCATAGGATTTCATCAACAGACTCAAAAGTTAGAACAAATGGTACCATGCAAAAGTACTGCTGAAGAGGTTTCATTTGCATGGTCACACCATAGGATTTCATCAACAGACTCAAAAGTTAGAAGAAATGGTACCGTGCAAAAGTACTGCTGAAGAGGTTTCATTTGAATGGTCACACCATAGGATTTCATCAACAGACTCAAAAGTTAGAACTGCACTACATGTCTCCATAACTGACTCCAGAAGTAAAGGGTTAATGTAAAACACAGCATTTCACTAGGTATTAAACCACATGTACGTGATTGATTTGCTTCGTGATTGAATAGAGCGATTTTCACTAGAGTATTGAAAACCGAGACCAAAGTAATTACTCTGGCCAATCACAACACGCAGATAATTCAATGAACCAATCAGAACTCGAACCAGATGCATGCAGCCTACGCCAAGCGCGGGAAGTCGCGATTGGTTTTAGATTTACTACAAAGGTTGCGCGGGATTTTTTTTAGCCAATCACAAAGCGTAGTGACGCAAAACCAAAGCAATTGCGAAATTATTTTTGACACTCAATAGTCCATTTGCACGAAGGCGTCATTTGACTACAACTACCAGAATTCATTTCGTTCCTCCTTTCTTATTTAAATTTTGTAATCCCAGTGCGGTTTAAATAACAATTGCCCTAATTTGCACTACAAAACAAAAAACTGAAGGATTCTGGTAGTTGTAGTCATATGACGTCATCGTGCAAATGGCCCATTGGAAACCGCTCTAATCAAGTTATTTTAAACAGTACCTTCATTTCTTTGACCTTTCTGTGAATCTCAGCCACAACACACAAACGTGCGAAAGTGAAATCCACCAATCGGCTTTCCACCTCAGCCATCCACGTATTCAGTTGCTTCAGTTGAATCTCGAGCAGCTTCAACCCGTACCGGGTCTCCTCAGCCTTCTTGTACGTAATGCCCAACAGCTGACACAAGGCGCGCCAGCGATCATTCAGACGCTTCTGCTTCTCAGCAACTGCGCCTGCGTAAGGCGTGCCACCGGCTTTGCTAATGACGTAATAGGCACATTCGTTCATGGTCGATCTGGTGGCCTCGTGACCTTCAATGTCGGCAACGTAAACCTGTGTAAAGAAACGCATAATTGGTGTCGTGTTTTTCTTTATCCTCTCATTGCCAAGTTAATAGGAAGCTTTAGCAACCAAGACGTCAACGGCAGCAAGAACGGCACAAAAAATAGGTTTAATGAGCGAAAACAAAGCCTCTGCAATGCGTTTTAAAACAACAACGTCAAATGTTCAAATTATAGGTTAACACACGACGGTTGATTATCCTTTCTCTATTTGAAATTGAAAGCCATCCCTACGAATTCAGCTCCTGGAAAATTCAGTTACATTAGACAAATGAAACAAATTGGCCATTTCCGAGTTGCCTTTAGCCTCTCTATCAAAGCGAGGCTAGGTGCGAAACCTTTCAAATGAAAATGAGTTTTCATTCACATTAAAAAAACTTTGGCAGCACAGGGTTTTGTGTTTTAGTAGTTAACGAAGGTACTTTTCATCATCTTAAATTTTGGCGGTGAAGGGGTAAAATTCTTGGGACCAACGTTAGTTGTTCCTTGGGAACTGGAGTCCGCTTATTGGGGGTAAGGTGTATTGCCAGCAAGGCGAATAATTCACGCTACAAACAAACCTGAAAAACAGTATCTCCTTCATCATCCGGGATACTGAGAAACGATTCCTCGAGGTCACGTGATACCGACGACTCGATGTTTGCAAGCCAATTAGAGAGTGTCTCGTGCAACTGACTGAATTGTTCAAACTGGCGCAGGATGTCAGAGGAGACCTGCATGGAATTGGACAGCAGATGACAAACGTTTCCCCACAGTGACGTCATGGACGACACTTGTTTTTTTATTCGCTCGGAGTCATACTGATCCGTCGATTTTGACAGCTGTTCAGCACGCCTGGCAATTTTCTCCAGCTGTGGCTTTCGGTCTTCGATTTCATCAGCAATCGCCTGTTAAAACAAGAAAAGAGTTGTAAATGAAACATTTCTTGCTATGGATCCAGAAAACGATGTAACATTTCTATTTACAGAGATATTTTGGCCAGATAGTCTGACTTTGGGGAATGTATCGCATCACTAATCGCGTCACTTATCAATGATAATTCTGGCGCAAATGTGCGTTTTGTGCTCGTTTCATGGAATCAACACTATTTTCTGAATTTGGGGCTGGTACGCCGCCAGTAGGACGATTACAGATAACAGGCGCTCAAAAATGGGATTTGGCCCAAACTTGCAACACACGGCTCAAAAAAACAAACAAACAAATGTAGTATTACCTTCATGGCGTCCAGTTCGCGCTCCAGCTCACGGACTGTGGTGGCCTTAGACTGAGCCCTAAGTACTTTCTCCTTCTCTCTCAGCCAGACCATGAGGTTCTCTGTGAGTGACGTATACTCCTGCCAATCTTTCAGTGAAAGCTCCAGTTGCTGTTGGTTGGTTGTGACACGGTTTGTGATCAATACCCATTTTCTCGTTACTTTGTCAAGTTCTTTGGTGGCCTGGTTACCAAGATTTCCTTTGCATTCAACGATTATCCGCTGACCTGTGGAACAGAGGGCGTTGTAGGCTTGTCTCCGTGAGTTGATTTCTTTTTGGCACATCTGAAGTAATGGAAATCAATTCATCATTTATTATTTGAAAATCGCGTTCACATAATGATGGTGTCAATGTACAAAATAGAATTTCATTTAATATGACTATATAATTATGGAATACAGACTTGTTGGACTATAACAGAGTGGGCCAGAGAGTTTACAGCAAAGTTTTTCAAGGAAATTCTAATTCTCTCTACGATTGTAAGAACGGACTGACAATGCTTCCAACGGAAGACTAAGGCTGTTTACATAATACCGGTATGTTTCAAACCGGTATGAAGTCATACCGCGTTTACATGAAGGGACTGTAAAGGGGCACTTCATAACGATCCAAATACCGCATTGACAAAAAAACGACGCCATATTGGATCGGATAACGACTATTTGGCATGCGATATCCGTTCCAGTCTTCCAAGAAAGTGATTTCATACCGCTTTATTAAATTGACCCCTGGTATGAGAATCTCGATCCGGTACACTGAACTGCCGGGATGAACTCGTACCGGCATGACTCGTACCGGCATGACTCGTACCGGCATGACTCGTACCGGCATGAGATTTTGTGCTGGTATCATTTAAACGAATACACATACTGGGATGAACTAGTACCGGTATGAAAGACATACCGCCGGATATCTTGCAAACAGCTGCTAACACAGCATTACATCAGAATAACCCCAACACATCCACAAATTACTCTCAAACCTTAACATGTTCAAAGTGAACTTTCATCTGTTGAATACTAGCACAAGAGGGAACCGTGAATCCACTGTGAGTCTCAATTTCGTCCATCCACTTCATCAGCTCATCAATCGATCCTTGGAAATCCTTCAGCCGATCAACTTGACGTCCAACCTGCTCCTTGTAGTCGTCTGCACGTCTAAGCACGGAACTCCAGAGCTGACGCACGCGTGACACATTGTCATCCAATCGTGATTTGTACCTGTGAAGATAACGAAATTCACTTCCTGTTTATTTTTCAAAGTACATGTACAGAGAAGAGCCAAATTTGACTGTAATTCCTTCTATTACCACCACGCGAATTGATTTTGTCAGAGCAAAACTATGAACCTGACCGAAGAAAAACCACCATATAAGTACAGCATAATAAACAGTACCACATGAAAGTACTGCTCAATAGCTTTCATTTGAATGGTCACACTTTAGGATTTTATTCACAGACTCAAACGTTAGAACCACCTTGTATAGCATAATAAACAGTACCACAGGAAAGTACTGCTCAATAGCTTTCATTTGAATGGTCACACTGTAGGATTTTTATCCACAGACCCAAACATTATAATCAAAGCAGGCGACTCAAGGTTTGACTCTAGGATTAACCCTTTCCCTCCCAGAGTCAAATCATGAAGGCATGTAATGTAGTTCTAACTTTTAAGTCTGTCGACTAAATCCTTTGGTGCGACCATTCAAATGAAACCTCTTCAGCAGTACTTTTACATGGTACCATTTGTTCTAACTTTTGAGTCTGTTGACGAAATCCTATGGTGTGACCATTCAAATGAAACCTCTTCAGCAGTACTTTTACATGGTACCATTTGTTTTTCGATATTGTACAAAAAGAAATTTGGGATTTTTCTTGAATTTTCATGTTTGGCACTCTTGGGAGTTAAAGGAATAAGTGACGCTGTTGTTCACTGTACCTGTTTCCTGTGTTGTGGTCCTGATCAAGGTCTTCAGATTGCCGCAAAAGGGAATCGAAATCTTGACGGTATCTTTCGAAGTTCGTTTGGAAATCCTACGAAAAAAGACTCTATAGCTTAAGTGCACTTGTGGAGTAATTGATAACAAAACTGGAGCATTATGTTTAGGTTTTCATTGATACAAAGATGTTTTTGGGCGCTCCAAATTGATGCTAAAAATAGATGACATTACACCTTTAAATGGGGACACACAAGCACCTTATAAAACACACCGCGTCAGTGTGAACACGCACACACACACACACGTACCTCTACGCGTTCAAGATCTACAGCCATGTCCGTCTGGTCAAGACTCGTGTTCTCCGTTCCTCGAAGAACAGTTTCCAGAACGGAGCAAATTTTTACATGCTCCTGGTCAAATTCCTTCTGTCTTCTGATCGCCCGTTTGTTGTCTTCAAACATTCCCGTGAGTTTCGTCTTAAAGCGCGTCCAACGATCTTCGAGTTGAGTAACCTGATCTTTCATTTCTTGAAATTCTTTCTGAGGTATTCCGCCAAGTTTTTCGTCCACACTGCCATGTAAGGTCTCTAGTCTGTGATTAGAGTCTTCCAGATCTTGTAAAAGTTCCTAAACAGAGGAAATATGGTTAACGAGGAAGAACAGTCGTTTGTCTTTCATTGTCTGTGATTATCCGTGTGAGGGTAGTCCTTACAAAGAGTGTTGTCGATGACTGATGTTTGAACCCAGGAGCACCAGTACCATTCAAATGAAAGCTTCTGTGGTGCTGTTTATTATGCTGTACAAGGTTGTTCTAACTTATGAGTCAGTGGATTTATTTAGTTAGTTAGTTAGTTAGTTAGTTAGTTAGTTATTTGCTGCTCTCATGACAAAAACAGAGTGTAGTATGCAACAACTGTTTAGCGTACATTTAAATCTTTGTATATACACTTCCTACCTAAGCCTAATTACAATAGAAACGACATGGTGAGTCTAAACAATATCTTCAATGTCACATTTAAAAATACAGCGTTGTTTGAATTCATAAGGAATAGTCAATTTCCTGAGTTTGTCTGCTTTTCAGCTTTCCAAACAAAATTTTAAAAAGAGTCGGATAGAAAGAGGTGGCATTTTCTTCATTGAGCCAGTCAACAACATGGCAATAAAATTATTTGGAGATAAGACATTCAACAAAAGTGTGGTACACCGAGTCGACGGTTTTACCGCAAAAGTAACAAGCTTGATCGTAGGCATATCCGTAAAATAAAGTTTTCGCTTGGTAACAATAATCCTATGCAAACGTTTGTAATAAAATTGGATGAAATGCTATCATGTGACCATTCAAATAAAAGCTACTGAGCAGTACTTTCCTGTGGTGCCGTTTGGCATTTCACAAAATAAAATTTGATCTTGGCGTCTCTTGGTAATACCAAGGTTAAGGTAGCCGAAAATAAATCCTAGTAAGGAGAAATGCATATCGCAAAACAAAACATACTTGCAGTAGTTCTTGTCTTTCCGAGTTCTCCAAATCACCTAATCCATTGGTTCTTGCTTCTACGTCATCTAGCCACGTGACCAAGCGGTCTATCGTCTCCTGAAGTTGTGTAAAACTCAGTGTAGCGGAGGTGATCCTGGAATGACCAAAAATGCAAATGATATATAAGCATCAGCTAGACTGGAAGTGTAAATCAAATGTCATATCAACTACCGTAGACTACAAACCCTTATTGAATGCCACACAATCTTCAATTTGACTGTTTGCGCAACAACCTTGTCGGATATGCCATAAACAAATTAAAAAATACCAAACAAACAAAACACAGATTCTTTTAATTATGTAAGATTCCAATCAGAATACGAATCTACTTATGATACTAAGAAAACACAAAGATAGTAGACTTTGAATATCATATCTACACATTTCAGTCTGGAATTTCTACAATGATCATAGCATTGTGCAGTTCTGTCCGATAGTACTGTTACTAGGCCACTTCGAAAAATACCATAATACTCTTTAAAGTACTGGTTTGGGTGGTGCTTGATATCAGCCCGATTTTTCCAATTTCTTTTGTTTCAGCACGAACTGCACGTGCTATGCGTCCACTTCTTGTCAGTTTGCATACGTTGCACATTTGTATACGAACACATAATGCTACGTCCTAGCGTTCCTACATGTACTCTGAATTCCATTGTGCCATTCTAACAAAGGAGACTTGAATAATTATGTCCCGGTGAGGCTGAGCCTGCACATAAAAGATTATTATGGTATTTTTCGAAGTGGCCTAAGTGTTGTCCAGAGTCTGTAAAAGTCTGTAAAAGTCTGTATTTAGCAGTACTTTCATGTTTTGTTGTTTCTTTCTCTTTATTCGGTGATTTCGAACTTTTCAGCCTGGAAAAAAATCAAATCTCAATTTTTCCCAAGAATAGTACATAGAATAATTTTCCAATATTTCCGAAGAATAATACATTTTTTCCCATTTATTCTATGGTATTGTAATTTTATATATATAGTGGGGGCTACAAGTTCATCAGCAATGCTATTTTAATAGCACTTAAAACTGCTACCCTCGAGAAATACAGACTTTATTTATTATTAACTATAGACCATAAGAAATTACCGTTCATGTTTAGTTCGTAGTAGTTCCTGAAATGAGGAAAACCTTTGGTTGACATCGTTCCTGAGGGGGGTGATGTGAGCCGCTCCAGTGGGAACATTCCCCTTAAGTGAGTCTGCTGTTGCGTTGATAGAAGCCAGCCAATCACGGTGAAGATCAATGTCTTGTTGTATTTGCTGTAATGAAAAAAAAAAAAACAACACACATTTATATGCACCAAGTACACCCATTTCTCGCCATTAAATATTAGATGAGACTTCAATAAGCGGTAGGGCCAAGATTCCATAGCTCAAAAGGAGGTCGGACACCTTATTGAGAATTATGTAACGTAAAAGTCGGATCAGCTGGTTAGCTTTCCAGTAGGCCCGCACCTCTTCGGAACCTCTATTTCATTCGACCTGGATGAGGTGCACCTCTATTGTTTTTAGGGCTTGGGTCCATTGTTGTGTTGTTTGTTCTATTGTTTCCTTAGCCAATCCTGCGAGTTGTTACGAAAGGTGCAGGTTTGCCCTAGCTTTCGGTTGGCAGTTGATATAGTTAAATTTAAGGTAGCTCCATATAATTATTGGCCAGTCTTCCAAATAAAATATATACGATCTTATTGCTGTCTTTCGAGAGTTTCGTTTCGCGATACTAGGCATAATATACACATACACGTAGCTTAGGCTTTCTCGTTTACGGAGAAGTCTAATTTGGCAGTCTAGTCTCATTACCATGGCAACCAACGATTGAGTTGTTGGGCTTGTTGTTCAAGAGCTAGCGAACCTCTCTCAACGGTTTTTCTTTGTTTTTACACGGTAAATATTCACGATTTTGGGCGAAACAGAAGAAACATTCTGTAAGTCTGATCTAACAAAACCATAAAAAAGTCGGTACATAATTTTTGTCAATTTACTCGCTTTTCGTTTTTTACGTTTATTTGGTTTGTGTATGTACAAAAATTGTTGTCTTTTTTTGTGATCGAGAACCAACCTACCAATTTGTCAATTTTTATAAAAATTTACAGTGCGGAATGCGCGCAATAAATGTTTTAGTTACCGTAAAAACCTCTATTTTCTGATGTCATCAAAATAAACACACGCGCTGGCGTCATTTTCGTGCCCATACCTCGCGCGCCAAAAAATTATATGATGCCACCTTAAACCGAATTGACCAGAGCGGCTCGGTGGCGCTCTTGTAGTATAGTCTGTCTAACAACCGAGGCACTAGATAAAAAAAGATGGATTTTTTAATCATAAAAAAGTTAGTGTCGACTTAACGTTAAAAAATTCTCAATAATTCTCCGATCTCCTGTGGTGCTATGGAATCTGCAGCAAAAGGAGGTTTTGATTTTTTCTCTAAGCATGGTTCATTGTACTCCGATCTTACCTGACAAGTTGCCAGTTGCTGAAGCTGCAGCGTAAGAGAAACATCCACCGTCACTGTTTCATTCAACACATCCGTCTGGTTCTCAATCCACGACGACAGATCTGCGCATGAGCTCTCAAACCTCAGCCACGTCATCAATATGTCTTCCAGTTCCTTCTCCTTCTTCGTTAGACGAGTGGAGACTGAGCCGAACCTCTCCGAAAGCGAAGTTATTTCATTGGTCAGACGCTGGGACGCCGAGGGTTCGCTGTTTTGAGCCCAGTCCGTCGCTAGTTCAGTTACTTCACCAATTCTACCGCTTATCTCGTTCATATCGTCTCGCAGTGCCTTTGATTAATCAAAGACCCGTATTAAGTGTTAAACGACTCACTTTTAAGCAGTTAAATAAAATAAGATGACATTATAAACTCAGGTAAAGACATAAAATGAATTTCCCATGGGCGTAAGTATCGTTGCTATGCAGTTTGCATTCGACGATAGAACGCTCCCCCCCCCCTGAAAATTTTTGGTCAACCACGATTTAGCCCCCTCCCCCACCCTCTGCACATTTTTCAGGGCTGAAACTAGCCAAACGCACTCTTTTAATCTGTGATTACTACCAGAACCTATCTATACCACTCCTTGGTTTGCGCAATTCACTTGTCGCCAATCAACCGTAAAAGAACTTTTTTCTGGGTAATTCTAACAGCATTAAATAGTTTTTATTTTCACCCTTTAAACTCCATGGTCGGGTTGTTCAAAGCACGATTAAGCTAACCCAGTATTAGCGTCAATTTTGAATCGAGTTAAACAACTCAACAATTGAAAATTTTCCAAAGTTTTCTGCCCTTCATTTTCGACTTTAACTTGTCTTCACTACCATAGCTACAAATGACCCCTGAAAACATTTTTAAACAGAGAAATGAAATCCTCGGTTAACTTTTAATCCGGGATTAGCGTTAATCGGCTTTCGAACAACCGGGTCCAGAGGTGAAGGTGATTTTGTAAAATTTTTACCCAAATTCTATAACTCGGTCAACGCTTCACGTATTCACGAGTTAAAAACGACGTAATACAGAAATAGAATGGAAATAGAATGAAATAGAATGGAAATAGAAATAGAATGGAAATAAAATGAAATAGAATGGAAATAAAATGAAATAGAATGAAATAGAATGGAAATAGAAATAGAATGGAAATAAAATGAAATAGAATGGAAATAAAATGAAATAGAATGGAAATAGAAATAGAATGGAAATAAAATAAAATAGAATGGAAATAAAATGAAATAGAATGGAAATAGAAATAGAATGGAAATAGAAATAGAATGGAAATAAAATAAAATAGAATGGAAATAAAATGAAATAGAATGGAAATAGAAATAGAATGGAAATAGAAATAGAATGGAAATAAAATAAAATAGAATGGAAATAAAATGAAATAGAATGGAAATAGAAATAGAATGGAAATAGAAATAGAATGGAAATAAAATAAAATAGAATGGAAATAAAATGAAATAGAATGGAAATAAAATGAAATAGAATGGAAATAGAAATAGAATGGAAATAAAATAAAATAGAATGGAAATAAAATGAAATAGAATGGAAATAAAATGAAATAGAATGGAAATAGAAATAGAATGGAAATAAAATAAAATAGAATGGAAATAAAATGAAATAGAATGGAAATAGAAATATAATGGAAATAAAGTAGAATTTTATCCTAATGATCTCACCTTTAGTTGCTCAATTTGCGTCTTCAGTTCTTTTACGTTTCCAGAGGCACTTATTCTCAGCCTTTCCTCCGTGTCATCCAGTACATTGGTGATGTATTCAAGGGAAGCATTGTATTGTTTACATGCTTGCACAGAGCTCTCCAGCCAGATTTCGTATTCCCCAACTTTAGAAGTAAGTTCGGCCCATCGCTCTTCTACTGTCTCTATTGTCTCCTGCACCTCCTGTTGGTCAAAAGCCGCATCACCACGCAGACGCCGGGCTACCACAAGAACCGTTTCCACAGCTTCTTGTTGTGTTACTAAGAAGCCTTTCATTGCCTGGGTAATAAATAAAGTTCCAGTTAATTGCGTGACAGTGTTGAAACCTATTGCGTGACAGTTTGAAACCTATAGCGTAACATCGTGACATCCATGGCATGACCAAGTATCTAACATCTACAAAAATAACTTGCAAAATCTTTGCCAGGACAGTTATTCCAGTTTGAAGACAAAGAAGCTATCATGAAAGAAATTTTAGTCGAACAAAAAATCCAATATTCGATGGATTAACGGATAATACGTGCGGACATTTTACTAATTGCTCGCACTTTTTCTCGCCCCTACGGGGCTCGAAAAAATACTACGCAACTCGTAAAATATTCGCGCGTATTATCTGTTAAACCATCGAATAATATGTATGTATTATATTGAGTGCCCACCTTGACATCTTCCAGAGCAATCTCAAATTCTCTCTGAGTAACAATCCTTTGAAATCTGTTCAGAGTCTCTTCTCTTTGTTCAAACCATTCATTAATATTTTTCAATTCAGTGTAGATCTTTTGAAAGTCCACCCAGCGATTCAGCGCATACTGAAGCTGCTCGTCTTTCTCCGACAGAAGTGAGGCCAGCTGCGTTTTCAGCGCGTTAAGACGTCGTACACCGTCCACTACACTTCTTACGGAAGCGCTTTTTCGCTCGTTGAGCGTCTGGTTGACCCTCTTGGTGAGATTTTCCAGGATTTGCTGCCTGTTGCCGAGTTCCCTTTTGATTTTCTAGTTTTAGGAATGAAGCACATTTAGTATCTTTTTTCTTTAGGCTCATGAGCAGTAAAAAGGAAAATTGTCAGGGCACAATACACTACGCTAACACTAACATTCAACCTTTCTTTGGCTTTCATGACATGAAAATAACCCAGGCGTGCGTTTCTCGAAAGTCCCGAAAACTTTTCGGGCCCGAACAGCTGTGTTACGTGCAGAATGTTTACCAATAAAGATTCGGTTTTTGTTGATTTTAAAAGCTAAGCAATAAAATCTTACGTTTACTACAAACCTTTAGCTGTTTGTGGGCTAAAAAAATTCAACGCCTTTCGTTAGAAACAACATTTAAAAAATAGTTTTCGGGCCCGAAAACTCTCGGGATTTTCGAGAAACGCACGCCTGACCATAAAAAGCAGGATAAGGAAGTTAGTTTCTAAAGGAACTGTGGTACTGCGTTGGATGGACGAGAAATGAAACACTAAAATTTGATTTTATCAACTGACTTTAGTGCCTTCTTCAATCGCACTGTAAATCTATGGAACACTGCATGAAAATAACTCTTCTAAGCAGTTTCCTTAAGCCCCGGCTACACGTTCTAACATTGTCATATAACATTTGTTGGTCTAACAATGTTAGAACGTGTAGCCGGCATGTTAGATGGCGTTTGTCTAACATTTTTCGTTAGAAGAATGTTTTGATTTCGATCAAACATTCGTCTAACAAAAAAAATGTTAGTCAAACATCATCTA
The DNA here is from genome assembly GCA_022457155.1 of Cladopsammia gracilis. NCBI lineage: Eukaryota > Metazoa > Cnidaria > Anthozoa > Scleractinia > Dendrophylliidae > Cladopsammia > Cladopsammia gracilis. The sequence continues at coordinate 730,840 of JAJGOT010000301.1, forward strand.
ACATGCCGGCTACACGTTCTAATATTGTTAGACCAATAAATGTTATATGACAATGTTAGAACGTGTAGCCGGGGCTTTAGTCCCGGCTCTTCTAAAGTTTTTCTCACTCAATTGTATTCCTCTTTAGTTAGCTCTGTTTTTGATGCAGATATGTTGTGTTCGTGGTCGCTATTTCGTACCTGCCCCTGTCACTCTAATTTAATTACCTAATTTTGCTATCAACTTTTAGTCCCTTATTTAACTATACTTTAAGTTTCTTGGATAGGCGCCTCGCATAGGGCTTCATGTCCCGTTCACGCCTTTCCATTTGGTCCATATTATTTTTATGCGTTTGTGTCCAATAAAGTTGAAAAAGAAAACATTGGCCACCACAAATCTGGCTAAACGAAATAAAGACGAAGTTCAAATCTAGCCGTATTATCTAGTATTAGTTGTTCAAATTGTTAATTTAGTCAGGGCTCTGTTTAAACTAGCTGTGTATGCTAAATCAGATGCTCCTGAATAAATATTCAACAAAATAAATAAAAAATAAAATGATGGTCAGCAGTTTTACCATCAAGATATGAAGGACTGCATTAAAACGGTTTTTACTTGAGTGTCGTAAAACCAAAACCAAGTTATTACTCTGGCCAATCACAACAGATGCAGACAATCCAATGAACCAATCCGATTGGTTCATTGGATTGACCAGAACTCGTAGCAAATACATGTAGCCGGCGCCAAGCGCGGGGAAACGCGTGCGAGCAAGTCACGATTGGTTTTTGTTTTACTTCTAAATGGTTGATGAAGTGGAGCGAGATTTGTAGCCAATCACAAAGCGTAGCAATTGAAAACCCCTCTATAAGACCGGATGCCACAGGGTACTAACCTTATACCTCCCAAACTGTTCTTTGGCATCCTCAAACGTAGCACTACTAAGAACCAAAACTGGCTTCTCCATAGTGTCCCTGGCACTTTTAAACCACACCTCCAGCTGCTCCACATCATCAAGGCACTGAACGAGCAGCAGATCTGTTTGTGCTCCAAGGAGCTCCTCTTCACGATCCTCGAGTAACGCGCACAATTCGGACCAGTTGTTATCCAATCTGGACTGGCTCTCCAGCAAATCCTCTGCGCTCCCGTTTGCTGCTTGCTCTAGCTGATGTGCAATCTGGTCCAGCCTCTCCTTGATGGTCTGGTGATTTTCCACTTCTCTTTGATAATGCTGTTAGAAGGCGAACACAGTATACATTGGCATCAACCCCGCCTCCTTTTAAGTAGATACATGACTCCAATGGATATCATCAGCCTCAATGCTGAAGGGGCCACCAAGTATAAATAACTTTACCAAACCTAACAGCAACAACAACAATAACAACAACCTAACCTCCTAAGATTGCTGAAGTTCAAAATTGACAGGTTTCCGCTTTGAAAAAATTCGTTAAATTAAGAAACGAGAAAGAAAAACGAACGTACCGCAGTAAAACACTGCTTGAGGAACTTAGGGTTCTTGCAATTTGCAGGGGGAAAAAACGTTTGGATGACCGTTGAATAATGGAAAGGGTTTCTTCAAAATCAGCATTCCAACCGAAACAAGCGAAAGAGATGTAGCTAACCATTTACAATTCGTTTTCTGGTTTGTTTTTCCATTGTTATAAGACCGGGACCGAAAGAAATGGTCAAATGGTAAGAGATATTTCGGTTCGTTTGTACCATACCAACCGGGATGAAAGGAGTACCTCAGAACAAACTACACAATTTCCAATCGAAATTTCCGGAAAATGAGCTGCTCCATTTTGCTTTCAAACCAAAATAACTGGGATTTTTGGTTCAATGGTAAACACCTTAAGTAACAACTAAAGCTCAGCTGAGTGGCTTTTACTGAAATGCACACCAGTTAATTTTATCAACAGACTCAAAAGTATAGCACAGTAAACAGCACCACAGTGAAATACTGCAAAAGAGCACTAATTTGACATAGACTTGATGTTAGGACCATCTCGTACACTGAACGGTATAGAAGCATACTGAGAATACTCAGTAGTTTTTGTTAAATAGTCAGACTGTCACCCTGGAATTTTGATTTTCCAGGCTCGAAAATTAGAACCTCCTTGCACAACACTACAGTACAAAAATGACCACAGAAACTCATCTACAGACTCAGTATTCATGATTTACGGTTTACTCTGAAAAAAAAAAAAAGCTCGACTTACTCTCAGATGCTCCAGCTGCCCTTCGACCATATCTAAACTGTCATCACATATCTCCTCATTCCTCATCAGGCTGAGTATTGACATAAGCCAGTCCACCATATCATCCAGGCCGGTTTGATATTCCCGCCACAACTGTAGCAGCCGCTCAAGACGCTGCCGCTCGCCCCGAATCTCTTGACGAAGAGCGCGCCATCTATCTCGGAATTGGTTGAGAGAAGCCTGGACGCTTGCATTTCCTAGAAACACGCAAAGAAAAAAACACCTTCCTTCATTTAAACGTGGCCTTAAAACGTACAGTATTTATTCAATCAAGCATATAACTGTTTGTAATTTTTTTATTTTTATAACTGTAAATTTTTTTGAACATTTTTTTTCTTTAAGTACCGCAGTGAATGCCAACCTGCTTGTTTGAACTTTATTTTATTTTATAATAGTTAGAACTGCACACACCTCTATATTTAATGTACTGTTAACTGTCTTAAGATGGACACCCCTGTAAGGCGGACACCTCTCTAAGACGAACATCAATCATTGGCTGGTTCTGGCCGAATTTCACTTGTTCTGTACACTGTACAGTTCTTCTGTAACTAAACTCTCCATAAGGCGGACACCTCTCTAAGGCAAACAATTATTGGCTGGTTCTTGTCGAATTCAACTTGTTCGTCTGTAACTAAACTCTCCATAAGGCGGACACATCTCTAAGACGAACATCTATTATTGGCTGGTTCTGGCCGAATTTCACTTGTTTGTCTGTAACTAAACTCAATAAGGCGGACACCTCTCTAAGATGGACATAAATTATTGGTTGGTTCTGGCCGAATTTCATTTGTTTGTCTGTAACTAAACTCTCTATAAGGCAGACACCTCTCTAAGATGGACATAAATTATTGGCTGGTTCTGGCCGAATTTCATTTGTTCGTCTGTAACTAAACTCTCCATAAGGCGGACACCTCTCTAAGACGAACATCTATTATTGGCTGGTACTGGCCGAATTTCACTTGTTCGTCTGTAACTAAACTCTCCATAAGGCGGACACCTCTCTAAGACAAACATCTATTATTGGCTGGTCAGTTCTGGCCGAATTTCACTTGTTCGTCTGTAACTAAACTCAATAAGGCGGACACATCTCTAAGACAGACATCAATTATTGGCTGGTTCTGGCCGAATTTCACTTGTTTGTCTGTAACTAAACTCTCCATAAGGCGGACACCTCTCTAAGACGAACAGCTAGAACTGGCTCTGAAGATGTCCGAAGGTGTCCGAAGATGTCCGAAGGTGTCCAGGAGGTGTTCACTCTACTGTATTGCCAAATGAACGTGCTTAACGAATCGGATAGTCTAAGATGTGGGTCACTGTTGCTTCTCACCTGTAGCAGTCAGAACCTGTTCCGCTTCGTACACTAATCCATCCTTGCTCGGATTGCGCTCGGTAAATTTTCGGTCCAGTTCGCGATACTTCATCAGCTTCATCAAGACAGCGTCGATGTGATCTTCGGGCATTTCCCTGGCAGCGGTAAACGATTTCTGAACCATGTTATCCATCCACGATGTAAACTTTCTCGACGATTCTTCGAACGACTGCCACTGAATCAACACCGATTGGAAAAAGTCAGCGTTCTCTTCGCACACTTCGTACATGCTGTCGGCAATCTTTGTGACATCTTCGTACTTCGGGCCTACAAAGTCGGTATCAAGTCGTTCTCCGCTTTGTGTTGCAAACTGTCGCATCATGTCCACCCTGGATTTGTGGCTCTGAATACTGCGGCAAAAAACCTAGATGAAAAAATGAGACGCAAAATTAGATATGATGAACATGTTGCGGCTGTCGTTACTATCGGGGGATCGTTACTTTTGGAGGGTCGTTACTTTTGCCGAGAGGGAGGGGGGGGGGGATGGGTGAATGAAATAGTACCTGAAACTGCTTAAGCCTTTCCTTCAAAGCTTCCATAGTGGGCGGCAAGCTCTCATCACCAACCAGCTCGTGAAACGCTTTTTCCTGACCAGTCAACCACTCGGAGAACTCCTTCAACTCCTCTTCGTATTGCTTCTTTTTTGTCCTGGGAGATTTCTTTTCCCCGCTGGGGGGCGTCTTTAACTCCCGGCCGGGAGATGTCGATTTGGTCCTTGGGGTAGTTTGTTTAACCTCCGGTTTCTTTTCTTCTCTTGGGGCTGAAGCTAAGACCGGCTTTTCCCGCTCCAGGATAATTGACTCAACTACAGGAACTCTGGAAGGAGTCCGAGGTTCAATCGATACGAGACCTAAAGCCTTCAGTTTCCGTTCCCTACTTTGTAGTATCGCTCGTATTCTGTCCCATCTTTTGTTCAGGTCCGAAAGACGTGCCTTTTTGTGGGGACTAGCACCCTTAAAGGACTCTTTATTCAAGAAGTCATGAAGGCATTCTTGGATCATAGAGTGGCTATGCAGAAACTGTTAAGAAAAAAAAACCGAATTGCTTAAATTAATAAATCAAAGTCTCCTAAGAGCCAACCCGTGAATAAGAAACGTTAACGCGTAACGCAATATTGCGTTAAGCTTATGTTTTCACACTGACACGGTTCGATATCTTTTTAAAATTAAACGCAAGGATTTTTGACGAACGCTAAAAAAAAAAACAGTACATCACTTTCTTTCATAATGTCCAGTCCAAAAAAAAAAGCATCCTGAACGTGACTTGAACTCGCGCCTCCCGACTGCCAGTCCCGGCACTAAGCCGAAACCTCAAACCACAAGACCAGCGTGAAACAAGACTAAATTCAGACTAAATTTTATTATTTCATGGTAGATACGCATCAAAACGCGTGTCTCAGTTAAAAATCCTTTAGATCGATTTTAATGTTGCATTAAAGACTCCAAATGCGAAACATCTTTAAGCTTATTGCTGTGTATATGCGTTTACAAAAATTAGTTATTGTTATCGCTGGATTCGCGTTGTTCTTGTTACGAAACGCACTCTTAACAAATCATTACGTCACAAAGTTTACAGCTGTTAACGTGTTATGTTTCTATTTCCAATATTTGTTTCTATATTTGAAGTGGCGTGCCTGTGAAATAGCTTGATAGCTAAGTGCTCGTCCACTATAAACAACATTTATTTTTTTTTATTTTTATGGAAGGAGTGAGTGGGTGAATTAGCCACCGTTACCGATGACCCGTTCATTACGCTTGCGCGTATTCACGGGTTAAAAATGGTAAAATCGCCAGCAAAAATTCTTTCCTGTCCAGGTATGGACTCGTCTCTATGGCGGCAAAATCTCTCGGTGTGTTGACTTGAGAAGCAGAAGAAAGAATTACAGCGTACAAGTATTCAAGATGTTCATGGAGAGATAGGACCGTTTGATATTGTGTTCAGTCGTCGCTTATTGCGGTGGGGTTTTTGTTCCGGCAAGTTTTATGTTTTATTGTTTTATACAACTTACCACTTGCTTAGCGATCGAGGTTGTAGTGAATGTAGTGTAGTCTTAATTTAAAGACATAATTTTATGTTTCTCCGTAAAAGCACTCAAAACACCCAGGAATCAATACTGCAATGGGTTGAAGACGCCATGAGTTCAAGCTGTGTACAGCTTCTTGTTTATTTATTTGCAAATAGTGTAGTAAAAAAATGAAAAAATGAAACTGAATCTTACCTCGAAATAAAGCAACTCCAAATCTCTTTCATTTTCGTTAAAAGGCCCCAGATGTTTGACAAAGTCTTCAATATTGTCCACCATTTGAGACCACTCCTGTAACTTCCCTTCGAAGTCTCGTTGATGAAGCAGCGCTGTCTCTGCCTTGACCATTTTCTCCAATGCAGAGCGTAATTCCTTCTGTTTTGACAGTACAAGCTTTATGACGCCTTTCATTAGGCTGTTGAGATCCGAGATTTGTTTACGGAGGTTTGCGTTCTCCGTAGCTGATGAAGACAATCGACGCGAAACAGAATCCATTTTGTTCTTGGATTTCGTTAGGTTCGTTATGAGTTCCTATTGAATGAACAGAAAAAATATACTCGTCATCTTGAAGTTTGTGTAATCTAATATCAACCATTGAGCAGTTTTTTCGTGTGGTACCGTTTATCATGCCGTAGAAGGCGCTTTGTAACTTCTGAGTCAGTGGATAAAATCCTAAGTGTCACTATTCAGATGAAATCAACACAGTCAACGCAGGTTAAGCAGCCGGGCGGCGTGAGACTTGGCCGACCAAACCTGCGCGTACTTGCGAGTCAACTTGCGCCTCTATTCGGCCACCCAGCGCAAGTCAACATAAGCTGTAATTTTTAACCCGCGAAGTGTAATTCTCTATTTTCGAATTGCCCATAATACACTTTGTTTGCCCCCCAAATTTTCCATGAACTATTGTTTGTAAATGCTCTTGGAAGGACTGGACATTCCCAGGAGCATTTCAAAACAATAGTTTATGCAAAATGTTGGGGGGGGGGGGAACTAAGTGTACTTCGGGCAATTCGAAAATAGAGAATAAACGGGTTACGCAGACGGTGGCAAATATGCAAATTTTACAACTTGCGTTGACTTGCGTTCCCGTTTGGGCAGGGCTGCAAAGATTGGAGTACACTTAATCTCCACGCCTTTTCACTGACCTGTAAACGAGTTAACTGTTCCTGGTAACCCGTCAAATCACCATCGGCTGCCACCTCGGACACCGCGCTTTCTTCCACTGCTGCTAATTCTTCAAACAGCTCATGCAGCTCAATCTGATTCTTCAGCTCCTCGTCGTAAAACTCGTCAACTTTATTCCAATCCTCGTCAACGTCAAGGTCAAGAGCGTGCTTGCGTCTCCCACAAACATCATCGTCGTCGCAGCCTGGAGTAAGATAAAGCGACCTCAAGAAAGAAAAGTTCTCGGTAAAAGCTGTGACTTCCTGCTGTCGTGAACTCTCGAGGTTTTGAGTTTGTTCCTGCACGCAGCGCTCCAGAACTGCCTGTTTCGCTGAAGCTCGTTGTTGGACTTCTCGCCAAAGTTCGTTGACCTAAAAAAAGTAAATTCATAATTTAGGAATCCGCAATCGTTATTCCTTTTTTAACTCACGAGTAAATATTTCTGTTATGTTCTTGTACAACAAAGTAGCGTTATAGATTGCAATTTTAATTGTAAAAATACAGAACGTTGCAGAACTCTTTCCGGTGTCAGAAAAATTTGGTCAAATTTCCTCTGTAAGCAGTTCCCAAGGAAGTTTGGGTACTTGACTGCCTTTTAATGAAAGACTTGCCGTCATTTTGTGTTTATAAATGGCTTAACCAAACAGAACGACGAAAATAATGAAGTATAATATTTTTATCACTCAGGGTTTGTTTCTTGTTTGTTTTCTGTTTGTCTTCGTCGCTTGGAGAAGTCTTGGATCTCTCCAAGTCATTCAATCACACCTTACAACACAAAGATGGACTTGATTTCAGCAACAACTGCAATATTTATTTTGATTTTCTAAGTTTATCGAAAGTACTGTAAATTCGTCCTTTTACATGTAAGAGCAGAAAATACACTGATACTGACCATGATCAGATCGTGTCAAAATTAACAACTTTATCGCACCTACAGTTTACTATCAACCCCTTTACCTCAACTACCATAAAATTCATAACAACACAGAAGAGTTTCTGTTGCTGAATTATCCATAAGCATTTAATTTGCACCCGCCTCGAATTGCTCTTTTAGCTAGATTGCGGGTGGCAAATATTGTAAATATTATTTAATTTTATTACATAAAATTGTTGTGGTTGTGGTTGTTGTTGTTGTGTAGTACCTCTCTTAGCCGCTCTTCCAGGATAATATTCAGACTGGTGCGGCCATGAAGGAAGCTCTCCGATAACAGGTTCATTTGATCGACGCGATCTTGTTGTTTAGACATCAGTACACACAGAGCCTGAAAAGAAAAATTAGATTCAGTTGTCTCATGGTACCGAAACGTCAATATTAAAAAAAAAATTCTTGGAACTTTGTTAACCCCAGGAGTATCAGTAGATTGTCTTATATGGCCGTCTGGGTGAGAATAATTCATACAAAGACCAGGAGTATCATCCATTACTTTCTCTAATGTGCCGGATCGTCTGAGGGAGGGTAATCCCTGTTCGAGCAGGAGTCTGTCTTTAATGGTTTTATGTTTTTGTCTGTCTTTAATGACTATCTGGTAAGATAGTCCTTAACAAAACTACCGTTGGTGTCTGATGTTTGAACCTGAGAGTATCAGTAGTTTGTCTAGTATGACCTTCTGGGTGAGAGTAGTCTTCAGAAAAAAAAAAGGAAAGTGCTGCTCAACAGCTTTCATTTGAAAGGCCGCAGCTTGGGATCTCAATCACACCCTTAGATGTTAGAACCAGATAGGTTATTTTAAACTTTGACTTTTCAGAAGGAAATGGCAAGATATCCGAGATACCACTCCCACAACAGAATTTTTTCCAACTTACCACATGTTTGGCCAACTCATCCTTCACGTTATCCTCTGAATCCAGATCAGTCGTAATCAGTTCCTCGATTGAACGCAACTTTTCCACCAACTTTTCAACCTCCACTAGAAACTCTTCCAGGGACAGCTCCTCGTGAAGTGAGTTTCCCGATTCATCAAGGTCCTTCAACGGGGAACTCCTGTCCACCAAGTCAAGGGGCCGGGACGTGAACAGCTCATAATCAGTGTCCCTGACAGAGTTCTCAGCAAAACGGAGCCTTTCGGCTTCCTCGGCTTTGCGACGCTCAGATAAAATAGACGCGATTCTGTCCTGAGGTTTCTCCACTTCTACATCAAGTTCGCTGATATTCAATAGCATATCGATTTTGTCCATCTCCTCGTCTGCAGCCAAACTAACCAAATTGGATTGCAATCCAGTTTGCTCTGTTTGGTCTCTCGATTCCGTTGGTACGCTGTCCGAAGCTGAATTGTGTAATTTCACAGGTTCGTATTTACGTCTTTTGTCACTTCTTCCTTTACCCTCGTCCAGCTGCGAGAGTACTGGAGTTTTGTTACTTCCATTAGAAATTGTATCGCCGTTAACTAAGTTCTCCACAGGCACACTGGAATCATTTAAGAGTTCTGGTCTTGAATTTAATTCCCCTGCATGTCTGTCCTGCGGTGTATTTTCTTCTTTCGCAGTGGAAGCCACAAGTTCAGAGGGCGTGCTGTGGCGCGGATGATCATCTCCAGTTTGCAAGTCAGCAGAAATGTCAAATTCATGTATCGTGTCAACGGGGACAGTATTATAAGAAGGAAGGGTGATTTCTGGAACTGCATTTTCCTTCAGTCGCTGGTCTCTCACTTTGTCTTTCAATATTTCATCATTCGTGTGATCATCTAATACATCACTTGGTATTTGATCTATTACGCTTCTATTTTGGGAGCGATTTGCTGTATCATCCGCGCGCGACTCGTTTGTATCGACATCAGAACTTTCCTTCGTTGAGTCTGGCTCATCTTTTTCACTCTCGGAAGCGATAGTGTTATTGCTTGCAGACGTCTCGTTAGGTTCCACTACAATCGTACAAGGAGTCTGCCCGTAATAAACATCGAAATCGTCTATAAAGAATTCGCCTGCTTGGCCGGGAAAACTTTCATTATCTACATTATCAGAACTATTTTCTGACAAGTTTTCTGCAAACGCTACTTCTACTGGACTTCCATCCTCATCAGTCACCATTACCAAAGGCACGCTAGCACCACGTGATTTACCATCAGTTTCACTTGATCCAACACGTGACGCATCGTCTCTGTCACGCGACAATTCTCCGTTTTCCACGCCAGATGGATTTAATGTTGCATCTCCGTTTGTTTCTAAGTCTGCGCTGTGATTCGTCCGAATGCGTTGGTACTCATCTGGCGAAACAGACATTCCTTCGTTAGGAAGCACGTTCTCGTCCGTGTCGTCGTTGACAGAACGCACTTCTAACACGCCGTTTTCTTTGACACCGTTCTCACCTGGCATGTGATCGTTTTCCTTCCGTAGAATACATTCAAAGGATTCCATGGATGAGACGCCGCTTTCTGAATCTCCTAAATCAGAGTCACCATTTTCTAATGCTTCGTGGGCTGGAGGTTTGCTTTCGACAACCTCCGGCAAATGATCGACAAAAGCAGACGCTCCCTCCCTCCCTGGAGTTACCATGGCACTACGCTGTGACGCACGAGCGACCACTTCATCCAAATCGGAAATTTCTTGTTGCAATCTCTCCAGTTTTCCTCTGATTTCACTTCTTTCAATGTCAGGAACCTCCAAAGGTAATGCTTGGCAGCGCTGATGGAGATCTCTTGATAAACTTTGAATGAATTCTAATTCTGATCGAAGCTCCTAGGAAAGAAAATAAAACAAATTAATGGCCTTTTATAAAACACTCCCTTAGTCTATTATTAGTTCCGTTTTAAAGTTTATCACATTAGAAGTCTCTTGTTTTATTGTGAAAAATCGAGAGACAGAAAAAATTGGCCATTGCGACGGAAAAAATGACATTGATTGTTTGGCTTTTCTCCCAAGATCCAAGTAAAAGACGGACTAAAAATTTCCGGCGGCGAGTATTGTTGAAGGTAGAATTGACTGACTAATTTCTTGTAGACGTTGCTAAGCAACCACCGGAAAAAAAAACCGCTTTGAGTACCCGCGTTACCTGTGAATCGGAAACCTGAATGGTACAAGGGTGGCTGAACACGGTGTCTGTTGTCCAGGCTGTTAAAAGCGGGCAGTGTTTTAACAGTCTTACCTGTAATTGTGATCAAGCATGTGCTAAGAGTATTCTCTCTCTTACACTTGTTGTTACGTTTTCACCTTTTGTTTCGGTTTATTTGTTTAAATAAATGTTTAACAGTAAAATACACAAGAAAAGCTTAAAAACCATAAGAGAATAGTAAAAACTAAAATGTTATAATCGTTGAACTTAAACGTGTGGAGGAAACAGAATGGTCTTTTATAAATGAAGCGATATCAGGCGAGAATTTGACAACAGATAAAATGATAAAGTAATATTCACACCAGTTGATGTAAATAAATAAATCAATAAATCAATTCCAATCGAACGGTACAAGATTCACATAGAGACAAAAAAAGCAAACAATAATCATGCGGTTCGGCAAACAAAGAAAAGTTCGATCTAACTTCAAACGCTAGATACAGTTCTACAGCATGAAGCGTGACACTGCATTTAAATCTCACTTATGCTAATCACATGTTTTCTGTGTTTTGATGTGTTCTGAGAAAAGAATAACAAAACGATGAATGAAATTACGCTTTGGACGAGAAAGCGATAGCTTGCAAGTCAGGAAGTGTGAATTGAAAGGAAAGGAAACTGAGTTTAATATGGTTCCTTTTAAAGAACGGTGCGGCATTACATCCAGTCCAGCTTATAACATGATAGAGTTCAATCGAGATAATTATCTATGTCATCTATTTTAGTCATCCAAAAACATTATACATTTATTAAAAGTTAAAACAAAAACGCTATAATTACAATTTTCAAAAATATTTACCTCGTAAGAAATTAAGGTCACTATTTTAATCTAAGCGCATTAATTTTATTTTCGAAATTAAACTATTTTTTTTGAAAATTAAATTCACAGCTGCTCCCGGCATCGGGGTGATTTTAAAACTTCACAAACATCAGAAACCTGTACCTCGGTGCGATGAACGAAGACTTTTAAAATATCGCAACAGGAATCGTGCCACTACTGCTGAAAAGCACAAATATATAAATGATCTGCCTTACCTGTAGCTGTAAACTGTCATCTACTTCGCGAAACGATTGCAAATTCTCGAATTCCCGCAGGCTTGTTTTGAACTGTTCGACTCTGTGGTTACAATCTTTCAGCGCGGTACTGAACTCCGCCACGCTGCAATGACTCGCACCAATGTCTCGTTCTTTCTCGCTCATTAAATTCTGTATTCGTTCCAGCCGATGTGATATGTCATCCATTTGTTTTGCAAGAGTCTCTTGTTCAGCGTGATCGCTTAGCTGGCCGATCAATCGGTCCCCTTGACTGCGGACGCTTTCGAAGTCGCTCTGTCGGACATCCAGTTCATCGCCAAAAGCCTGGAAATAGAAATAATGCAGATACAAATCTGAACTACTATTCGCCATGAAATCCGTTATCCTCGCTTCCATCCAGTTCCTGGGCTTCCTATATCTCTACTTTCATAATAAACAGCGGCCAAAACACACTGGATATCACTCATATTTCAGCTTGGCTTGATAACCTCCGTAGTCGCTTACAATCGAAGAGTCAAAACCAACGCCAAATATGAGTTAAACTTCAGTGAAAATTCAGTACTTTCCCATGCAAATGTTTCTAAGTTACCATGCTTTCCAAAGCCGAACAATCGTTTAATCCGATCGTGGCTCAAGAAGGAAAACATGGCTGACACGCGAGTGAATACATTACAGTTAATTAATTCAAGCTTGACACTGTTCTTAAGCAACGTGGCGCGCATGAGAAATATAGAATATTAAATGCCAATCATTCATTAAATTCTGCGATAAATCGATAAACGAGCGACAGCTACAAAAAAAATCAAGATTAAAAATTTAAAATGAAACAACTTACCCAACGAAGCGTGTTCAACGGCCTGGAAAAGTTAAATTTTATGACCCGATTTAATTCGAAACACGAATTTGGTGAATCTGAGACAAATGTCAATTATTGACGTGTTCTAAGATTTCGACAATGTTTCGCATAAAATAAATGTTTTTGAAACTGCGTTTTCAAAAAAATCAAAACGACTGTTCAAGTTTGATGCAAGTTGAACTTATAATAAACAGCTGCATAAAGAAAAGCGGGCGTTTATATTTTTAACTGTACGCAGTCATAAATCATGCTGAGAAGTCAAAGCGTAACCAGGCAACTGCGAACAGCAACTGCGAACAGCAACTGCGAACAGCAACTGCGTTTGATGACCGTTTATCAACACATAAATTCTTCTTCGTGTCCCGCATAGATTTTTGACAGTATCGCATAAGTTAAAAGCAATTAGAACAAGTTTAACAGCACGAGAACGTTAGGAAAGCGAATTTACACTAGAATTTTCCACCTTCTCGAGCCTGCGCTGTTGGTGCGTAGGGAGAAGCTAGACTCTCGTCGGTCTTGCGGTTTAGAGTACAAAACCGGTACGGAGATCAATTAACCCTTTTCCTCCCAAAGTCACTGCAATTATGAAGAGATGTAACGTAGTTCTAACTTTTTAGTCTGTCGACGAAATCCTATTCAAATGAAACCTCTTTGGCAGTACTTTTGCATGTCACCATTTGTTTGTCAGTAATTTTAATACAAAATGAAATTTGGGTTTTTTCTTGAATTTTTATATTTGTCACTCGTGGGAGTTACGTATAAACTGTTCTTTGTACTCGTCACGCAGTAATGAGCATAAAAAAATGCACGCGTAGGAGGTTAAAGATTTTAAAGACGAAGTTCCGGTATAAAAGGCTTAGCTCCTCCCCTGTTTCACACCTTTTGGGTGTGAAATGCAAATTAAGGCGTCTTTAAGTCACAAAACGTGGTTAACTTGCGCGTCCTTCAAATATAATTTGCTTCAAAAATGTACTAAAGCGAGATTTTACCTAAGCAAAAAAAAAAAAAAAGAAATAGAAGTTCATAAAGACTTCTGATATAACTTTCATAAAGTTTTTCCAAATTGTGTTAGCAATGGTCTTAGTAATGACGCATGTTTTTTGTCAGTTGTTTATGCTTCAGTGGTTGATTGACGACTGGAGGTGAGAATGGCCAGGCCAGGCTCCTTTTATACCGGAACTTCGTGTATAAAATGCGATATAACAAAAGACGCGAATTTGTGGAGCGAGTCCCAAAACACCTGTCACTGTTGATTTAGTCGAACAATTAATGTACAGACAGGAAAATGTGAATAAATCTAATTTCTTGACAACTGACAGCCGCCGTAGATCATACTTCCCAAAGAACTGCCTCGCTTTAAAGTAATATAAAGGAGCGTATAAAGGTTTTTCACGTTTTACTCTTAGATATAATCTGAAAAAAAAGCCGTAATTCCAATTGCCGACCGACCCTATTTTTGACTCGTTACCCGAGAATCTTTTAAAGCCAAACCCGTGATATAAAAGGCGGCTGGAGTACATTATTGAGTTATGTAAGCACTTGGAAATTTTTAAGAACACTCGAGAAGTGCGAGAAGCACTCGCCTTTGGCTCGTGCTTTTCTATACTTCTCTTGTGTTCCTAAAAAATTCCCGCGTGCTTATATAACTCAATAATGCACTCGGCGCGTTTTTAATTTATTTAATAATTGAATTTCTTTTTCGGAGAATAAACCGTAATCATCTGATGTTTTATGAAGTTTTCCGAGACACAAAACGATAAACTTAACAAAAAAAATCTGTGAATAGCTATCTGTTTATAAAACAAATATCGAGGCACTCAGAACACGCAATAAGCCACGAAAAACTAGTTAGAAAGTCTTTTTAAGAAAAATAACCAACAATTGATGCACAATTGATGCTTTCCATCGCTAGATCCGTTTTTGTCGTCCACGAGTAAAGTGATAAATATGAAAATATCCACTCTGTTCATAAAGCAGTGTTACTTTAAAAAGCCAAAAGACATATTTATATCCGAGGAAACCCAAAAATAATGGTCCAGTTGTGTTTAAAATTATTCTACTAGTGTGCATGCTCTAAGTGTAAGAATAAATGTCTTGGGTTGCAGATGGACAGGATGGAAATGGATTGCAACTTGAAAAATTGCGCCCTTTTGTTGCTCAAAAATGCCAAGAAAAGAAAATCAGGAAACGGCAAAAAGTTGACAACAACAAGAGAAACAAGAAAGAAAAAAGAGAGAGAGAAAAAAAAAAGAAAAGAAACAAGAGAAACACAAGAATCACCAACCTTAAGCCAAGAAATATCAGCCTCGTTTTCAGGTAAGTCACGTGCCAAGCGCTCTTCCGCTCTCTGCACCCATTCCAAACAGCTCTTGAGCCCGCACTCAAACTCGTGCCAGTCCACCGAGGACTTCAGCATTTCCTCTTGTCTTCTCTGAAGGCGTTCTTTGACAAGGAGAAACCGCTGATCAAGCGCAATGAGTTTGATTCTGGCTTTGTTGCCGTCAACGGCGGGAAATAATCCCAGGACCTCGTTTGCTCGGTATTTAACGTCACGGATGATGGACTCTTGGAAGTCTAAGTTGTCTGATAGCATCTAAAACAGGTAAAAAAACTCGTTATGTTAACAGATGTTAACAAACATATTCTCCTCACCGGTCTCCAAGTATT
This sequence comes from Cladopsammia gracilis, assembly GCA_022457155.1. Lineage (NCBI taxonomy): Eukaryota > Metazoa > Cnidaria > Anthozoa > Scleractinia > Dendrophylliidae > Cladopsammia > Cladopsammia gracilis. Next base: position 746,227 of record JAJGOT010000301.1, read on the forward strand.
TGTTATAGTACTAGTTGGGAGAATTTGTTTAATATCACTTCGATTTAACTCTGATGATCAGTTCCTTTTCAGCGTTTCATTGGGAAAACCCTTTTCGGTTGGCTGGATTAATCAGTTAGAAAAGTTCAATTACGGAGTTCAGTTTGGTTTAAAATGGTTGGTCCAATAGAATTAGGTGTCCCGCAGCAGTCACGCAACACCTCAGAAATTTGTAAATACGATGGTAGTTGAGGTCATTTCTTGGTTGTCACGCAAGACTTTAATTAAAAAAACTACACCACATGAGGTGATCTTTTCTACTGGAGTTGTCACACAATACATCAGAGAGACAGTGCGTTATTGCCCTTAAACGTTTAAATTTCATTGGCGAAAACCGTGCATAATAAAAGTCACGAGTTGGTTTGACGTTTGCTGTTGATTGGTTGAAAATTTTCACCGGTACCTGTTTTGAGAATTAGGTGGCATTTTAAGGGGGAGTTATACCTGAATTTAATGAAATTGTAAGAGTTTTAAAGAAGACACAGAAAAAGCTGAAAATAATTTTAGAAACAGCAACAAACAGTTGATAACCACGCAAGAGCACCTCGGACTGTTTTGGTGTCAATCTTTGGTGTCAATTGCATACATTTTAGGCATCCTACTGATGAACAGTAACGAAATTCAGATATGTTTAGAAGCCACATTTATTTGAAGTTTGTCCCCTTTGAATTATCATTATTAACTTCACATTCTAATTTTAAAACTTCGTTAAATCTTTAATATTTCTTATTGTTCTAAATTTCACATGGTACTTTTTTCAAGGGCGCACTTTAGTTAGAGCCGGGCTCTGTTGTATTGTTCCGCACCACGTATTTTCATTTTCATTTTCATTGCTTTAAGAATTCATTGTGGAAGTTATGTAAATAAATAAAATAAATAAATAAATAAATAAATACCGGCAAACGTTAACGAGATGATTCAGTAAAACCAATCTCAAATAGCGAGAAAATGACATTTAGGCGCAACCCCCCCCCCCCCCCCCCCGCCCCCCGCCTCTTAAAACGACAAGTTCTATACATTCTCAACACCTGACTGCCTGACAATGCACTGACATTGTAAGGAGAATTTTAAATTTCATCTGACCTGATGTGTCTCCCTGCGATCCTCTAATTCAACGTCGTCAACAGTCTGGAAATCCAAAGATTTCTCTATCATGACGAGATTGCGGAAACATGCGTCCACCTCGCTCTGAAACTCCTGCCACTTCCATAGGGTCTCCTCAAATTCTTCCTCTTTCTCTGCCACGTGATCTTAAGTAATATAAATAGGTGAAAAATAAAGGTTACTACCTCATGTAAGCCTATGTATATTGTCCAGGACACCATGTGTGAATAGATGCATTTTGTGTCTCAAATAGTCATACATTTAGTAACATAAACAAGAGGTCACTTAAAAAGGTAGTCGTCCACAACAAGACGCCTTCTCGCGTGAGTCTAATGCTGTGTTCGCAATAGGGGGAAACACGTTTACTCTGGACGTAATTGAAACTACCTCAAAGGCAGACGACATATTAGCGTAAATGCGGGGCTCCTCGCTACATACTGCAAGGCAGACGACACATTATCGCAAATGCGGGTCTCCTCGCTACATGCTGCAAGGCTGTTCGTTTTCGAAGGGCCTGAAAAGTGAGATTAAACCACAATATCATGCTGCTGCTGCTGCTGCTGCTGCTGCTGCTGCTGCTGCTGCTGCTGCTGCTGCTGCTGCTGCTGCTGCTGCTGCTGCTGCTGCTGCTGCTGCTGCTACTACTACTACTACTACTACTGCTACTGCTACTGCTACTGCTGCTGCTGCTGCTGCTGCTGCTGCTACTATTACTACTACTACTGCTGCTGCTACTGCTGCTGCTACTACTACTGCTGCTACTACTACTACTACTACTACTACTACTACTACTACTGCTACTACTACTAGTACTACTACTACTACTACTACTACTACTACTACTAGTACTACTACTACTACTACTACTACTACTACTACTACTACTACTACTACTACTACTACTACTACTACTGCTGCTACTGCTACTACTACTACTACTACTACTACTACTACTACTACTACTACTACTACTACTACTACTACTACTACTACTACTACTACTACTACTACTGCTACTACTAAATACGAGGGTATTAGCCAACACCAACTCAGTCGGGAATCACGGATGGCTGCTCTCCACAGGTCACTGTTGTTCATAAGGGCGCGAATCTCGCCAGTGTTACTGAGTCCAATATCTCTTCTAAGGGTGTCTATGTAAGTGGTTGCTGGTCTTCCCTTACTGCGAGTACCGTGTTTTGGTTCCCAAACAACATCACGCAACATCACGTATAATTATTAAGATTTTATAATTAATATTTTTTGCGAGTCCCGTCAAACCGCAACAATTATAGAACCAAGCTTTAAGAAACATGCTCGAAATAAACTACTAATGAGCACTATAAACTCGTAAACATGTCTGGAGGAAACGTGTTTCGTTTATTAAACCATGTTTACTCTCAACATGTTTCAGTGGTGACATGAACACAGCTTAAGAGTAAATCATGATAAACAAAATCTGAGGGGCATATGCAGTAGCCATGCAGCTCTTTGGAACCTCTAATTTCAATGGACCTGGGTATCACGCAGCTCTATTGTTTTCAGGACTAGGGTCGATTACTGCGTTGTTTGTTCTATTGTTTTCTCAGCCAATCAGAGAAGACCTTGTAAGAGCTGCATATGAGCCGAACTTATGACTGTATTGCAGGTACCTTCAAGATCTTCGCATTTTTCTTTGAGTGTTACAAGCTGTTCCCCAAGCTCCTCGCGGTCTCTGGTGGGGGCGTGGCTCATAAGTTCTTCACACCTGCTGCTGAGATCCTCCACTGATCCGTGAAGATCCGACACCTCTCTGCTGATGGACTTTACAAAGAAAATCCAAAACTTCATTTGTTTGCTAGATTAAAGGAGCTATGTCATGGGTGTTTTGGGGGTCAAAACTGCCCCAAATTGCATTGTAAGCACTGGTAACCCTTTACTGAACTCCCAAAGAGTGCTAAACATCAATTTTTTTAAAAAATATCCCAAATTTCATTTTGTAAAATATTGAAAAACAAATGGCACCATGCAAAAGTACTGCCGAAGAGATTTCATTTAAATGGTCACACCATAGGATTTCGTCCACAGACTCAAAAGTTAGAACAAATGGTACCATGCAAAAGTACTGCTGAAGAGGTTTCATTTGAATGGTCACACCATAGGATTTCATCAACAGACTCAAAAGTTAGAACAAATGGTACCATGCAAAAGTACTGCTGAAGAGGTTTCATTTGAATGGTCACACCGTAGGATTTCGTCCACAGACTCAAAAGTTAGAACAAATGGTACCATGCAAAAGTACTGTTGAAGAGGTTTCATTTGAATGGTCACACCATAGGATTTCATCAACAGACTCAAAAGTTAGAACAAATGGTACCGTGTAAAAGTACTGCCGAAGAGATTTCATTTGAATGGTTACACCATAGGATTTCGTCCACAGACTCAAAAGTTAGAACAAATGGTACCATGCAAAAGTACTGCTGAAGAGGTTTCATTTGAATGGTTACACCATAGGATTTCGTCCACAGACTCAAAAGTTAGAACAAATGGTACCATGCAAAAGTACTGCTGAAGAGGTTTCATTTGAATGGTCTCACCATAGGATTTCGTCCACAGACTCAAAAGTTAGAACTGCGTTGCGTGTCATTGACTGACTGGGAGTGATAGGGTTGAATGCGCTAGAGTCAAAAGTCAACCAATTTATGGAAAATTGTCCAAAGTTGATGCTGAGAACGTTAAAGAAGTGCTTTTCTATGGTGGTGTTTATTATGCTGTAAAAGGATGTACTATCTTTTGAGTCTGTGGCTGAAATCTTAAAGAGTGATTATTCAAATGAAAGCTATTGAGCAGCATTTTCCTGTGGTACTGCTTATTACGCTGTACAAGGCGGTTTTAACTTCTGAGTCTGCGAATGAAATTATAAAGTGTGACAATTCAAATGAAAGCTAATGAGCAGTACTTCCTGTGGTGCTGTTTATTATGCTGTACGAGGTGCTTTTAATTTTTGTCACTGGATGAAATCCTAGAATGTGACCATTCAAAAGAAAGCTACAAAGCATTATTTTCCCGTGGTAATGATTGTTTTTGAACTTGTACCTCGTAGTTATCTCTCTGCTCCAAGACTTTCGTTGTATCATAAGTGACAGCAGTAAGATCTTCGGTAGAGGCAGCCAGCTCGTCCAGCCTTTTCGCCACCGTCATGACCTCGTTGTTCAGAGTAGCTACCGCTTCACGCTTCGTTTCCGCATCTGCTAATCTGTCGTGCAGCTTTGTCTGCAGTTCTTCCCACTTGTCGCTTAATTCATCCAGTTTTGTCTGCACTTTTGCACCTAGTTCCCCGTGAGATTCCATCATAGTGAGAAGCTTGCCCTTCTCGCGCGCTGTTTGGAGCAGTGGAGCTACATCGTCTAGCTTCTGTTGCAATCCCTGGTGGGGGACATGAAGCAGTGAGGTACAGAGGAAAGTCTAAAGAGGAAGGGAGAAGGAGCGGGAAAGGGTACTCTCAAAGTTACCACCAGCAAGATAACTCCGGCATACACCTGATTGGAGACGGGGAAAAAGAGAGAGTCTGGATTCCCAGGTGGAGCAGATATTATGTGGAATAAAGTCGCACAGGAGCCACAGGTGACTCAATCTGCCGGAGCTTAACTAATTTCAGCAGAGAAAGATTCGAGGGAAACAAAATTCACTGTTTCCCGAGGGATCAGTCATTAAGTGATTTGTTATATAGCAACACACACAAAAAAAACAGAAGACAGTTTGATAAACGCGCCGAGCACTCGATCCATCATAATCATGCCACCTTTTGTCACGGTCTGATCACGTGCGCTAGCGGGCAACAGTGCAATGTTACCCTCTGACGTCAAAATTGTTGCCCGCTTTCGCAAATGTTGCCCGCTTGGCACAATTGGCGGGAAACAGTTTGTTTGTTAAATGTCATGTGACGATGAATCAACCAATCAACGCGCGTGTTGTATTGACAAAAACTCCAGCTATATAACAACGAACGTTAATGCCCGAGCACAAATAGTCGCGTGCTGCATCACAAACTAATTTTTTCGCGGGTATTAAGCGTTGCATCACTATATGCGCTCGGGTATTAGGCGTTCCATCACTAAGGCCCGGTTCAAACGTCGAACTTCACATGTGCCGAATCTAATGCAAATGAGCAAAATCTATTGTTCTTGCTCATTTGCATTTGATTCGGCACATGTGAAGTTCGACGTTTGAACCGGGCCTCACTTAACTTAACGCCCGCGCGTGCTTTAAACTCAACAAGACACGTACCTCAATGAAGGGTCCGTTTTCAAGCTCATTATCTAACGACGCAGTGTCTTTCAATTTCTCTTCAATTTCACAAAGACAATCACCGGCCTTGACCACGGCCTCACGGTATTGCTTGTGAAACGAAATAGTCTCGTGAAGTTCAGCTTGTTTTCGCCTGGCATCGTTTCTGAGCGTGTCCAGTTCTACCTTCCTTGACTCTTGTTCGGTTGATTCATTCCACGTTGGAGGTACGTCGGCGGCGATTTCAGTCATACTTGCGACGAGAGATTCAAAAATCTCTAATTTTCCACGAAGATCCTACGAAACAAGTATACAGTTACAGAACTGACGTTGAGCAAGTGAAAATTTAAGCAAAATTCAAAGAAATGGGTTTAAATTACACAGCTGTTAAATGGGTTATTTCACAAAGTTGCAAAGACACTTTTTTGAAATGTAAAAAGGGAAAAACATATCGAAGATGATCTTAAAATATTAGCATATTGAAATAGGCAAAAAAAAAAACAGAATGTTAAAAAGGCAAAAAAGGGATGGTTAAGATGCTTGCAATGGAGGCTCATGCGGGGGAATATCATTAAAAATATTTACATGTGAGGAGAATCCCCCGCATGAGCCTCGTCTGCAAGCTAGTTCCAGTTCAATACCGAGAATACGAATATCGTCTATTAGTTAATGGTCGTGACTAGAATGGATACTCCAAAATCAGGTTGGATCACCTCGGACACTTATTGAGAATTATATAACGTAATGTCGACACTTAAAATTTATTTTCAATAAATTTTTAGTGTAAAAAAGAAAATCTAAAATCCCCACTCAGGATTGAACCTGTGACCTCAGCTAGGCTTAGGCTTACATAGCCTACCGTACCACGGTACCATCTAGCTTCTCGGGTTGCTTAGTCCTAAATTTAACTATATAAACTGCTGCCCCTAACCTCAACTGAAAGCTAACCAGTTACTCCGTTATATAAATCTGAATAAGGTGTCCAACCTGATTTTGGAGTATCCATTCTAGTCACCACCATTAGTTAATGGTAAGGGGAAATTATTATACACCACCAACTCTAATTCTCGCTGGCATCGAAAAGTGACGTCATATCTACCGACAGTGGGATTTATGCATGCAGATGTGACTTCATATCTACTGACAGGCAGATTTTTACACGCAGAGGAGACGTCATGCAAGCGTGCCACGGGCCGCCTGCTTAATTTACGGCAGGGGGAAGAAATTACAAGACTTCACAATCTACGAAGAAAAAAGCTAAAAAGCACTGCGAAGTTTAGGCTGAAATGACGAATTAGTGCTTTAAATATCTCATAAAACAATTATTGGATTCGGTTTTGATGGCGAAAATTATCAAGGCCGATGTTTGTACATCTTAGGGCCGATTTACACGGTACAACTTTGTCGCATGCGACACGCTTAAAACATGCTTTCGACATACTTACAACACAAATTACTCCGTGTAAATCAACTCAAGTCATGTTGTAAGCATGCCGTAAGCGTGTCGCATGCAACAAAGTTGTTCCGTGTAAATCGACCCTTACACATCTTACTAATTTCTAATTTCCACCTGTCGAAATTAGCAAAACGCGATGCATTTCTTTATTACATGCACATAATAGACGATATTGAACGAAACGTCTAGATTAATTATATGATCACTACATGTGCTATCGCTCTATAATTAACTCCGGCGAAAGTTTGATAACTATATTTTATTTAAGACAAAAACCCATAACCCAATATGACAAGGTCGGCCCAGCACGGATCAATTCATAAAACATTAATGCAGTTCTAACGAGAATTAAAGCCATGAGTAATTATGGAAACCACAAAATAATACCTGTTGTGCGTTTCTGAAAGCTATTTTTTAAAACTCAGTTTCTATCTAGTGGCGCAGTAGTCAGTAGACCGCAAACCCGCCGGACGTGTTTCGTCAACTAAGAATTTTATTTCTAAGCTTCCAGAATCAACAAAAACTGATTGTTTTGTCGTAAACATTGTGCGCAAAACAAAGCTTTTTGGGACCGAAAAGTTTTCGGTACCTTTGAGAAAAGCATGTCAGAACTGATTATCAAAAATGTAACTCTACCACATTCTGAAAAGATAAATTAGTTGTGATGTCAAAATCAAATGACAGTTTTGTCATCAAATTAGTGATTTGTTAGTTGGCTACACTCGCGGAATCGGCAGCGTATGAACAGAAGCGACGCAAGACTTGGTATATTGAGTCATTTGCTGATACATCATACAAACCTAGCCATTGCATCTTTGTTTTTCTTTAAAAGACTCAAACAAAAACATAACCCGAATATAAAGATACCATAAACTTGAAATTAGTTTTTGTACCTTTATCTTCACATGCAAATTATTTTTGCATGTAGGAATAAACGCGTGATGTAAAAATAACATTGAACCACTCCTTTTAAAAATTAAAGGATCGCAAAATTTCTTTAACGGACTGATAGAAATGATAAAGTCTCAACAGAAAACGGCCACGAAAATTTCAACGTTGTTAACTTCGACGCTTTCACGCTCATTTAAGTACAGTTAGAATCAAAATACGGTATTATGAATCGAGATGCGATTTGAATATGCAAAATTCATATGATCTACGACAAGCGTATGAGACAAATCTAATGGCACATTTACAGCGAGTTTTGACAGACATGAAGGAAAAGTACAAGAATAATTCGAAATAAGAAAAACTAAGTCTTTTTACTGACACACAGTAGCGCCGGCTTTTCTAAGATAATATGTTGAAAACGTAGAGAAATTACCGCTTCAGTATGAGTACAGTGTATTCACAGATCACCTGCATAAATATTGTAGTTTTACGGCTGACCACATTTATATAGAATTATAATACGGTCAAGACATAACATTACAAACTCATATCACCTCGGTTTTACACTCGACCGCCTCCATATCGCTTCCCTTCGAGTCATTTATCTCGCTCAAGAGTTGATCAACTTCTTTAGCTGTCGTCTTTGCTCGCTCCATAACCTCAAGATGTTTCATGCAGTTTGAAATTCCATCCTCCAGGAGTTCCCGTTGCTCATTCATTCGTTCCTTCGCCTTCCGCCATTCTTCGCTAAAGTTTCGCAGCCTGTCTTCAAACTCCTTCCTTTCAAGCTCATTTAGTCTACCGCTGACTTGTTCACCTCGTGTGCTCAAGGACCTCTCCTTGGAGTCGATCTCTGTTAGTAAATCCTTCAAGAGATAAATAAATAAGGCATTCTGTTTAAACACTTATTATCAAGAGCAGTTAAATCTTTCAGTTCCTGTTGAGATCGAAATACAAATTCTCCTTTCTTTTCCGCGTATTTCATACAGAAGTAGAGGGGAGAAGTTGTTAAAATATCAAGAGAATTCATCTTGGGTGATCATGTCCTTAATTCCCATGACCTCTCTGATTGATACGCATTGATATTACAAGTTCAGTTCCTATTGAGATCGAAATACAAATTCTCCTTTCTTTTCCGCGTATTTCATACAGAAGTAGAGGGGAGAAGTTGTTAAAATATCAAGATAATTCACCTTGGGTGATCATATCCTTAATTCTCATGACCTCTCTGATTGATACGCATTGATATTACAAGGAGAAATTTGATGCTGATCACCCGGTGTAGAAATATCGAAATTTCGCTTACCTATTGTAGTTTCCATGCTATATTACCAAATGCCACCAACTATACGACAAAGCTGCATAAAACTATTCTACAGAGCTAAACAGATCAAGTGGTTTGGGGTTAAATTGCAAGATCACAGTTCATCAAATTCGATTTCACGATAATAAAGCAAGCTTAAAAGGAACCTCCATTGTTATAACAAATTGACGTTAAATTGTTGGAAATAAAGTCTAAATTTTGATTCTTTTAATAACAAATAGAAGGGAAATTTCAGTGTACAAGGATATGAATATCGCCTCTTTTTTGCTTTTAAACTTCCCGCGCGCCGCCATTTTCAATTTTTATGACGTGTTATGGTTGCTGTTATTGTTGAGAATCGACGTTCTTTTGTTTGGAACAATTGGGTAACCAAATGACGTCATAAATATTCAAAATGGCGGTGCGCGGGAAATTTAAAAGCGAAAATAGGCGATATTCATACCCAATTTTTGTGTACACTAAAATTATATTTCCACTTGTTATTTTCATAATTGAAATTTAAACGTTATTTCCAACAATTTTATGTCAATTTGTTATAATAGTGGAGGTTTCCTTTAAAGCAAACTCCTGGCTGTACTCGTGAAAACACGACCTACCAATCGGAACACTGTCCATTTTACGCTTCACATAAAGTTTAAGGTTGACGGTGAAAAATTAAATAAATCAAAACTAAGAAAACAAAAACCTTTGATTTGGCGGTTGATGGTTAACCACGTACAGATTCTCAAGAAACTACAATGCTGGTCAGAAAATTTGGAACACTTTTCATTTTTTCCCATTAAAACATCAATAAAATATACTTTCCCCATCTGAACAAAGTTGAGTGTCAAGTCACACCCATCTTCCACAATTTATGGACTTCAACATCTTTTAGGGGGTGTTGGGGAAAAACTTGTAAGACGATTTGAGTGAGCGTATATTATCGCTCATTTTCAATTTGCACACAAAAGGTTATTAAAAAAGTGAAGTGTCCCTAAACATTCTGGCCAGCATTGTAGGCTATCAAAAGCTATCAAAACGTCCGCTACAATCAACAATCAAGCAGGATATATAGTCTTGATGTTCCACAAAATTCTTATATAGTATAACTAATACGGCAGTAAAGAGAATTTATATATTATTGAGTTTATCATAGAGATCATAAAGAAAATTTCAGGAAATAGTTTCAACCTGCCACAATTTAAAACCTGTCGGCACGACAGGAACACGAGGTCAAGATAAAACCAGCATGTATGCTGCTAAAAATAAACAAATTATCCACGGGCCCGTATCTACAATATTGCAGCTCAAAGCGGATATTGCAAACTGTTTCTAGAACTTACTCCAAATAAAGATACTGAATAGCAATAAAATAAATAAATAGATAATAAATCCAAAACAACACATACGGAAAGGGTTAAAGCTATCAATTAAGCATAGATATATAACCTTAAATAGCGGCGATGTGTGAAGTATAATCATTACAAAAGACAAGGAGAGGAAATTGATAAAGAAAAAGTCAACGCCATTAACTCAAAAGCGTCGTTACCGAAGAGTCGTCCATGTCAGATTGATTTTTTTTGTTCTCGCCGATGACTTAACAATTAACAATAATCGATGAAATGGAAATTCAGTTGTAACCTGTTGGCTCTCTGTTGGCGGGAAAAATATGACAACAAATTGAAATCTTGGGATGACTTAAGCGCAATAGTTCGACGCAGAAATTCAAACGCAACTCTTTCCTCCATTGAGAAACAAACTATCGATTTGAAAATATAAACTCATGTATGTTACAAACGAACAACATTACAGGGAGATTCTGCTTAAAAGATTTCAATTGAATGGTCACACTTTAGAATTTCATCCACAGATTTCGAGCCACACTTAGTCTACCTAATTCAAGTTAAACTACAAGAGGACAGCACTAACCTTCAAGCGCTGTTTGCTGTTATTCTCGGTTTCAACGGCTTGAAAAGCAAATCGAAGAGTTAATATAACAATTACTTATTCAACGAGCACTTGAGCAAAAAAAAAAAGAGCAACCTAGTGTCGTACGTTTTGCCAACAGCCACTTAACAAGTTGAACGAGACTAAACATCGCCGCCTTTGCCTTCACCTTCGAAGTTGTTTCGTTTTAAATTCGAATAACTGGACGCCATAATAAGCTATAATAACTTGACGATCACGCCAAGATAGACAAATATCGTCAGGAAATATAAATATTCAAATTTACTTCCGTACCGTGTTTAAAAACAGAGATAGATATATGTTAATTTTAACGATTGCGAGGGTTAGATATTTCGTGATTGTCTCTCGCACCATAGCGACTGACTGATGAGGTATATATTAACTGATTCGTTTTAAGCTTCGCCAAATGATCAACTCTTTTCTTCCTGATAGGGTCAAACCTTCAGACATGCGATGTGGTTCTAATTTTTGAGTCTGTAGATGAAATCCTTAAGTGTATCCATTCAAATTAAAGCTATCGAGCAGTGCTTTCCTGTGATGCCGTTTATTATGCTGTACAAGGTGGCTGTAAATTTTGAATCTGTTGATGAAATCCTAAAGTGTAACCATTCAAAGTTGTTAAGCAGTACTTTTCTGTGGTGCTGTTTATTATGCTGCACAAGGTGACTCTAACGTTTGAGTCGGCGGACGAAATCCTAAAGTGTGACCATTCAATCGAAAGCTATTCCGCAGTAGTTCTTTTAGTGTTGTTTGTAAATCAATTTTACACAATCTGTCAAAACTCTGGCGCTATTTTTAAGAGATTAAGAGTTGATAACATCAGCCGATAGTGGATCAATTCACAACAAACTCCGAACTTACTCACCACATTATCTTCCAAGTAAATAAAATAGAAAATATCGGGAATCATATTCATAGTAAATGCAATTATAAAACGTTTGTAAATCGCTCGGTGACCCGTTCCATGGTTTTTAGCTTGCCCGCAGCAATAACAGGATCTGTTTAGCTTGTGCTATTGTTTTAGAAACAAAGAAAAGCAAAGAGCAAACCTAATCTGAAATTCAAACAACGAGGGCTATTATTTCTCAATATCTCCGGAAACAAAATATCAGTCTTCATAACGTAACAAGTACTTTTAAAAATCGCGTCATTGAAGAGACAGAAGCTAAAGAGTTTTCCGTTCTGTTAATAACTATCGCAAGTCCACGCACTCACGCACCCACGCGTGTGCAACCACGCGAATCGCCCACAAGCAAGAAAAGCCAGAACTAACAAACACAACTTTGCGGAAGTTTTCAAATTATCGGAATGTTTTCAGTAAGATCACTAACAAACTGAAAGTGTGAATGTCCTGTTAGAGTAGTTCTGAAAAGAACAACAACAATAGTTTTTTTCATAACAACACTAACCCAGGAAATTACTCGACAGACTACTGATACTCCTGGGTTCAAACATCAGTCTACTCCGTAATTTCAAACCGAAACTTCCGGGAAATGAGCAATTCCATTTGCTTTCAAACCGAAATTACAAGGATTTTTTGTTAAATGGTAAACACCCCTACCCTGGGTGCCAGAGGCTTTTCTTGCACTCTCGTCTCTCTCATATTACACGCCTGTTCACTCGCGGCCGACGATTCTCAAGCGGCCTGCACGCGGCCTGCACGCGGCCTCACGAAAGCGTGCCGCGAGACAGGCTCTGGTAGCCAGGGTAAAGCAAAACTAGCATTTAAGTTAATAAATTCCCAACAGCAATCACTCTTCCACACCGAAATCCTATTTGCTGCATCCATACATTGTCAAGTAGACAATGGAAAAGAAGACAAAATCAATTGTCAACTACTGCATTGATGTACTATTAAATTCTCCTAACAGAAAATGTTAGGAAAGCAATAAGGAGAATAAGGAGAATTAAAAAGAGGAAACAGCTTTTTACCTTCACGCTTGCCAACTCCTCTTGAGCCTCCTGAAGACAAGCAGGTGTACAGTGGTCAGCGGCACACCGCTCGAAAATCGTCGTAGCTTCAGTAGCCTCGGTTTCAAACGCTTCGTATTGCTCCTTAAACTGCTGCAACTCATTTGCGGCGGCCACCAACTGTTTATTCAGCTGAATCATCTCAGCATTTAATCTCGAAACTTCATTCGCTTTCCCACTGCCCTGGAACGTGTCACTATATGTAAGATACTCTTCTAGTTTGGTGTTTAGCGCGGAGAGAGCATGGAACCTTTCAGACATCCGGGATTCGTCAAGCGTTAAACTAGCCTCGTTCTCAAACAGCAGTGTTGCGGCGTCCTGGATCAAAATTCCCGCCTTTTTCAACCAGCCTTCCAGAGTCTGTTGCTCGGCAACAAGATTCCGTAAAGCTTCGCCTCGATTGTTAATCAACTCTTTTAGAGTAATCCTGTTTTCTTTAAGTTGATGATACCTTGCTTCAAGATCGTGTCTTTTGTCAGCGGGGGCAAAATGCAAATTGTCAGCCTCTTTTTCCACCAATGCTTCAAAATCACTGTCTCTCTCAGAGATATTTTGATCGATTTGGCGGCATTTTGCAAGTTGTTCTTCAGTATATGTGACGTTAGCAGTTTCGGCGATGGAATGTAAATCAACTGCGAGGATCTTCCCGGTAAGGCTTTTGTACAAAGTCAACAATTCAACGCAATCATGATCAAATTCGCGCAGTTTCTCGAGCTCCAACGTTTCCTTAGAAAGCTGCTGTTTTACTGCATGGACGTCTGCGGTGAGCGCGTGTAAATCTTGCTCAATCGCAGTCTCTTCAGCATCGTTTTGTCCTGCGGTGACTTTGTCAATTTTTTCCGCTACAGACGAAAGAAGCAGTTCACAAGACTCAAGTTTAGCGAGTTCAATCCTCCTCCAAGTAAGACTTTCTTCAATCCAGTTGTCACCTTCAAGCTCAACCGATTCAGAGCTCTGGCTGCGCTCCAATGCCAATAACAAGACTCTGATACGATCGAGGTCCGTCATAAGTTTAGCGTGCTGTTGCAACCGACTTTTAATCTCGTCGTCGTTGCTCGCTAACTTAACTTTAGCATCTTCTAAGTTTCTTTTTATATCTCTTATACTGCTCATAAGCGTCTCCTTATGTTGTCCATCACCCTTAACATTTCTTATCTTAAGCAATAACTCGTTCAACCAATCAAACTTTGTTTCCAGAATGGAACGAAACTCTGTGTTATCTAAGAGAGCCTTTTCTAATCCATCCCTATGAACAACTGGTGGTATGTCTTTCTTAACGAAGGGAGCGCAAATATCTTGTTCCCAGCCGTGCAACTTCGAAATCTCATGCGCAATATTTTGCGTTTCTGTCTTTTCCTTTTCAAGTTCGTTTAATTTTCCCAAAGCATCATCTTTGATTTCTTCCCATCTCCTCACAACAGCGTTTAACTTCCTTCTGGGATCAAGATCTTTTTGTTCATAGGCGACGTTTGGCAGTTCATTGCATCGATCTGTGAGCACATCAAGTTTGTTACGGTACGACTTGATCCTAGCACACAGTTCTTGCATCCGCTGCACTCGCGCTTCTACGGGTCCGCTATCGTCTCCAGCGACTTGAATTGCCGTTTCAAGCTCTTGAACTCCTCCCAAACACGTGTCATACTCATCTTCAAAATCTTTCTTCATCTGCGCCAATCGCTCGAGCTCGCGTAACTTCTCACCCACCGAAGCTTTGAGTTTCCCCCAGTCTCCTTGTAGCTTCTCGGCTTTTCCATCCGGGCTAGTACGTGCGCTTTGCGAGTGTTCATCATGTGATAGCCTAGCCTCTTTCTCATGAAGCGCTGTCATGTGAGACTCACGTGATTCCATATCTCCATAAAGCCTTTTAAGTTTGGCCGTTTGATCTTCCAGAGTTTCTACGGTGCACGTCACCTCAAGCGGAGCGGCTGCTTGGTAAATAGTCAACAGGCTTTCACAGCGGGCGGATTCTTTGTCGAACTCGATTATGTCATTTATACGCTCTTCTGCTTGTCGAACCCTCTCTTTAGAATCCTCTTCTGCCTCACTGAACGCAGTTTGAAGCACGCGAAATGACTCTGCCAACTCCTGTTTTTCGATCGGGTCAAGCTTTGCCAGAATTGTTTCTCCTTTTTCCAGAATATTCTGGACGTTTTCCTTCCCTTCATCAAGTTCTGATGCCAATTGCTTGAGCTGGCCAAGGACATCATTTGCGGTTCGTATATCGCTTGCTTCCGGTTTACAGCTTTCAAGCGAGTCATGTATCATTTTCACTCGACTTAAACTGAGCTCTGCGTCCTCGCGAATATTTCCGATTTCGCTAATCCATGCTACCAGTTGTTCTTGCTTAATCAGAGCTTCCGTATTTATCTTTTGCCAATCATTTTTTAATTTGATCAGTTCCTCTCGTAATGGCTCTCGGAGATCCTCGCACGTGTTAGTCACGTGACGGCCGGCTTCCTCTAATGCACGAATTTGTTTTTCTAATTCCTGACATTTTTCTTGCTGTTTTCTCCGCAGTTCAAGCTGAGCATCAGACTTTTCCAGTACCGCTGAATATTCACACTTTTTCTCGACAGATCTCTTCAAATCGTCCAAAGAATGTTTACATTCTGCTGCACACACGTTGTAGTTCTCTTTCGCTTGCAAAAATGTCACCAAACTCGACTCTTTCAGGCACGCATTATCGCTTAGCGTTTCCCAATTCCTTCTCGCGTAATCAAGTTTCTCTTGAAGAGAACTTTTGCCATCCTCTCCAATAACAGCAGTAATGTCTCTATTCTCTGCAATAGCTGAGAGTTTTGCCTCAAACGATTCTAATTCAAGTCGCAGCTCTTTCAACTTAGCAAGCTGTTCGTCAGCGCTGCTACCGTCTAACGAATACGCTATATGGGAATCAATAATATCTGTAGTTTTGGTTAACCATTCAAGTGATTCTTCGAGCTCTTTACTACATTGTTCATACTCATTGACCTTCGCTTCTGTTTCTTTTAGCGCCTGAGGGATTTCTTGAGTAAGATTATCAAAAACCTTGTTTGCTTTAGCCAGCCTTTCCTGG
Organism: Cladopsammia gracilis; assembly: GCA_022457155.1. Taxonomy (NCBI): domain Eukaryota; kingdom Metazoa; phylum Cnidaria; class Anthozoa; order Scleractinia; family Dendrophylliidae; genus Cladopsammia; species Cladopsammia gracilis. The sequence goes on from JAJGOT010000301.1 coordinate 762,277, forward strand.
ACACCGCTTTGAGCGACAAGGTCTTCCTTTGTTTCAAGAAATCTGTGAAATTCCATTTGCTTTTCGTTGACTTCGTTCTGCAGGTCTACCAACTCGTCAAGCTTGGCTGCCAGAGCTCCTACACTGGGAGGCTCTTCGATGGAACCTCCCACGACGTTATAAGCTTCGTGCAGTAATGTCTCATAACAAGTCACCTCCTGTTCAAATTCTCTCGCTTCACCCAGACACTGCTCCAGTTTAACGATCCTAGCAGCCGAGTCTTCTTGTAAGCCCATTAAAGTGTCGCACAAACTGTTTAATTCCTTTGACAGCGACTCTTCTAAAGCGGATGAAACTTTTCCAACGCCCTGACCGACTTTCTCTTTAGCTTGCATAATATCATGAAGCATTGTAGCTGCCTCTTGGTTCAGGTTTTGGAATTCCACAAGTTTCTCCTCAAGATGCTGCACGTTTCCAAGCTGAATACCTTGCTCGTTAGCGACGATCAGTTCCTTTTTCTGCAACAGCCATTCTTTACACGAGGATATTCGTTCTGTAACATCGCTTACATCGTTAACACAGTGTTCCACGTCTCCGAGCTTCGCCGCGAGACGTTTGTGCATTGCTTCAACTCGGGCTTCCAAAGTACTGAGACGATGTTCGGATCCTTCCGATGGTTCATCCGAAGTATCTCCGACTTTACTTCGTAGAGATTCGACAAATTTCCCGTAGGAAGCGCACTCAGTGTTCAACGTTTTGAGCTTCTCGACTTGACCAACTACTTCCTCTACTTCTTGAGCTTGCTCCGACTCAAAAGAGATTTCCATTTCCTTCTCGACATTCTCTACCCAACTGGAAACTTCTTCGAAGCTTTCATTGAGCTTTTTCTCTTCGGCAATTCTTCGCTCTGTTTCGGCGATCTTCTCTGAGAAACGAGCGAGCAAAGTTTTCCAATTATTAACAACCTCGTTATAATTCTCCGTGTACGATGGTAATTCATCCTTCTTCTCCCCAAGCTGGAATATGACGTTTCTTTGAGCCAAAGCGTCTTGGAATTTCTCCTTGAGCTCTTGAACATAACCTTCAAGTTTCTCGGTTTCGTTGAAAGATGGCGGCTCGGAGGACACAACGCTCTCAATGTCTTGCACCATGTCTTTGCAGTGTTGTAGCTCAGCTTGGAACTCTTTCACTTTATCACTTTCGCCCTGCACGGAATCCACCCTTTCTGCAACGTTGCTTTTTAATTCCGTGTAAGACATTTGTAAAGAAAATAATTGAGTCTCAACATTTTCCTTCCCGGACGCATCCAAGTTGGTAATTTTCGCGGCCAATTTTGCCAACTCTTTTATTTGCTGCTCTCTCGAGTCGATGATGTGCTGTTTCGATTTGAGCTCTTCAAGCTTAGTTTCTAACGAAGAATCGTCAGCATCTGCAGAGTACGTCTCTTGTGACCTCTCCTCGTTTTCAATCCACGACTTCAATTCCTGGTACGCTTCTTTGAAGTGTTGGGTAGCGCTAAGCTCTTCTTCAAGTTTATCAATTTCTACTCTGGATCGCTCTGTTGCATCTTCAAATGAGTTCTTTAACTCCGCCAGTTGCAACTCGAGAATCTGTTTATCTGTTTCATCAGCATATTGCAGAACCGTTTCGCTTTTCGTTAACAGTGCGTTCACAATATTCTCCGGAGATTTGCACTCGCCATGGATATTCTTTAACCTCACAACGTGCTCGTCTAATTCAGGTTCGTCACCAGATGTCACAATTTCCTCTCTCGCTTTTTCAACCCACTCCTTGGCGGTTTTTAAATGTTGCTCAAAGTCTCTCCTAATTGCAATATGCTTTTCAAGGTTTTCAACTCTTTCACTAGCATTTCCTTTTATTCCATCCCAGTGCGTTTTCAAGTCGTTAATTTCCACTTGTAAAACGTTTTGTTCAGAGGGTTTGAGGCCACTGAGAAGCTGTTCGCCTTTCCCGTGTAAAGAAGCCAATGCCCTTTCGACTAACGTCACGGCTTCAGTGGCTTGAACTACACCTTCTTCTAAAAGCGGTAGCTTCTCAAATTTGAGCTCATCTCTAGCTGCCGTTTCCACTTTGCTCATAAGCTCTTTGCACTGTAGCAGCTCTGTTGCCAAGTCGTTTCTTCGGTCAAGTATCTCTTGACCTCGTTGGATGTGACTTGAGATATTCTCCTTCACATTCGAGAATTTTTCCTTCAATTCACCGACACGAATACTTAAAGCGTCCTTCATCGCCTGACAGGTTGCATGGACCGACTGGCTGCCTGTTTCGATTGAAGCAATCCCAGCTTCACATAGTTCTGCATCAGTAATAAGTCCTTGCAAACTTTGCAGCTCTGATTCCACGGTATGAAAGTCACCGACTGTGGTGAAATTGTGGTGTTTGGTTTGGATATCCGTCAAAGCTGATTGCGTTTTCTCGAAATCGGATTCCAGCTGTTGGAACTTTCTCATCGTATCTTGAAGAAAATCTTCTCGCCCTCTTAAATCATCCTCAAGGCTTTCCCACTGTGATTTTAACTCTTCAAGCTGAGCTTCAATGCCTTCCTTATTTGTAACATTTTCGTCCACCCCTTCGGCTACTAGTTCTCCTCCTTTCTGTACAACATCCTCAAGCCGAGCTTTTTGAACTGAAAGTTCGTTTCTAACAGCAGTGCAGACTGTCAACGCTTCTTGCAACTCATCTATACTCCCTTCCGCGGTCATTCCCATGGCTCTGTCCCTTGCTTCTGTGATCCAATCCGTGAGCTCATTAAGCGCGCCCGCGAACATGACTTGCTTGCTTTCATGCTCAGGGCGCCGCCTTTTCTTGCTAGTCTTCATTTTCAGCGCCTGCCAATCCTGTTTCATTTGAAGTAGCTTAGATTCCATCTCAGCACTGTGTTGTGTTTCAGTAGCATTAACCAATAACTCTTCTATTTTTGTAACGAGCGATTCTACTTCAGAATAGCGGGACTCCACTTCAGAAAGCGCTGCGATTCTTTCCTCTGCGATTTCAGCTCTAGCTAATACCGTTTTCAGCCACTGTGAGCATTCGTCAAGCTCTTTTAAACAGCCTTCGTCGTCTTGGGATGCTGCTGAGAAAGACACCATCTCAATGTTTAATGTTTATATTAGTAGTTTGAATGTATAGATATGTGAATGTATGCGTTTTTCCACTATTCTTGTCTTTTCCTAAACAAAAATCGTCTCATATACAAATTATAGTAAAAGGAAAAAAGAATACTACTAGCGTATCACTTAAGTATTTCTAATGTCAATCTAACAAAAGCGTTTCTAACACAAATACAGTCTTTAACTGAGAACTGATTCACAATGGGACTTTATTAAAATCGCTTACGAGAATGGCCGCTCAGAGAAACTTAATCAATTCTCCTTTATACCGGCACTTTCCGTCACAAACTCTACTTCTGTATAGGATACAGATGTAACAGACATCCAGCTCTGCGTTCGGCGTCTGTATTAGAGCAGTTTTCAATTGAGTGTCGAAAGTAATTACACAATTGCTTTGGTTTTGCATTGCTACGCTTTGTGATTGGCTAAAAAATGTCGCGCCACTTTCTCGACCAATCAGAAGTAAAACCAAAACCAATCGTGACTTGCTCGCACGCGTTTTCCCGCGCTTGGCGCCGCCGACATGTAATTTCTTCGAGCTCTGATTGGTTCATTGGATTGTTTACGACTGCTGTGATTGGTCAGAGTAATTACTTTGGTTTTGGTTTTACGACACTCAATTGAAAACTGCTCTAATGAATCAGCATTCACTTGCTGTACCTTCATCCTCCGAGTCTTCCACAGTTTCTCCCAGACATCTTCTCATCTCCTTCTCTTTCTCCTTAGCTTGCTGCTGCAACATCTTCCATTCACCTTTAACACGAGCGAGTTGTTCCAACACAGCTTCCTTTTCTTCGGGTGCCAGCTTATCACACAGTTTGTTGCCTTTGCTAATTACAGCCGCCACCATCTCCTCTCTGTGCGTGATCTCCTGGCAAAACTCTCGGTGCCTCTCCAGCTCCGAGGCGACAGCAGCTGTATCACCGGGATCAGCACCGTCAGTTGCAATAGTGGCACTTGCTTCCTGCATCCACATCACACACTTTTCCAGCTGCTCATAATAATCTGACTGTTCCCCGATGCAGCGTTCCAGCTCATCGCCCTGTAGCTCGGCCAGAGTCCGCACGTTGTTCCAGCGTACAGACAGCTCCTCAAGCTGCTCCTTAACAATGCCTCGTTCCTGCTCGCTCAGTCGCGCTGACACTTTCCTTCCCTTAGTCATGATGTCGTCCACTACTAAGCTCTGTTGTTGGATCTCAGTGTAGAGTTTTTCTTGCTTTCTAATCACGTCCATCTGCTCTTTCTCTGGAACGCTAAACATGTCGATCTTTAAAATATTCTCCGCTTCATTTAACCATGCACGAAAGTCCTCTATTTCGAGCGAAAAGGCCTCATTGGAGGAATGCAAAGTGTTTGCTTCTTCGACCTTCAGAGCCTCGTGTTCCGCGAGGATACGAGCGGATTCCTCGCGAACGTCGCGCATCTCCTTCCATGTGAAACGAAGTTTCGCGAGGCGTTCTTCTAAGATAACACGCTCATTTTCAGGGAGAAGCGATGTAATTCGATGCCCAACTTGAAGGACTTCATCCACCGAAGATTCAACATGCGATAAATCTGTGGAGGTATCCATCAGGTCCGTGGTTTCGCTGGAAAACTTCTCGAGTGCTTCCATACATTCGTTGTATTTCACCTCGAAGGTTTCTACCTCAGAGATGCATTTTATGAGGTACTCCTTCTTCTCAGTTGCAAGTCTGTGTACCCTTTTCCATTTGTCGCCCACCGCTCGCAGTTTTTCTAGAGTTTCTCGTTTCTTGTGTGGATTATCTTGCACAATTTTCTTGCCCTTGTCGCTGAGGTTATTGACAAATTCCTTTTGCGTCTGTAATTCTGCTAGCAAGGGCTGAGGAAAAGAAAACAAATTGCTTAACAGTTTCACTCACTTTGGGCATAGGGAACCCACACGTTTATTTAGAATGAACAAAGAATAAAGTTACAAATGGACTTATGTGATGTTGTGTTTCAATCCAAATGTGCTGCTGCTTTTGTGCTGTTGAATGACCGGTGCTGAATAACTGAAATCAGCTTATGCCGGGATTTATAGCAGCCGCAACGGTCCGATCAAACCCGTTGATACGGTTGATACGATTTCGAAACGATCGTGTCTGTTATTTTAAAATGGTCTCGCATTTTGCCGTCTGTTATTAAAGTTTAACTTGTCAGCGTCTCGCATTTCGCCGTCGTGCGGCATATCGCATAACAGTTTGTTATTAATTGAATTAAGAGTTTGAATTTGAAATACGAGACCTCGAAATGCGAGACGCTGACAAGTTAAAGTTTAATAACAGACGGCGAGACCAGACACGATCGTTTCGAAATCGTATCAACGGGTTTGATCGGACCGTTGCGGCTGCTATAATTCCCGGCATAAGCTGATTTCAGTTATTCAACACCGGTCATTCAACAGCACAAAAACAACAGCACATTTGGATTGAAACACAACATCACCTAAGTCCATTTGTAACTTCATTCTTTGTTCATTCTAAATAAACGCGTGGGTTCCCTATGCTTTGGGTCGTGTAATGTGAATTTAAAGGGGCCTTGTCACGCAGATTTTGCTGTGGTTTGGTCAAAATACACAAAATAGTTGACACAGAACCTTTGCTCAATCATAAAATTGTTCTTAGAACACCAAGAAGAAAATAATTATCACGTGATTTCTTCAAGGAAGAACAAACCATAATAATTTTTTTCTGCGATATTTCCATGACACTTGGCAATTTTTTTTAACTTGCAATCCATTTCCATCCTTGCCATTCGCAGCCAAAGATAACAAATACTAGTTTCTGTGCACTAGTAGAGTATTTGTTCACAAAACTGAACCATTATTCGTACGTTTCCATTGAAAGAAATATATTTTTTGGCTTTTCAAAGTGATACTAAAAATAGGTGACATAACCGCTTCAATCAAAGCGCCGCAAAACTGAATTTCTGTATCTACGGGATTTTAAATTACGGGCATTTTGTGTTAAAATGAGGTTTTAAAAAATATATGCTGATATCTGAAACATTTTTACCAGCACATTTTTTTTTAAATTCAAACATTCTTCATTTACGACGCCATAAATTATAGAAATCGGTTAAATCTTTGCTACCAAACAGCTCGATTCAAAAACGTAACCAATGCGCCAATAAATAGGTTCGAGCCACCTTAAATGAGGCAAAGCGCAAAACCTCCTTTTTCATCTACATGTAAATAAAACTCGTTTCCATATCGAAGTATTTGTACTTGGTCCCGCGTTGAAAATGAAGCTAAAACAAAGCTCGAGAACTTCCTATTCTTTTACTCCTACCTCGCTTGTTCTTGTTTTTTCGTGTACGAAACTTGTTCGTGTTTCTTACCTCACAAAGCGACAGTTTCTCCTTCATGTCCTTCAGTCCGGATGCCACGCCCAGCTCCCACTCGCTCAAAGACACCTCCACCTCCTGTGAATGGGGATGTACAGATTTCACTACTTTGCTTGTACTACTTTATTATTGCTCTTCTTCTAAATCTCCTAGTACTGTATGTGAAATCTTACCTGCAAGACGTGCATGCAGCTCTGGACCTGTGTCTGAAAATCTTGCTGTTGAACTATACATCGAATCAGCTCCTCTTGTTTCGCCAGAGATTTGCGAATAACACTCGCTTGCAGGTCTTCCAGCGCATTCAACTGGCTTTCTAGGAACATGCGGTCGTTGTCATCCGGGATCTTTTCTAACATGAGGCGGCCATTAGTCAGAAGTTGAATGAGATGGGGCTGAGACTGTTCAAGTTCGTCACAAAGCGCCTGTTACAAGCAAACAAATTAACCCATTAACTCCCAAGAGTGCCAAACATCAAAATTCAAGGAAAATCCTAAATTTCAGTTTGCAAATTATTGAAAAACAAATGGTACCATGCAAAAGTACTACCGAAGAGGTTTCATTTGAATGGTCACACCATAGGATTTCTTCAACAGACTCAAAAATTAGAACTACACTACATGTCTCCATAACTGACTCTGGGAGTGAAGGGTTTTAACATTAGAGCGTTTTTTTTTTCTATTCAGTGTCGAAAGTAATTTATCGATTGCTTTGGTTTTGCATTTCTACGCCTTGTGATTGGCAGACAATAAGCCATTTGCACGATGGCGTCATTTGACTACAACTACCAGAATTCATTTCGTTTTTCCTTTCTTATTTAAATTTTGTAATCCCAGTGCGGTTTAAATAACAATAGCCCTAATTTGCACTACAAAACAAAAAACTGAAGGATTCTGGTAGTTGTAGTCATATGACGTCATCGTGCAAATGGCCTATTCTCGTGCCACTTTCTCAACCAATCAGAAATTCAACCAAACCAATCGTGACATAACTGCATGCGTTTTCCCGCGTTTGGCGCCGGCTACATGCATTTGCTACGAGTTCTGATTGGACCATTGGATGGTCTGCTCTGTTGTGATTGGCCAGAGCGATTACTTTGGATTTGAAAACCGCTCTTTTAACCATTAAAGTGAGAAAGGAAACATCTGACAAACCACTTCCACCGTTACATTAGAGGACAATAATACAAGAGAAAACTGTTCATGTGCTTTTATTTCATTGGTATACTTTAAGATTTTAGCCTTAATCTCGAAAGAAAGTACTGCTCAGGAGCTTTAATTTGAATACTCATAGGCTTTTTTAATGAACAAACTCAAAAATAAGGGCTACCATGTACAATAATCAGTACCACAGGAAGGTACTGCTCAATAGCTTTCATTTGAATGGTCACACTATAGAAAAACTCCACAGACTCAAAAGTTAAAACCACCTTGTAAAGTATAATAAACAGCACCACAGGAAAGTACTGCTCAATAGCTTTCATTTGAATGGTCACACTTTAGGATTTCATCCAGACTCAAAAGTTAGAACCACCTTGTTCAGCAAAATAAACAGTACCACAGGAAAGCACTGCTCAATAGCTTTCATTTGAATGGTCACCCTTTAGGATTTCATCCACAGACTCAAAAGCTAGAATCACCTTGTACAGCATAATAAACAGTACCAGAGGAATGTATTGCTCAACTGGTAGCTTTCATTTGAATGGTCACACTTAAGAATTTTATCTACAAACTCAGAAGATAGAATCACTTTGTACAGAATAATCAAGAGCATCACAGGAAAGTACTGTGTACTGCAAAAAACACATTTCTTGAACCCTGTAATACTGTGTTCACACTAGGGCGAAACATGTTTAGTCTGATTACGAACGAAAGGTGTTCACATCAGGTAATCATCATCAAAACATGTTTATTCTTAGCACGATTTAAACTACCTCACGAGGTATTTTCGATCTAAGCCAGACGTAACACGTAAGCGCAAATATCCTCTCCTTGTTAAACACTGCATTGCCCCTCGTTCCCGAAGAGCTTAGCAAGCCACAAAATTATACAACAGCACGCTTGAGTGTTTCGTTGAAACATGTTTACTCTCAACATGTTTCGGTGCTAATGTGAACATAGCATAGGACTCTTGAAGTGAAAACGTTACAAACCTTGACCGTGGCAAGCTGATTTTCCAGTACTTTAAGTTCTGCAGTGCTGATAATTGCCACACCCAAACTGATATCCGCGTTACGAAGCTCTGTCAACCGCTGATCCAACTCTTTATTAAACGTCGACCACTCGTCTATTTCGCCCTCTACAAACTGCACTTTACTGGAAATTTTTTCCTTTACATCTGACCAACGGCGTTGGAGAGTCCGAAGTTTGCCGTCGATTGTCACTCGGCCTTCGCTGTTGCAGCGCTCTCGGAGCCGAGAACCTCGACCGTGGACATCAGAGAGCTGAGCCATGTGGCCTTCAAAACTATTGGCGACGGCCTGGAAACGAGAGAAAGGCTAATTTTTTCCAGTTCCAAAGGCGATGCTGGACATAATGTCTTACTTAGAAGGACACGTGTCCTTTCAAACCTCCATTTTGATCGGGAATTTTACGAAATTGGTCAAACATCTGCCATTTTGGATTTCCCCTGAGACACAACCCGTTATCCTACATGACTCGCGAAAAGAGTTTCGCGGTTTGCAATGCATTATAGGACGATTTCAAATCACACGGCCTTTTCTGAATTTTTTCTTTTTCAGAAAAGTAGACTGTACAAATAGCATAAATTCTTGTTTAAATGTTTTTGGAATCAAATTGGGTTACCTGTGAATTGGAATGTTGGTTTTTCTTTGGTTTAGTTAGCTGGGTTACCTGTGGAGTAAATTATGATTGGGCTACTTGTAAATTGGAATGTTGATTTTTCTTTGGTTTAGCAAAATGAGTTACATGTGGAATAAATTATGATCGCGGGGTACGTATTTGGTTTAGTTAGCTGGGTTACCTGTGGAGTAATTTATGATTGCGCGCGGGGTACGTATGAAATGGAATGTTGGTTTCCCTATTGCCTCACCTTCATTTTAGCCAGCTGATTTTGCAGTCCATTATACCCAGGATCTTTAGTAGTCGCACTTTCATCCAGGCACACTTCTGTATAATTGAGAATGTCTCCCAGACGACCCAGGTCCTCTTCAAAGTCAGTCAACGCAGACACCATACCCTTGACTTCCTTGGTTCTGTCTGTCACCAGATCCTGCACATTGTTCCACATGTCATTAATCTGATGCAGATCGGCTTCTATCGCTTGGTTCTCTTCCACTTTGCTGCTCAGTTCTTGGCCTTTTACGTTCACAAAGTCCAGTACTAGTTCTTGGATGCTCATTTCCTTTCGTAAATTCTAAAAGAACAAATTTACCAAACATTAAGCGCGTCCTTACTGACCCTTTCACTCCCAGAGTCAATTATGGAGACATGTAGTGTAAATCTAACTTTTGAGTCTGTGAACGACATCCTATGGTGTAACCATTCAGATGAAACCTCTTTGGCAGTACGTTTGCATGGTACCATTTGTTTTAATATTTTGCAAAATGAAATTTGGGATTTTTCTTGAATTTTGATCTTTGGCACTTTTTAGAGTTAAAGGGTTAAAGTGCTACTACAACGAAAATGTTTGTTTTTCTTTTCGACTTTTTTTTTTACTTCATTTCATTCATTGGGTTCACAATTACACAAATCGGTATAATTTAGAACGATATAAGCTTAATGAGCCTGGAAATAGCTGGCTGAAAGCGGTCAGTATTAGATTCCATCCACGTAAAGTCGACTAAAGTTGAGATAATACGAATAACAAATTTTTATGTTGTAGAAAGTAGATGTCGCTTCTACATTTTGCAACATGAAAATTTGTTGCGCGTCTAGGCGGTAATACGCGCAACAAACAATCCAACTTGCACAAATCTCGACAAGTTGCACAGAAATGTTGCCCGTATTTAATACTTTACCTTAATGGGAGCTAGCGTTATATGACAACGTAACGCATTCTCTTTCATACCTTATTTTTCTCCAACTCCTCTCTGAGCGCCTCGCGATTCGCTGGTCCATTGAACACTTCGGCGTGAGCTCGCTCCTGCTCACCAAGCCACTCGGCAAGTTTATCTCTGTTCTCCTCGAACTCATTCCACATTTGAATAGTGTCCTCAATCACCCCTTTGACCGACAGCGTGTCCTGACAGAATTCAGCCCAGGCCTCTTCAAGATGGTTCAGCTCGCTCTCCACTGTTGTCTTGGTTTTTCCTGAGATGACCTGGAGAAGAATATCGCCCTTGTTGTACACCTCGCCGATCAGCTGATCGTTTTTGTCCATCTCGTCAAGGAGAACCTGGGATATGATAACATATCATCCTTTCATTATCAAACATTGTTAACGCTTTAACTCCCAAGAGTGCCAAAAAACAAATTCAAGAAAAATTCCAAATTTCATTTTGTAAAATATTGAAAAACAAATGGTACCATGCAAAAGTACTGCCGAAGAGATTTCATTTGAATGGTCACACCATAGGATTTCGTCCACAGATTCAAAAGTTAGAACAAATGGTACCATGCAAAAGTACTGTTGAAGAGGTTTCATTTGAATGGTCACACCATAGGATTTCGTCCACAGATTCAAAAGTTAGAATAAATGGTACCATGCAAAAGTACTGCTGAAGAGGTTTCAATTGAATGGTCACACCATAGGATTTCGTCAACAAACTCAAAAGTTAGAACTACATTACATGTCTCCATAATTGATTCTGGGAGTGAAAGGGTTAATTTTACGATGGTGTTTAATTGTGTTTAGTTCTTTTGTTTATTTGCTGAATCCGTCCAAAATAAGGCCCCAAAAGAGTCGTAACAAAATTGTCGATGTTCGCTCAGACGACCGATGCCAGTAAACAAGCACCAGACAGTGTCTTGTCGAAACAACGAAATTTTTCTTACTCAATTTCCAAGTTACATCGCCAAATATGCAACTAAATTGGATATAAAGATTCTATAGAGCAAAACAGAAGCAGTAGTTTGGAGAAAACGTGCAGGATTACAAAGATAAAAGTGGATAACAGTTCATTAAATGTGATTTCGTGACAGGCGGTCAAGAAATCAAAATTGCCATTCTGGTAAAAGATTGAGTTTTTTTAGCCGTTATTATGTTTCTTTATTCTATTCAACTCGGAAAGTTATTGAGGAGTATCTTTCTATGGTACTGGTGTAAGAATTCAAATGAAAGCAATTAAAACAAGTAGTACTTTTTCTGCGGTACTGTCTGTTTTTAAATATTACAGAGAATGATTCTTTTTCTTGAATTGAATTTGGCCGCTCTAGTTAAAGGACTAACTGCGTATCTAACTGACAATAAGAAGTGTTTTTTTTAGTTCAATCGGAAAACAACTGACCTGTAACTGATCATTCATATCTTCAAGATTACCGCGGTTCTTGCACGTCCCACGACACCTCTCTAGGGTGGCCAAAGCAGGACCAAACCACGCACCCCACTCCTGTACGGTAACAATATATGCGCTAAACTGTTCAACCACAAAATCAAGTTCCACATCCATTTCTGGCGGCTGAGGAATAGTTTCTTCCAATTTGACTCCAGCCTCTGCCAAGGTTTTGTCCACAGAGGTGATGTCCAAGTTAATCTTGAGCATGTCTTCCTTTAACTCGTCTAGTTCAGCTTTCTGAGATTTCAAGTCATCTTCCAAAGGCTGAGGAAACCGAAAAAGAATTTGTTTTCATAGTGGAACTACTCGTAGTTACTGCGCCTTTCAATAACACGCAAACTCTAAAGTTCAAGCCTCGGCTAATGTTTACGTTTTACACTGCCGTCAATCAAAATTATGGCGACAAATATTGGATCCCTGAAAACAGAACCTGACATAATGAATAGAAATCCACCAATCACAACCTACAAAGATGACCTTTTGAAACCAAAAGCTCAGGCTACAAACCTTACTCTCCCGCAATTTTCGTTGCACTTCCTCCACCGAATCATCTGTCGTGTAAGCACACACTGAGAGTCTCTTACAAGTGTTTACAATTCTTTCTATGACGTCATCCAGCAGAGCTCTGATCACCTGTTCAGTTCTCTCAGGTCGGGGTGTTTCATCTCCAGTCACTGTTTCCAAGCTCTCTTTAGAACACTTTTCCACCTGTCATTACACCAACACTCATCAGCATAGAAGTTCTTATAATTGTAATAGAGCGGTTTTCAATTGAATTTGGTTTTGCGTTACCAGGTTTTAAGATTGGCTAAAAAATCTCGCGCCACTATCTCAACCAATCGGAAGTAAAATCAAAACCGGATGGGGGGGGGGGGACCTGTAGTTGGTGTTTGCAGTATGACTTCTTATTATTTCGTTACATTGCCAAGCCTTAACTAAACATGGACCGTTCAAACAGTCAGTTTGATTGTTCGTTTGTTTTTATGTACAATTTCTACACCGTCTTCTGAGTTGTCAATGTTCTACTGCAAGAAATGTATGGAGTAAAGTAAGGAAAGCTTGAGGCTAAAGGATCACCTTCTCAGAGGAGAGAACTACTCGTATTACACTACATTTTTATACTCTAGGATTTATTCAATACAATTTTGAAGGAGCTTTCTCTTAGGGGAGGGAGCTCAGCGTTTGGGTCGTAAGAGTTTTGTTACCTCTATCGAAATATCCATTGCCTCTACAGTTTCAACTTTGGGATAATCCTGGCTTGATAATGTGCCCTCCCTGGAACGCACTTCTAGCAAGTTTGGCTCACTGCCTCCTACAAAAAATTTTCCATTTCGCACAATGCTGTCCATAAATACACCACCGGTGTCATCGTAATCTTCATCTCTGTTGTCTATGTTAATTGAAAACGTGCTGCTTGAACTCCAAAGCGTATCCATAGATGCTTCATATGATGGCTTGCGATCGTGCACGTCCAGAGAGTTCTCGCTTCCGAACGAGAACCTCCGAATTCCGAAGCGACGCATCCGACCACCCTCGGGCATCTCCGAAAGGAACTCGTCTTCACTACCTTCCTGAACGCTGAACTGTAGCGGAATGGAAACGGATCGTCGCAGCCTTTGAATGGTCTCCTTTTGTTCTTCATCCACAGGGAGCCCAGCAAGTTCGTGTACGCTTTCCCATTCTTGAAAGAAAGGTTGAAAGGATTCGCTCACATCCACTTCAACGCTCTCAGAGAAACCTTCGACCAGCTTCAAAGCTTGTAAACTGAGTCTCTTAAGTAGGTCCTCGCGTGAGGCCACTTCGTCCTAAGAATAAAATTGTAAGGTCATTAAACAAGGAAAATAGACACTGTCAGCGGTTATAGGGGTGTAGAATGGTCTTTCGAACATGATTAGTCTCGGCAAATTTTAGCCGAGTCTCGAAATCTCGGCGATTAAAGAAGGTGTCTCGCCTGTCGGGCTCGCCAAAAATAGGACCGTCTCACATTTTGAAAACTGGACCTTGAAGCCTCGCAATTCCCACCCGAGTTTAGCCAGAAGCTTGTAATTCAACAAGCCCACTTGTTTAATTGTGTTACTAACCAAACGCTTGTTGTTTATTTCCAGCATTTTGTCAGATTTCCCCTAACTTTCGAAGGTACTTATCTTGTATACCCCTAAATCAGGTAACGACACAGCTCCGTAAGTCTGGTTTACAAAAGAGACAACGACATAAGAACATGGACATAACGACATAAAGAAAAGTTTGTTGTTTTCATTTTGGCGTTATGTTGTGTTGTTCACACTGGTGACATAAAACATTGATATAAGTTGTGTGTTTTGCCGTTATGTCGCGAGTGTGAACCAGGCTTAAGGCGTTGATCTGCAGTACTGTACGGGTGTTTTTTGCCGGGCGAGAGTTGTGTTTTAAAATTTGTTTACTACTTAGCCGCCTAAAACGGCCGAAACAGCTGTCCATGGCTGATAATCATTAGGCTCACCATTTATTCCGGTAGATCTAGAGGTAATGCATGCTATCAACGTGGCCATAGTACCTATTTAGTGGCTTTTCATTATCAAAGCACATTAAAGCAGTTTTCAATTGAGTGTCGTAAAACCAAAACCAAAGTATTCACTCTGGCCAATCACAACAGACACAGACAATCCAATGAACCAATCAGAACTCAAAGAAAATACATGTAGCCGGTGCCAAGCGCGGGAAAACGCGTGCGAGCAAGTCACGATTGATTTTGGTTTTACTTCTAATCTTTTTTGTTTGTTTTGCAGCTACAAAACAAATATAATCATAAATAAAATCAATTACACCCATTATTACTTATACACAAACCTTTAACTTGCGACGTCGCATGACAACTTCCGGGTTATTGTCCTCCTGGTCAGCGGTCGTACTTAACTCCTTCTTGACGTCAGAGATCCATTGTTGGATTTCTTCTTTGTCTTTCTCGAGGACTTCAAACTCGTTTGCCACTTGTTCCAGTGCCTGCTGCTTTACACCAACCTGAAAGGAAAGAATTAAATGGGTACAGCTTACGGGAGGTGATCGCTTGTGAGAGGTCAGACCATTGGCATAGGGATCTCTTTAACTCTGAAACATTTGAATCTATAGTAATTATTTCAATGTACAAAGCACCTGATGATTTGGTGTAACCCACTTTGACTATCGTAACGTAACATGAACTGATCGTGACCTACAGTCGAACCTCCATGCGCGACCACCTCTAGTATGCGACTACCTCTCGTATGCGACCACCTCTCGTATGCGACCACTTCTCGTATGGGCCACCTCTCGTATGCGACCACCTCTCCTAAGCGACCACCTCTCCTAACCGACCACCTCTCCTAAGCGACCACCTCTCGTATGCGACCACCTCTCGTATGCGACCATCTCTCCTAAGCGACCACCTCTCCTAAGCGACCACCTCTCCTAAGCGACCACCTCTCGTATGCGACCACCTCTCCTAAGCGACCACCTCTCCTAAGCGACCACCTCTCCTAAGCGACCACCTCTCGTATGCGACCACCTCTCCTAAGCGACCACCTCTCCTAAGCGACCACCTCTCCTAAGCGACCACCTCTCGTATGCGACCACCTCTCGTATGCGACCACCTCTCCTAAGCGACCACCTCTCCTAAGCGACCACCTCTCGTATGCGACCACCTCTCCTAAGCGACCACCTCTCGTATGCGACCACCTCTCCTAAGCGACCACCTCTCCTAAGCGACCACCTCTCGTATGCGACCACCTCTCCTAAGCGACCACCTCTCCTAAGCGACCACCTCTCGTATGCGACCACCTCTCGTATGCGACCACCTCTCCTTAGCGACCACCTCTCCTAAGCGACCACCTCTTCGAAGCGACCATATTTCCAAAATACCATTTTTATTGTTCCAATCATTAAAGTCGGAACCCTTTCGTCAGCGACCGCGACCGTTTTCGACGCTGATGATGTGAATTTTTCTATTGTTTTTAACCTCTGTTAAGCGACCACTCAACCATATCTCGATGTCACAACAGACGCAAATGGAATGTGTACAACTCCACTAAAACGAAACATTTTGTCATTTGCGTCATGCTAGGTCAAGAAAGGAAACGCTTAACGCTTGGTCACGCATGTAAAATCCCCTGCATAAAACGTAAAAGAAGTAAACATGTACGTACCTGAACTTTAGCTTCATTCCATTTCTCATTTACCAATCGGAGCTGTACCTCAAATCCTCCCATATCCACAAGTCCATCCCCGTGCCTTAATTCTTCCAGCAACTGAAGGGCTTCCTGATTTACTGCTTCTAGCACCGCTTCGTTGTCTACAAGATCTTGACCTGCAGCCTGAAACAAAACCATGGCCGTTGTTACAATGAAGAAAGTAAAGAGTCAGCAGAGCTTAAACGTCTGACTAAGGATACTTTCTTTTGAGATTCAAAATGCTGATTCTTATTCCGATTAGGATAACAGAATATACCATGGCACTCTAACTCCAAAAAGAACGCAGTTTTCTTTTCCGAGCGCTCCGCACTTCTGCGCGCGCTTTAAGTGTGCTATCGTCTCCAGTATCGTGAAAGAAGTCTGTGGACAGACTAATTGATAGTGAACATTTATTAGTAAATTGTATTCCGTTCATTCTGCTTTCGGAATAAATGGTACACTGTTCATTCGGCGCTACAATATTTGGGGTTAAGCACTGATTCGAATTGGTTAGCTGTTATTTACTGTGGTGGGTGCCAACAATGTTCGGCGTTCGAAATTACCCCTCCCGCTGTTCATTCCGTAAACGAAAGGGCTAAACAATCTAACGGGCTAAACAATCTAAAGGGCTAAACAATCTAACGGGCTAAACAACCTCGCGCCATTTTGTCAACCAATCAGAAGTAAAAGCAAAACCAATCGTGACTTACTCTCATGCGTTTTCCCGCACTTTGCGCCGGCGACATGTATTTGCTTCGCGTTCTGTTCGCTACATTGTCTGCCCCTGTTGTGATTGTTGTGATTGGTCAGAGAAATTGCTTTGGTTTTTGTTTTACGACACTCAATTGAAAACTGTAGGATACACTATCTCTGGGTCTGTTAAATACAAGCAAATTTGCGCTTTGGAAACCTACTTACCTTGCACTCTTCAATTTGCTTTTTGCAGTCGTCAGCATTCTTAACTTGTCGCTTAGTCACAATGCCGTGTGTGTTCTTGAAGAAGGAGTTCATCTTGTGTTTCTGCTCAGCAAACTTGTGCCATTTTCCCGTCACTCGTTGGAAAAACTCTCTCTTCTCCGAGATGTTTTTCTGCAGTGCTTCAAAGCGTTCAATCAATTCTTGCATTTCCTTCACGGCGCTGCCGTCCTCATCCACCTCCATCATGTCCTGAGCGGCTTTACTCAGAGCTTCTAAGTCGCGCTTGTGGGCGTTCAGACGATCAAGGATTCCCTGAAATGACAACAAACAATACATTAGATAAGCAATAGATAAGATAAGCATTAGATAAGCAATAGTTGATGGTAATTGGACATTGGGCATTTGGGCATACGGAACACAATGCAATGCTTTGCTTGAGTGACCGCCAAACAATAGCTTCCCAATGCGCAATGCCCAATGCCCAAAGCAACCTTTATTGAATTAGGTATATAAACTAACTTTCGAACTATCTTTGCCTATACATAAAATTGATCACAGAACATGGAGACGAAAATATCGAGTGATCACTCCAACGAAGTACAAACCATCATCAGTTTTTGGCGATTTTTCCAAGAAACACTGAGAGGACTTGAAAAGCTGCAATCCATTTTTATCCTGGCCATCTTAAGCCAAAGTTTCTGTGCACTTGTAGAGTAACTTGACAAAACTGGACCATTATTTTTAGCTTTCTAGATGTTTCTACATGTTTTGGGGTTTGGCGGTTTTCGACACTAAAAATAGGTGATGTTGTCCCTGTAAGCAACAGAAGATTAATAATAGTCCGTAAGACTACCGAAGACGGCCGAAGAATTCTAAATATCTCCCGAACTCTCCCGAAAATTTTCGAATGTTTCGAAGTGTTTAAAAAATTATCAAACATTCCGACTTGCCCATTGTTCATAAAATGTGCACTACTAGGGCTTACGGTCCTCTCGTTGAGGAAGGTTGATGAAGCGTTATAAATGGACCGCACTCTGCCCCGGGCACAATGCCACGGGCACCCTGCCCTGTTTAGCTACAGATCGTAAACCCATACCTGATATGCAGTAAGCTGGTCCTGAGCACTGTCTATGCGACAGCTTGTAGACTTCTGCATCGCCGCGTCTCCCTCCTTCTTCTTTAACCAGCGGATCATCTTTAGTTTGTTCCTGGTGAAGTCCCACCACTTTTTCGCCGTTTTCTCGATGCTTTTCTTTTTCTCCTCCACGTCCTATTTGAACATTTTACCGACATAATACATACAGCAATGAAATAAAACAATGGAGCACAGTGCTTTCTAAGGGTCTGGTCCTAGTTGCATAAAGCAACGTAACCCTTCAACTAGCCTGTTCCAGTTCCAGTTCCCCCGCGATTTTTTCCCGCTTTTTTACCCACTATCTCGGAGCCTAAAAAAGGCTACCCTTCAACTATCAAGAGTGCCAAAAATCAAAATTCAACAAAAATCCCCAATTTCATTTTGTAAAATATTGAAAAACAAATGGTACCATGCAAAAGTACTGCTGAAGAGGTTTCATTTAAATGGTCACACCATAGGATTTCATCAACAGACTCAAAAGTTAGAACAAATGCTACCATGCAAAAGTACTGCTGAAGAGGTTTCATTTAAATGGTCACACCATAGGATTTCATCAACAGACTCAAAAGTTAGAACAAATGGTACCATGCAAAAGTACTGCTGAAGAGGTTTCATTTAAATGGTCTCACCACAGGGTTTCGTCAACAAACACAAAAGTTAGAACAACACTGCATGTTTTCACTGACTCTGCGATTGAAAGTGTTAAAAAGTGCAATTTTCTGCAACCATTCTCCTCATTCCAAACGATTTTCTCGCGCTCTCTTTGTTTTTTCTATACTCATTAATCCGCCTTAGACCGAGTTATCCATGTCGTTTATAGAACGCAAATAAATTCTCCGGAACACAGGGAATGGAATATCCCAGTTAATCTTATGTTTCTTGATCCGTCCCTTAATATGGCAGTTTTTCATTTATTCTTAAGAGTGAGGACGTATTTTGAATACAGCATTTAGCAGTTTTCAAACTTGTAATTTAAAACACGTTACAGAGTATTTTCCAGTATTAATACATGTTAAAACAATTTAACGGCATAAAGTAAACTCTTAAGACGGCAACCCTATAAAGACAGACACCTCTTCAAGACGGACATCACTAATTGGCTGGTTCTGGCCGAATTTCACTTGTTCGTCTGTAACTAAACTCTCTATAAGGTAGACATCTCTCTAATGGAAATGATCAAAACTGTTGTACTCGGACAGGGCCCACCGTTTTACAAAAAGACTGGTGGTCTCTTTATGTACCCCCCCCCCCTCCCCCTCCCACTTAAAAAGATGGTGACTTGTTGATATAGCCCCCATTGTATCAAAAGCAGAAAGTGAGAAGAAGATTCAAACCTGCCTGTATCGTTTTGGCAAGCTTCATGCACACAGAATATTAAAGTCTCATCTCATATTTTTTGGTCGATAAATTTTGTTCGTTACACTCATCAGATAGGTGGTGTCTTGCATAGCCCCCACCTACCCCTACACAACGTGGGTCCTCGTCGAAGCATTCATCATCAGAATAAACTGTGAAAATAATTCCAGCATATTATGTAAGCCCTACCTGTATCACCGTGTGCCACTCCATGTTCAGGTCACCAAGTTTCTCTTCAAATGCCACGGCCTGACCCGAGGACTCCTGCTGTAGCATCAGGTGTCCTTCTTTCACAACCACCTCCAGATCAAGACACTGCTGTCTCCACAGATCCACCTTGGCCTGCAGTTACAACAAAACAGATAGCTGGGTTAACCTTTTCAAGGAACGGTGGCGTAAAGGTGGATGGTTCGAGTGGTCTCGGCCGTAGTGTTGTTTCTTCAGACAAGAAACTTTACTTCACATTGTTTCTCTCCACCTAGTGTATAAATGGGTACCAGCGACAAAATGCTGGGGGGGGGGGGTAACCTTGCGATAGACTAGTATCCCATCCAGGGAGGGGGGGGTAGCAATATTCCTAGTTGCTTCATGCTATAGAAGCCAAAAATCATCTACAAACCTATGGTGGCATTTTTGGATTGTTTGAAACGTTAAGAAGAAAATTCCATAGTAATCGAAAAACGCTATTCTGGTATACTGCCATTTTAACTAAATACTATAGGGTCCTGTAGGTGCAAAGGTGCAGTATTAAGTAGCCATACCACTGCCTTTGTATCCTACTGTGTCTTACCTTCGCCTTTTGCGACTCCTCTTTGATTTTCTCCAGCACTGCAGGCGGTATATCTTTAGCGGTACTTAACTTTTCCTCGATCTTTTCTAGGTACTGCACCACGTGTTTAGAAGAGTCCAGATAATGACGCGATAAAACCAGCAGTTGGTATCTACCGGCAGCCCATCGTAACATCTCGTCCCAACGATCAGTTAACTTCGTGAGCTTTTCGCCAAGTCGCTCAGCTTCTTCGCCTTTGCTCGCTTGGAGACGTACTTCACGGCCTTCTTTGACGAGCGATTCAAACGAGTCTTGGCGACTTCTGAAATTCGATTGAAACTCCTGGCGATGGAAAAAAGAAACCACAATAAAAAACATAGCTCAAAAATAATTTTTCTTTCTGAGATTACATGCTCATTTAGTCGGTGCTCCGATTCTAGAATTTTCCGCCTTTTTGCGTGGCTTTAGGATAGACACAGTAGCACGCCTTGCGTACTACTGTTTTAATCACGACACTTTTATTCTTCAAAATCTACACCTGCAGCAGGCTAGCAGCATCACTAACTCTGCTGACCACAACTGGTGCCCAATTAACTGAATAGAGGTTACATAATTGGAAAATCACTCACCTCCAGTCCCTTCAGCTGCTGCACGGCCTCGTTCTCGTCACGTGGTTTCTCAATCTTAGTAAACCCTTCCATTTCCTCGACCCAGGCTAAAAACGCGTCCAACTTTTCATGGAAACTCCTCCAGCTGTTTAGTTCTCCCTTTAAGGTCTCGACTCGTTCTGGTATGCTGTTTGCAAGAGATTCCCATTTCTTTTTGAGCGAGTCACACTTAACATCGACTATCTTGTCCTCGATGTACAACATGTACTTTCCACTGTTCGATAACTCTTGGTAGTTTTCCACCGCTGAATTGAAATCATGTTCACCGTTTTCCATGTCACGCTTTACGCCCTGAAAATTAAAAGGCCTGTTTTAGCAACAACAAATCTTGAAAGCTTGTCTTGTATGATGTTCCGGGTGAGAGTACAGTGAACCCAATCTTACAGCTACCCCGTATGACCACCTCGTTATTACGGCCACCTTTTCCATTTAGGCGATTTTCGATTTAGGTCAGGTAGAATCGCCATGCAATAGTCGTATATTTCCAGGTTTACCCCAAGGAGTTTTTTCCAGCATCGTAGACTAACTACTGTGAAAGCTGGGTCCAAACCATTCGCCAAGAACTTTTGACTCAATAAACTCGCATTCATTGGGTAGGAACGTGTGAGGATGGAATATGCTGTTTCTGGAGACTATTTCTACAATTCCCCAGGAAAGAGATAAAAACTTTGAAAAGAAAATGCCTTACATTTCCTACATTTACCTCATAATAAGCGAGCGCTTCCTTCAAGCTATCCTCATCTCTACTCGACAATCCCTGCTCATTCTGCAACTGATCTTCAGCCTGAGTTACCCAGGATTCCATATTCACTAGCATGTCCTCTCGCTCGGCCCAGTCCATCCTCAGGTCGTCCAAGTCGATCAGCTTTTTCTCGGCGCGTTTCACAGCCTGATCCCACTTCTCCTCCAGTTGCTTCAACGTGTCTTTAATGTCCAAGTCCTTTAGTCTCATGCTCGCTGAGAGCTCCGAGCCTTTCCATATCAAGTTATCGAGCACTCCTCTTAGTTCGCGTAAGTCCGCAAGTAGTAACTGAAACAAGGAGAGATAATAAGAAATTACATACAATTTCAAATTCAAGCATAATTTCATATGAAAGACTGGTATATTAAAACCCAAGATCACGTTTTTTACCGGAGTCCGCCCTACTCCCTTCTCTCCCCTCCCATCACCTCCCCCCCCCCCCCCTCCCCAGGACCAGAAATGATACTGGTAGACACAATATTGGCCGATAACTTGTTTATTCGCACTTTCGGTAACATCTACCAGTAACAGGCGTATCTAAACGAAATTACACAATGTCCGGGATATACTATTTTAAATTTTAAACACGGCGAGGCTATATTTATACCCTACTGTCTCCGCAGGCCGCCCAACTCACACTCCAACTAGACCATGTTTGGGAGAGCGCTTTTGAGCACCAAGCTCAGGCAAAAATTAAAAACGGGACCGTCATCTCTACGTGGTCATCCGAGCCACGTGAAGGTCTTAACGTTTGCAGATATCACAGCAAAGGAAGTACCTTCGTCCTCACTTATTTTAAGACCCTGAGTGTTGGTCCGGCCGAAGATCGAACCGGCGGTCTCCCGCTCAGCAGACCAGTCCTCTTATAACTGAGCTAACCCTGCGTCGGTATAATAAAGTTTCTCAGGCAGACAAGGAGCAATTATGTACCTTAACCTCTTCAATGCGAGCAGCTACTTCTTCAGAGCTCCCAAAATAAGGCACCTGGGCCCCAAGCTTTTCCTCCAACTCTTCAAAGCGAGAGGTAAACTCCTCAAACACCTCTTGATACTCATTCAGCGGCTTCAGTCCCTGTTCGGCGCTGCTCTCAGACATTCGCGCTTTCTCAAACAGCTCATTCCAGCGTTCTCTCAAACTGCACAGCTTGGCTTTGAACTGCATCGTGCTCGCATCCACGACCCCTTCGGACATCTTGCGCGCTTCTTCCGAGAACACAGTGAAGCTCTGGCGACGCTGGAAAAGTTCGTTTGATACACTCTGTCAAAATAACACCAAATGATGTTTAGTTTTGTTTCCCCAGGGAAATCCGAAATTTTTTATTGTAAAATTGTCAAAATGGTCAGGGGTTTACAAGCATATTCTGAAGCGTTCAGTTCAGTATATTTCCCGAACAGGGCCAATCGATAATCGGTCGACGACGGTGATTGACGAACACTACCAAAAGTTTCCGACAATTTTCGCAATTCCTGTGAAGACAACGGGGGAAGCGATTTTTAGTTTAGAATATTTTCCGAACAGGGCCGATAATCGCCCGACGTTTTCCGGTGATTGACGAACACTACCAAAGCTTTTCGACAATTTCCGCAATCCCTATGAAAATAAACGGAGAAACGGTCTTTTCAAGACGATTCCACATTTGACAATTACGGAGCATCTTACCAAAGATTCCTAAACGTTAGACGAAGGTAAATGAGGCAGTAGTTGATGTTTCAATTTCAACATCATGACTCAATAAGACTCTTTTCTCACCAAAGCTTCTTCGGTTCTTGGTGCATTTCAATTCATGCTCTGTTATAACGGTATCTATCCTTTTTAAATAACTATGAATTTGAGTTCAACATATTTCTCGGCGCACTGTAACTTGCTATTCTTTTTAAACGGGCTATCCATTCTCCAATAGTGTCTTCCTTATCCCGCTATGATTGGCCGAGCAACGTATAAGTCCTTACCTTAACTTGCGCCAGCCATTCTTGTGATACGCGGCTTTCTCTGCGGCTCCTCTCCAAGCGAGAGTCTACGTTGTCCATGTACTCCACAAATTGGTCAAGTTGTTCGTGGAATCCTTCCCACTGTTTGGACTTGCTGTTCAAGTTCTCTAAGTGCGCTGCGATCTCGTCAAAAAGCGACTTCTTTAACGACGAAATGCTGTTCAGCTGCTCCTCGATTCTCGTCTTGCAATCTTCAGTGGCATTCATTTTGATCGTGGTTCCCAGGGAAAAGATGAAGTTGTACTCAGCCAGTTGGGTTTGAAGCTCTTGTTGGAAGTCCTGGAACAAGTAGCGAACGTACTTAAACATAACAGACAATAGACAACATAGAAACTGGAATGTAATGCGTACTATAACAGTCTAGCAGATGGGGGAAAGGCGGAGAGAAGTGGCGATCAGAGAAGAAAGGAGAAAATAGTCAGAAACAAGAGAAATAGTTATAATAAAGAACGCATAGGGGGTGATTTAGACGGCACAACTTTTATTAACGAGTCTCGCATACCAATTGCGTTCACATAACAATGAAACAGCGAGACTGAGCACCAGCTTTCGGCACTAGGCTTTCTGGGATCGTTTGGGTAACCAGCATTCGTTACGATATGCTGATGGTTTCCACAGGCAACCATTAACCAATCATAGCTCATATTGGCTACCAAACGATCCCAGGAATCTTAGTGCTAACAGATGGTACTCAGTCTCCTAGGCTCGTCGTGAGCCCTAAAGTTGCTTTATATTTTACGATTATTATTATTACTATTAAAATTATTAAAAGAGCAAAGATGCACGTGCCGTTGAGGCGGTATGCACTTCTCGGAACGCCTCACAGGATCGGCTGAGAAAACAATACAACAAACAACAGAACAATGAACCCTAGCCCTGAAAACAATACATGTGCGTGATACCCAGGTCCAATGAAATTAAAGGCTCTGAAGAGGTGCACGGTATCTGGAGCCGTTAAGGAAGAGGCGGGGGGGGGGGGGGGGGGGGGGGTTTGAAGCGGTTCCAAGCGCAATTTTTAACGTTCGACTTCCGTCGGGGACTCAGAATTTTCTCTCTGAGAAGTTTCGTGTTGATCAGTATTTCCCATACCTGTATCTCTTGTTCCTGTTCATTAACTACTTCGATTCCAGTAACATTTAAAGCCTTTCGCCGTGTGACCTCCACTTCACCCTTGGCCAACACTTCTTTGAACCCTTCAAGAGCCGCATTGTACCGTGTCCAATTATTTAACGCCGCCTCCAATTCCTCTTGTCTTAGTTTGCAGTCCTTGAAGACTTCGTTCGAAAGAGCTTCCAGCCTCGCGACATTGGTCTGTACAAAGCCTAACGAACCTTCTTTTTGGGTGAGATCTTTTCCCTGGCTGATCGCTTCTTCGATTTGCGTCTTGTGAGATTCTAGTGACTGCAGAATGTCCTGTAAAACGAAATAGATGTGGTTAAGCACACACTGATAAAAGCTATTTCCCACGGTAATTCTTCAGCGGCAAATCTTCATACGTGCTCCTTAGAACGGTTTTCAATTGAGTGTCAAGACAAATTCATCTTTCCATTGGTTCTGTATCAGAGCAGTTTTCACTTGAGTTTCGTAATTACTCTGACCAATCACAACAGACGCAGACAATCCAATGAACCAATCAGAACTCGTAGCAAAAACTTGTAGCCGGCGCCAAGCGCGGGAAAACGATGCAAACAATTCACGATTAGTTTTGGTTTTACCTCTGATTGGTCGGAATAGTGGCGTAAGATTTTTTAGCCAATCACAAAGCATAGCAACGTAAAACCAAAGCAATCGCGTTACAACGCTTTGTGATTGGTTAAAGAAAACTTCCGCCACCTTCTCAACCGGCACGCGTTGTCCCCGCTTGGCACCGGTGACCAGTATTTGCTTCCAAAACTCAGTTGGTTCATATGTAAATCATGTTAGTTAGCATAAGAACAACATGATTTACATATGAAAAGAAGGAAGGTTTCTATCAAAACAAGGTCAACTCCAGCCTCATTTCTGCACAAAGGCCAGGTTACTAAGTAGACAACTGTAAATTTGTCTATTGAAAATAGTATTTATGGATTTATGGAGATGATAACGGTTCATTGGATTGTCTGCCTTCCTTGTGATTACCCACATACATAACCTTGGTTTGAGTCGTTTTACTTTTAAGACATTCAATCGAAACTTGTATATACCGTATTTTCTCGATTAAACGCCGGGCCCCGAATAAACGCCGGGTATAATAAAGGAAGTTGTAAGCAAGCCTCTCAAACGTTTATTTGTGGTGTAATGAACTTAAGATTTAAGGGCAAGATACACGGCTGCTAAGAAAAACGAATAATAACCCTTTCTTAAAAAATGGCGGGCGAGAAAAAACTGCTGATTCAAAGAAACGCCGGGTCCACTAGGCCAAGTTTGAAATAAACGCCGGCGGCGTTTAATTGAGAAAATACGGTACGTACATGCAGTTAAATAGGTAGTTTCTTGGTGTTGCGGATGGTGTGATCACCAAATGACGTAAAACAAAAGATTCAGAAGACACTGAACAATACCCACACCACAACACAAAAGCTAACCAACAATGGCTTCCGCAACACCAAGAAACACCCGTTAAATAAGAACTTAATCGAAAGAACCGTGAAACTCGTCATACATAGCCTCTTTGTTAGTTATTTTACCTGAGATATTCCTAATAATATCAGTGTAGTAGTACAGTTATTCTTAACAGAATTCAAACATTATTTCTAGGGTTTCCATCGACACAAATGTAGTCTCCTACGCAGACGTTATTTGTGTCGTCACGCAACGCGTGACCCCAATAAGAGACCAACACAAAAGTGTTTTTTGTGGCGTTTTCAAAGCGATTATAAACTCTTGAGCTTGCTCTAAAGGTTGAGTGAGCGGCTAGCCCCAGGTCTCTCACCTTGACTCCTTCCAGTTCGTTCTCAACATCCACCACGCCATCCAAACAAAATTCCACCTCAAGACGACTTTTCACTTCCTTTAGAAACGTGACATGTTTCTCAGTACACTGCTGATGCTGAAAGCACTGAAGCATGATGGGGAGTCTGTTACTTCTGTCACGCACGACTGGTAACGCTGCTTGCACTCGTTCTGTCACGCTGTGGACATCTCGCGCAATTCCCTGATTGTTGGACGAGCTCCCAAGCTTTTCTGTTAGTTCATTCAGGGTCTGCAGTGATTGAAATTGATTGTCCATTTGGGATGCAAGTAACTGCGAAAACAGAAGAATCAGAAAAAAGAACTTAGGGTACATTTTTTTTCGTTAAAATGTTACAATTACATTACAATAAATAAAAGCAAACTAGCCTAAATAAGCTAAATTAGGATTAATGAGAATAATTATATATGTGTGCTGTATATGTGGATAAAATCCTGAAGTGTGATCATTCAAATGAAAACAAATTGCGAAGTACTTTCCTGTGGTACTGTTTATTAAGCTGTGCAAGGTGTTCTAACTTTTGAGTGTGTGGATGAAATCCTTAAGTGTGACCATTCAAAGAAATGCTATTGAGCAGTACTTTCCTGTGGCCAGGAGCTCATAAGATATTTTGAAATATTTTACAAAATGGAGAAAATGCAAGTGTTTCAGAAGTTTTTCTAGTGGTACCATTAATTTCTTAAGTGGAATAAGTCACACTCATAGAACGCAAAGTGTTGACAAAAGTTACTGAGCCCGATTGTTCAAAGAGTTGATAACGCTGTCCACTGGATACTGAATAACAGTGGATGAGCATTAACAAAACGAATTGTGTTAAACACTGGAAAGAGACTGATTCAGCGGATAGCACTATCCACCTTTGAACAATTGGAGCCAGAAGGTTAAGTACCTGAAATTTCTCCATAAGCGGCTGGAATTCACTATAGTCTTGCACGTAATCCAGAGCTTCACACGTCTGATCCACCTCCTGAACCCAGAGAGTCAATGAACTCAACTTATCTTTGTAATCAGAAAAATTCTCGGCCATAATCTGCATTCGGGGATGAAGCTCTGCAATCTTTGCCTTCACCTCTTCCCACCTTGATCTAAGCCCTTGCATAATAATTTCAAACTTTTCTTCTTCCTGTGGTGAATTCAGCTTGGATTTTGTTTCTTGGAGATTACGGAAATCTTCTTCGATGCTATTAAAAGGATCAGGACTTGCAAGCACTCGCTGGACAAAAGAAAAAGCGATGTCTTGAATATTGTTGATTACAGTAATAAAACAAAGGCTCCTACGAGCCAACTTGTCAATACGAAACAACCTTCACTTTGATGACGAAGCCCCCCTCCCCCAGCCGGGGGAGACTTTCATATAAAATTGGCGGGGTGCTCGTCGTACCTTTCAGGGTTCAAAATTTGTAGATCGGTACCGCTTAGGGTGCCAATCTAAAATGACCACGGTAAAATTATCACAGTAACGTTCAGCGTATAGAGCTGAAAAAATATCACAGGAACAAAGTGTCAGTTCATGTGTTGTTTCAGAATTAGTACGTCTTAGGTATAAAAATCCATTTGAGCCACGCCCAACAAACGTAATTCTGGTACCGAAAATTCCCAACGAGTACCCCCGTTATTTTTATATGGGAGTCCCCCCCCCCCCCCCCCCCCACCTCCACCCTCGGGAACGAGTCATCAAGAAACTCGGAAATAGCGGCCTATTGCAAATAAAAAGTAAGATAGAAAGAGAAGAGGGCAGCAAGGATATCCCCATGGCAATTTGTTTTGAGCCAGTTAGGGAAGATACACTTAGTGGTAGGAAGGGGCAAACGATGTGCCAACAAACATAAGAGACATGAAACTACCTTCATATTTATGAATTGGCTGAACAGCATGGCTTGCGTTTGAACTTGACTTAACTTCATTTACCTACATTAAAAATTGCTAGTTTTATACGAAGGATCCGGATGTCCGTTTCTGTTTAATAGGCGTAAGTCTTCACAAGTCTAACAGCTTACAACTGCCGGAGCTTAACTCGGTTTGTGTAGCATGAAGCGACTGAGAGTATTACCACTCCCCCTGAATAGGATGCAGGCTAGTCCATCGCAAGGTTCTGCTTAATAAAATGAATGCAACGAACAATTACCTGGTATCGCTCATGAAGTTCCGCACTGTATCCCTGTGTACTGAACTCTTCATTCACCTCAGCCCACTCCTTATCAAGACCCTCAATGTTCCTTTCTAATGTGGATCGTAAATCTTCAAAATGGCCCCTAATCAGCCGTGACTTCTCTCGGCTGTACACCTCACCCCACTCCTGTGCAATGAAGGTAGCTTCACCCTCTAGACGTCGTTTGACTTGTTCATTAGGTATGATGACTCGCAGTTGTTCGTGTGTTTGTAGCAGGTCGTTACATGTGGTTTGAATGCTGTCTAGTTCGTCGTCAGATGCCTGGATAATGAAAAAAGTAGATTCCCCAATCGTTAAAATGCAGAAATGAAGAGTACTGACTGACTGACTGTCGGACGAACGAACTGACAGACTGACTAACTGATGGATGGACGGACGGAAGGATGGACTGACGGACTAACAGACTGACTGACTGACTAACTGATGGATGGACGGACGGAAGGACTAACAGACTGACTGACTGACTAACTGATGGATGGACGGACGGACGGACTGACTGACTGACTGATGGATGGACGGACTGACTGACTAATGGACTAACTGACTGAATCCGTCCGTCTGTCTGTCTGTCTGACTGACTGACTGACTGACTTGTAACGAGGAAGACTAGTGGTTTCTTGTAAAACTGATGAAGCACTATTTACTTGACTCTCAAAAGAAATTATACTCAAATTGTCGAATCATCATCCACTGTAACAAACGACAGTGTTTTTTCTATGATTGCACTTTGGAATTCATAGCCTCCCTTTCGTCATTTTCAAACTTTGAGTTGCTGATCATCTTTACCGCAGTTGTCGGCCACAATAGCCAGCTGCCGGTTACTAATGACTGTCCTGAATGAAAAGGACGCACAGAAACGAAGGGGATGGTATTGGTAGTGTAACAATTGAGTGGAACCGGACGGGTGTAGGATAACAAGCAGGAAGAAGACGCCTATAAGGAGAAATGCCTCACCTGAGATAAATCCGATTCTAAAGTCCACGAGCGCATTTTTCTTGCGTTTTGTTCAAAATGTTTCATAAGTTTATAGCACTCTTCTAGGTTGCGAGAATGTGTTTCCACACCTCCTTGGACAATTTTCCACTTGGTGTTCAGCGAAGTGATTTTTTCCTGTGGCTTGGAAAAGTCGATGTTATCTGCCAGTGAATTACGGAGTTGCAGGTAAAGTTGGTTCCTGCTTTCCACGAACTGACTGTGTTGATCCATGTCTTCAAAAAGATGCTACATCAAAAGAAAAGAAAAAACGTCAGAAAGATAAACCGTATAAGGAAGCATGTAGACGGTACGATTCTTATGAACTACGGTCGGATGCGACTTCTGTATATAGTTACTATAGTTAGCATAAGAAAAACATGATTTACATATTAAGGAAACCAGGAAAGTTTGTATGAAAACAAGGTCAACTCCAACCTCACCACATGAAGACCAGGTCACAAAGCAGACAACCGCAGCATGATTGGGCTATTCTGTGCATATACCTAATTCAATAAAGGTTGCTTTGCGCATTGGGAAGCTATTGTTTGGCGGTCACTCAAGCAAAGCATAGCATTGTGTTCTGTATGCCGAAATGCCCAATGCCCAATTGCCAAAGCAACCTTTATTCAATTGAGTTTATTCATACCGTGTATCGCCCTAGTTCCCGTTCCACTTCCTCCAGCGTGTTAACATTCCTGTAGGCTTCCAATGCTATCAGTGCCTCTTCTAACCAGTTGAACTCCTCCTCAAAACCGGATTCGAACAGTTCCAGCTGCGGTAAAATCTGCTTTAGTGTTAGGTACCTAATGACAAAGAAATTATTACAGTCAGTCAATACAAAGTAGTCACATCAAATCAACCATAACAAACGCAGAAAACCAAATGAATCAGTGGGAACTCAAAGTAGAAATATGCAACGGACGTCAATAAAACTTTTTCACCAATACGGCATCCCTATTGATTTTGCCCTCCTAGGCATCCCACAATGAACATTGAAATTAATTGATAACAAAGGAATGTATTAATTTCAGTGATCCTTATAGGGATGCCCAGGGGCAAAATCAATATGCATCGGTAAAAAGATCTATTGTAAGAAAACTAGAGCCTCGTCTTTCTGGGTTCGAAACTGGTGCCAAGTGCCCGGTACCAAGCGAGGGAAAACGAGCAACCAGTTCCAAGCACCATAATAAGCCAAACGTTCTAAAAAAATTAAACACCTTCGGACCCTGCCCTCTCCTAAGCGTTTAGCCCCACCAACCCCCCACCCCCTGTGTTCAACTCCCCACCCTCCCCCCCCCCCCCCCCCCTCCAACGCCGTCCCCATATCGCAGGCTCAATGTTTACAGCCGATCAAGCGATCGAGTGAAATTTCTACCCAAAAAGTAAGGAAGTAAGGAACAAACGACGCTGAGCGCGAAAAACGAGCAACCGGTTACAACCAGCGGCAAGCGTGGAAAAACGAGCTTCTGAAGAAGTAAAGTTCTCAAGTGAGAAAGAAATAAGGCAGAACTTTCTTGTAGTGGAATTCTAGTTATGAATATTTCCCAAAGTGGAACGTTTTTCCCAAATAAAGAAAACCCCTTGTTTGATACTCTTAGAAGGCATAAGCGAGTATATTACCTGTGCGGAACAGAGGCCTTGATCTTCTCAAATCTCCGATTGATGTTTGATAGAGTGGCATTTATGGAGGAGGCCATGTCTGTTTTGAACTCCTTTAGGATGGATTTAGTGAGTCTGTTTAACGAGTTCACGTTTGATTCACACTCCTCGACCTCCTTTTGAGCCACCTGAAAACAGCAAAAAAAAAAAAACACATATGAAACAACAATAGAGATAAAGGTACTGCGAATTAATCTTTCAACTCCCAAAGGCAATCCGCTGCTCGTGTAGAATGGTTCTAACTTTAGAGTCATTGGATGAAATCCCGAAGTGTGACCATTCAAAAGAAAGCTACTTAGCAGTACTTTGCTGTGGTACTGTTTATTATGCTGTACAAGGTGGTTCTAACTTTTTGGTCTGTGGATGAAATCCTACAGAGTGATCATTCAAATGAAAGCTACTAAGCAGTACTTTCCTGAGGTACTGTTTATTATGCTGTACAAGGTGGTTCTAACTTTTGAGTCTGTGGATGAAATCCTAAAGTGTGACCATTCAAATGAAAGCTATTGAACAGTACTTTCCTGTGGTACTGTTTATTATGCTGTGCAAGGTGGTTCTAACTTTTGATTCTGTGGATGAAATCCTAAAGTGTGACCATTCAAAAGAAAGCTATTGAGCAGTACTTTCCTGTGCTGCTGTTTATTATGCCGTGTAAGGTGGTTCTAACTTTTGAGTCAGTGGATACATTTCTGCAGTGTGATCATTCAAATGAAAGTTACTGAGCAGTACTTTCCTATATGCTAGTATCCTATACAGGGTGATTTTAATCTTTGAGTCTGTGGATGAAATTCTAATGTGTGACTGGATGAAAACCCTGAAGCAGAGTCTTCCTTCAGTAATCTTTGTTTTTCAGCATTTTATAATGAAAAATTTGGGTCTTTTTTAATTTTGATTTTGGCCGTGCTTGCTTACCTCAAGTCTGTCCGTTCGTTCCTTCACAGCCTCGTACGTTCCCTCCACAGCAGAGGAGACGAAAACCTCTGCGTC
This sequence comes from Cladopsammia gracilis, assembly GCA_022457155.1. NCBI lineage: Eukaryota > Metazoa > Cnidaria > Anthozoa > Scleractinia > Dendrophylliidae > Cladopsammia > Cladopsammia gracilis. The sequence goes on from JAJGOT010000301.1 coordinate 794,682, forward strand.
GTAAATCCAGTCCATGACACCATCCACTGTTTCCTCAAATTTCTCCAGTTTGGCGTTGCGCTTGTCACATTTCATAATTCTTGAATACCTCCTGATGATACGGTTGAGGCGTCGATCCATGTCTCGAAGACGCTGGGTGATCTCGATTTTCACGCGGTCCTGACAGTGCGCCAATACTGTTTTGCTGCAGTCCTGCGCTGTTGATGCATCTGTCTGGGTTTTATCAATGTCTTTCAGATAATCCTACAATAGTGAATAACATAGTAGGTTATCATTACACATGCGCATTACGCACCTTGGTGTACCACAAGAAAGAGCAAGGGTTACTTTCATAAATATCTGAGAATACAGTGACCTACAACTCTAGTAGAAGTAAATCATGTTTTTGATTTTGTCAACCCTTTCCTTCCCATAGTCAAACTTTCGTCGTGCGATGTGGCTTTAACATTTGAGTCTGTGATCATATTTTTAATACCTGCAACAAGCGATGTTAAAACAGGAGGCCATGTTTCAGAGAAGCTCTCCCTGCGGACTATAAATGAAAGTAGCTGAGCAGAACGTTTCTGTGGAAGGAAGTTTTGCTTATGGACTCTGTGGATGAATTCCTAAAGTGTGACCATTCAAATGAAAGCTATTGAGCAGTACTTTCCTGTGGTGCTGTTTATTATGCGGTACAAGGTGGTTCTAGCTTTTGAGTCTGTGGATGAAATCCTACAGTGTGACCATTCAAAAGATAAAGCAGTAATTTCCAGTGATATTAATTTACATTTTCTCAAGCAGATTGGCAACCTTTTGAAGCGTTTTAGATTTCGTACCTTACAAGCTTTGAGCGTTCCATTCTTGATCAAACCCTCGGCATCCTCCATCCATTTACCCACAGACTCCATCAGCGTGTCAAACGTTTTCCACTTCTTATTAACATCTTCGAGGTGTCTTTGACGCGAAGAAGCTTCCTCGACCAACTTATCGACTTGCTGATCCACATTCCAAATAAGGCTTTTTACCTCCATCGTGCGCGACTCTGGGAGAATGCACATGAACGCGTCGCCCGCCTCGTGCAGACTTCGGCGATACTTTTTACATTTCTTACGAAACGTTTTGTCGACAAAAAATAGCTGCGAAAAGATTTGTATGCAAATATGAGACATAACGATCACGAATGCGCGTTTTATCGATTGTCCCATACTTCCCTTTTATAGGATAAAGTAACCAGTGATATACTTGGTAGGTGTCACTACATAAACCTGGGTAAAGAGGACAGTTGCTGGGTCGACAGAAATCAATATTACATGCTTTGTGACAAAGCAAACCAACAGCCTGACTCTGTAGCCTTCCATTTCTGTATTTTGTCAGAGTCAAATTACTGCATATCCGACACCTGTCTCATAGACAATCTTTCCTGGTATTTTTGTGGCGTCGCTCATGAGAGGTTTGACTTAATTTTTCTGTTAAGATCGCAAACACTTAGTTACTCCTCTCCGTAGCACAGGACATCCATGGTGTCTCGTCAGGAGCCTAGTCTTGCCTGAACTCCACCTAGCACGGAAGACTCGTCCTCCTCCTCCCCCCACCCAATTAAAAAGGTGGGTCCCGAACATCTATAATACTTTTGACTACTTCCCTATGGAGAATTCGTGCTTTGACAACAACACACGACACACATACCGTGTATTCTCTGAGGGCCTTCTCTACATGAGCCTGCGATGCGTATTTGACAGGTTGACAATTTAGTTGCTTGCGACCAACTTCTAACAACAAAAGGATGTTCGACCTGGAGTTCTCATAAGCGAGTCTTAATAGGCGGTCAGCGGACTTCTCTCGCACGGCTTTGATGCGATCGTCGACTTCTTTCAGTAACGAAGCGTCCACCACAACATCTTCCTCGCTACTAGTCTTGAGAATAGCGTCCAGACCATTACAGTGCTCGTCCAAGTCCTTGAAGAAGGTCTAGGTACGAAATCAAATAGGCAGATAATGCCCTGTCAATTCGGCTAGTGTCTCGTCTGTTAGACAGCCTACACTACCACAGCGCCACCGAGGCGCTCGGGGCAATATGGTTTAAATTTGACCATATGACCTGCTAACCCTAACCTTAACCGAAAGCTAACCAGCTAGTCCATTTTTACGTTATCTAATTCTAAATAAGATGACCGATCTCCTTTTGAGCCCTGGAATCTGGACTCTTCTTATTACGGAATCTAACTTGAGTTTTGATCCACTTCTTTCGTTTCTGGAACTTTTTTCTCAGGGAACCGACATTCCGGGACGTTTAAAAAAGCACGTGTTTACGTCATACATCGGTGCAATTTGAATATGATCAATGGCAATAAAATTACAGGCGAGTATAACACCGAATAGAAAACCTTTTATTCCACTCGTCTGATACTTCACTGTCAGTGATGTCTCGTACATTTACCGTGGATTCACTCCATACAGTGGATTACATAAGGGGACACCTCCATTAAGAGTCCACTTCTCCTTCTCCTGGTCCCGAGGGTGTCTGCTTAATGGAAGTTCCACTGTAATTTACAACAATCTCAACCACTATTTTCCCCCAAAAACGAAAATACAGAAAGGAACTAGAGGGAAAGTCGCAAACACCAACACACCTCATGCTGCTTCAGCAGAAACTTGGGAGGAACTTCACAAATCCAGCTCTCTTCCGTCTCATAATAGTTGAGAAGGGCCTCGGCCTCTTGTAACCATAGCAACAAGTTACCAAGCTTGCCATCCCTCCTCACGTGACGTCCTACTTCCCAGATCCTCTCTTCCAGCACAGTGACCTTGTGTTTAACTATCTCCCACTTGGTGACGAGAACTTGGAGTTTGTCCTCAGGGAGAGTATACTGGGGGTACTTCGTCTCGATAATCCTGCTGATGTGGTACTCGCGTCTTTGAATCTGCTGTCGAAAGATTTGTATCTGCTTCTGTTGGAAATAAAATAAAAGAACGGAACAGTAAAGCACCGGTTTGTAGTTGAGTCTTTCTCGACGACCATTAACAAATCCCGTTTGAATCAGTTATTAGTCAAATACTCCATGGATTGGTTGATTAGTTGGTTGGTTGACACTGGTAGCATCCTTTCACGATTAAAACCATGATTTATTTAATGTATGCTAGCTTACCTACAGGGTGAACATTTAAAGAGAGCAGTACTTTCCTGTGGTGCTTTTTTATGCTATACAAGTTGGTTCTTACTTTTGAGTCTGCGTCGATGAAATCATATAGTGTCACCATTCAAATGAGAGCTACCGACCAATACTTTCCTGTGGTGCTGTTTATTATGGTATACAAGGTAAATCTAACTTGCAAGCCTATGGATAAATCATAACGCGTGACAATTCAAATGAAAGCTACTAAGCAGTGCTTTACTGTGCTGCTTTTATTATGCTGTACAAGAGGTCGTTCTAACTTGTTAGCATGTGGACGAAATCCTACATTGTGACCATCCAAATAAAAGCTGTTGAGCAGTACTTTCCAGTGGTGCTATTTACAATGCTGTACAAGGTTGTTCTAACTTCTTAGCATGTGGGTGAAATCCTCATTGTGACTATTCAAATGAAATCTATTGAGCAGTATTTTCCTGTGGTACTGTTTATTATGCTGTACAAAGCGGTTCTAACTCTTCAGTCTGTGTATGAAATCCTAAAGTGTGACCATTCAAATGAAAGCTATTGAGCAGTACTTTCCTGTGGTACTGTTTATTATGCTGTACAAGGTGGTTCTAACTTTTGAGTCTGTGGATGAAACCCTAAAGTGTGACCATTCAAATGAAAGCTACTGAGCAGTATTTTCCTGTGGTACTGTTTATTATGTTGTACAAGGTGGTTCTAACTTTTGAGTCTGTGGATGAAACCCTAAAGTGTGACCATTCAAATGAAAGCTATTGAGCAGTATTTTCCTGTGGTACTGTTTATTATGCTGTACAAGGTGGTTCTAACTTTTGAGTCTGTGGATGAAATCCTCTAAAGTGTGACCATTTAAATGAAAGCTACTGAGCAGTATTTTCCTGTGGTAATGTTTATTATGCTGTACAAGGTGGTTCTAACTTTTGAGTCTGTGGATGAAATCCAATAGTGTGACCATTCAAATGAAAGCTACTGAGCAGTATTTCCCTGTGGTACTGTTTATTATGCTGTACAAGGTGGTTCTGACGTTTGGATTTTTGAGTCCGTAGATGAAATCATATGGTGTGACAATTCAAATTAAAGCTGTTCATATCTACATTCTCGTGGTTCTCTTAATTGTGTTGTATAAGATGATTCCAATTCTTTTACATTCGTAGACGAAACAAAAAATTATTGAGAGAACATTCCTGACTTCCCTGCGTTGTTGTATGGCATAAAGGATGCTTTGTTTACTTTAGCATCTTCAAAAGAAAGAGGTAACAAGCACTTGTTGAATCATTAAGTATGTTATTTACTTTTACCTCAAGAGAACTTGTTGACATTTTAACACGCGAGCTTTCCAAAATCCACTAAACAGAAATAGCATCATGTTCACAAAAACGTAAATCTTGTAACAACAGCGTACATCCAACCTATACAAGTTCTTTCTCCTTGTCAATCGTCAGTTTAGCTCTCATTTTAAGAAGTAAAGGCTAGGTAACTCCGAAGCAAGCGATTTTATCAATGTAAATTTCCCACGAGAATCAATTGCAATTGTTTCGTGAACACAACTGGCTATTATGCGAATACAATGGTTCACAATAAAACAAAGGAAAAATAGCTGTTTACACGCCTGAATTAATGAAACTAGCGTTAAAAACCATGCCAAGAATATACGTTAATAGAATGATTTGTGAACAAAACAATATAGAGGCGTCAAATTGAATGTAGGCGCATTCAACGTTCTTCTTGTTAAACTGCACGAATGAACTACCTCAAATAAAGCTATGGAAGATTGAATTCACAGAGTTTTTGGATGCTTTTAGATGGCAAATAGACCAAGTATAACGAATCCACCATTTTGAAATTATGTTAAAGTCAGCACGGAAGACAGTGTCTGTATAGAAATCGTATGTAAAAACTTTCCGTTAAATTGATTTCTCAGATATACCTAACAAATGATTTTATTGAGAATGCAGTAACATTAGCTTGTGTACAGCGGCCCCTCCTATCCGCTCCCCTCACGATTTTAATTGAGGGGAGGGGCGACTTTACACAGGCTATACGCGCAGGCTACCACAACCTTAGTGTCCCCAGTTAGTGGTTGTATAACTGCTATTTTAGATTTGATACATGAATAAAGGTTGTTGTTGTTGTTTTTGTTTCTACCATGTCCCATTGGTTTGGGACATTTGGCTCTTTTATGACAAAAACATGTGATTTTTAAATAAACTTCCCCGACCGGTCAAGTAGATCCATGCCGTGGATTGTCCGTTTACTTGATTCGTCTTCAGAGTAAGATCTAGACGGACACCTCTGTAAGGCACGCAGCCAGATCTTGTTCCAAGAATGCGTATTGACTACTGTGTAGGAGTTACTGTGCTTCAGACAAAAACGGTCTTCTTCTTAGCGTGTCAGCTGTCCTTTGTGTTACCCATTCTCGACACCAGAGCTCTTCTCTTTTACGCATGAGAAAACCGAAGGTTCTGGCGTCGAGAATGAATGTTACTCACCCATCTCAAATAAGCTAGGCTGTGTAATAAGCGCACATTTACAGGTACGGGCGTGGAAAGACCACGCGCGAGGGAAAAGGTACTCTTCCCACAAGTGCCCACATTTAACGCAAACTATATGATCTCCCTCCCTGAAGTTTAACCCTTTTAGCACCAATAGTGATAATTATCTAATTTCTCCATGTGATATCAATGCTTAATCAATAATAGAGGTTATGAGAATTAAGGACATGATCACCCAAGATGAAATCTCTTAATATTTTAACAACCTCTCCACGCCACTTCTTTAAAAAATGTATAGGGACAAGAAAGGAGAATTTGCAGTTTATCATTGGAATTAAAGGGTTAAAATCAAATTATCGTTCCGGGGTGTAGACAATATAGCATGAGCTCACCGCTTTGCGTTTTTTCCTGGGTTCATCTTCTTCCTCGCTCCACTGTTGCGCCATCAAAGACGCCCGCTGTTCCACATCATTTAACCAATCAAGGATCTCCTTGTATTCCTGCTGTACGTCTCTCTTCTCATTTCCAACCCACGACTCCTCGTCTTCATCCTGGAAATATAAGTAGCAAAACACTTAGACTTATTTCTATCCTAGAGAGAAAAAAACAGTGGCTACATACCCGGCAGACGGGCACGGTCTTGAATAGCCTGGGGGGGGGGGGGCTTAATAGAGACTGGGGTTTAACAGAGAGGAGAGGCAAGCAGTTCACCATTCATTATTTGGTAATTCATTCATTCATGATTAAAGTAATCACGACTATTTTTTTAGTACAAGTTCGCGAGTATTTTATGTGAATTCTTGCCCGGATTGGCAGAGTAAAAATATACCGGTAAAGGCAAGAGAGGGCTTATTAAAGGACTTTCTTGCTCCAAAAAGGGGGCCTTATAAGTCTTATTAGAGAGGGGGCTTAATAGAAGATTTGCGGTAAATTCCCGGCAGTCATTCTCCCATAATTTCCACGGAAAACCTCATTTAAACCTTCTAAAAGTATTCGATCTGCCAAGCGATTCAAAGTATTATTTTGGTTTTGTAGTTGACGAATTTTCTGAGGTTGTGTATACCATAAAATTGCTATTTTATTCTCGACACTTAGACTAGAACACTTAGAATTTGTCAGGAATTGGAACAATCGTAGACGACCGTGTGAAACATGGAAAACCGCCGCGGAGAATACGCTGTGACGCTACAATGGAATACGCTATGGCGATGCGAAATGCGCTCCGCATTGCGATGCAAACAAAATATGCATATAACATGAAATGCGAGATCCTGAATAAAGTTTAGTGGGAAAAGTACTAGAAGGCGTTGCACTCCGGAATGGGATTATCGCATTATCACACCTATAGCGACTTATCAACTGTTCCCTTTATAAAACTCTTTTTTAAGAATATCTCGAGTTCTAGTTAAAGTTTAGCGGGAAAAGTACTAGAAGGCGTTGCACTCCGGAATGGGATTATCGCATTATCACACCTATAGCGACTTATCAACTATTCCCTTAAAACTCTTTTCGCGTTCGAAGAACGCAATCCTAATTTCGTGTTGGAGACAAATTTGAGACTTTTTTGGTAGACGGTCTTCCAAATGGCCGCCCCTATTGGTTTTTTTCAGAGGCTCATTTCCGCCGGAAATTCCTTCGAACGCGTCTCCATGATCTGTGATTACTGCTAGTTTAAGAATATCTCGAGTTCTAGTTAAAGTTTAGCGGGGAAAGTACTAGAAGGCGTTCCACTCCGGAATGGGATTATCGCATTATCACACCTATAGCGACTTATCAACTATTCCCTTAAAACTCTTTTTTAAGAATATCTCGAGTTCTAGTTAAAGTTTAGCGGGAAAAGTACTAGAAGGCGTTGCACTCCGGAATGAGATTATCGCATTATCACACCGTATAGCGACTTATCAACTATTCCCTTAAAACTCTTTTTTAAGAATATCTTGAGTTCTTTTAATAATTTTACAGAACGTCTTTCGATATTTTCTAGATTAATGTTACATCTTTACAGAAATTAAAAAAATAAAATTATGCAAAATGGGACCAAAAAAGACCCTTAAGCGTAACCATTCCAATAAAAGCTATGATTGAGCAGTACTTTCCGTGCTGCTGCTTATTTGTAATTTTTGTCTCGCCTTTTTAAAACTCTCTTTACAAGCTTTAACAATGAAAAAATAAAATTTTAGTCCCACTATCGTATTTGCAAAAGCATCGCGTGACGTTTGAACATAGTTCGGGATCGCGTGCGGCGATACAAAACGTTTTGTCACGTCACTGAGGCTCAGTCACGTTACAGTGTGATTGTATCTAAAAGGTCACGCATCAGAATGATTTCCTTAGAGCTTCGCAACATGACGAGGAAACAAACTCGAAGAAAGCACAGAAGAGAGGAAATGCACTCGAAAAGTTCACATTGTTTTGAAAAATAAAGGAATTGTTAGTAATTAATCGTAAAGACAATCACGCAGCGAACATAAACAGTGATACATCTCAGTCAACAATGGAGTACGCGCAGAGTGAAGCCCGCAAACTACAACAAATATGTTTTCGATAAGGTGCGATATATTCCTTTACAGGCACTTAAATGTAATGTTAATGAAAGTTATTACGCGCTCACATAACAATTCTAACATCGCTTACCATTTGATGACTGTCACGAAGATTTCTAACAAAATAATCATCAACTAACTCTTCCTCCGCGGGTTTATATCTACTACGATCCCTCGCTTTCGCGCTAAAACAAGCGAAAATCCAACTGCTGAACAATCGTTTAGGCGCTTTCCGTTTCAAAAACATGAACGTCTTCGGGTTGGTATACCCGCGACAACGGCAAACGCCAAAGCGTAACCGTTTTACGCCATATTTCGAACATTGTATCCTGTCTAAAGCCCAAGTAACCATGCACAGTATACAGACGCTAGCATCTTGACACTTACCTAACCCCCGACAGAGCAATTGTATGGCCATATTTCCGCAAAGAATTCTTTAAGTAGATTACTTAAATATCCACTGCATTTTTTCCTTCGTTTATCTCCCAATCATGAAATGAAGGGATACAATTTCAGTCGTTACCTAGACAGTACCAAACGACGCGAGCCGCCAACAAAACCAAACAAAACCATATATCGGTTACGTTTTTAATTCATGACCTAATAAACAGTAAGCCACAATTATACCGTTAAGCAAATCGTTTACCTCGGAAGACCAAATTAACCTTGGAAACAACGCTTTGGAAATGACCTAACGTGGTTTTTATAATATAACAAAAGGAAATCACTCGCTCTCGGCCACAACGGATCAAAATAAAAATTTATGAAAGAACGGGTCAAAACATGACACATGCCGAAACCTAAAAAATCAAAACTAATAAACTTGAAATGTTTTGTTCAAAATATAAAACAGGGCGTTGAAAACTAAAATTTCGGCAAACAAATCTGAATGATTGACGCTGTCTTCAATAAATAAAATTCTCATTAAACGCATCGTTTCCATATGTTTACATAAGCAATGGTCACACAGATTACTGTAGCAGGATTATGAAAGTGACAAGGCATGTTATCTAAAGAATGTAGTACAACTATTAAAACAGGCAAAGCCAGATAAGTTTTTGTCTCAACTTTTTTTAGCGGAAGGTCAAGAACATTGTTATCTCGATGAGTTTCAAAAGCGCTTTTTCAGAAAATTTCGATTGCAAAATGATAACAAAGAAACCGACAATCAATTATAAATATTTTGCGAAAATCTTGCACAGCTTTAAGCAAACACGCAATGGCATGCATGAGGTCACGAAAGCAATTAAATTCTCATTTAAAACCGAAAGTTGGAATGAATCTATAGAATTTTAATTCTTTTGGAAGCGAAGTAAAGTGTGACTACTCAATTGAAAGGTCATGAAAGTTATTGAAAAGTGCTGCTAGTTTTTCCGGAGTGAAAAATTGTCAAATCAGCAGCTTTACCACTCTTTTGGGGGTAAAAACAAGGTCTTGCTGATGGCAAAACAGAAGACCCATTTCAGCAAGAAACGACAATTTTTGGGTTGTTTTAATTTCCGATCCAATGAGAAAGCCGACTTATGAGCAGTTTCAGTTGGTAAGTAACAAGTTATTTTTATACGGTTTTAAGTAATAATTTATAGACGTTTTAAGAGATTATTTTAAGACCAGACCATGCTATTATCTCTTTGACATGTAAAGACAGTCTTGGACGAAACCACTTGTTAGCGGAGAATAAACCGGTAAGATGCTTATCAGAAACAAAGGTTAACGAGACGGAATAATGTCCCGAAAGTCAGTGGTTTAAGTCTAGTCACTCACACCGTGTTGTTAACTCTGACAAAAAATTGTTGCTCCGATTCTTTCTGTCCATGTAACCCTGTACACCGGGTACATGGAAGCAAGCCCAATGTTTCTCGTTCCCCCATAGCAACTGCCAAGAAAACATGAACATTTTTTATAGAAAAACAGCTGGGTTGTTATGGTCGTCCAAATGTTTCAAAATTCGCTAAATTCACTGAATTCGTTGCTACTGTTCATGCACTCCGGTGTACACAAGTACAGGAGATCCAGTTAAGCTTCGAGGCCACGCGTGGGTTGCCTGTGGCTCGTGAGCCTCTATAACTTGTAACTCTTGTAAACACACGAAATTCAACATATAGTTCGTATTCTTCTGGCACTAAATTCCATTGTCATTGTGTATTATTCTTCAGGAATAAGGCTTTTGGTACGCGTCTTTCACTGTATGCCGTAGTCAAACATCTGTGGTTCTTACTTTTGAGTCTTTGGGCAAAATCCGAAAGTTTGAATCCGAAAAATCCGAATCCGGGCAAAATCCGAAAGCTACTGAGCAGTACTTTCCTGTGGTACTGTTTATTATTCTGTACAAGGTGGTTCTAACTTTTGAGTTTGTGGATACAATCCTTAAGTGTGACCATTTAAATGAAAGCTACTGAAAAGTACTTTCCGATAATTGTCAGTATTTTGCAAAAATAAAAGTTACTTTTTTAAGTTTTCGTAACTGAATGCGTTTCTCTGTAAATTATAGATCCCCTTTTTATCCCCTGACCAAATGCCACAAGCACTTAGTCTTCAGACATACTGAGACTGACGCCTCGTCTTTCATAGCCTCCACGCTACCGTTACTTTGTTATTTGGATTATGGATGTACGTTGCGTGACGGTCCAACTCACAGCTGCGTGCGTGTGGGACTTTATCTTTCATTTTACATCACAAAAAAAAGAATGTCGACCTTATGTTAAGAAGAAACGACCTAAACACGTAGGGGTGAGAATTCTCGCAGGATATTATTCGTATTACAATACTTTGAAAATGAGTTCGGTTTTTCTTTTATACTGTTTCAGTATTAAATATTATATCAAACGTGAGCGACGTTTCTTTGTTATTGTTGAGTCTGTGATTTGTTGTTATAAATCCCTTTTCTTTACTTTTGAATAATGGAGTGTCCGCGTACAATTTGAATTTCTCTTTACAATTTTTTTGCATCGCATGCACGCAAAGAGAGTGGATATGTCTCGATGTACCACCAAATTCTTGGAACAAGGACAATCAGAAAAAAAAAACCATCATTGTTCTGCATTTGGAACAGACAGAATTTCGAAAGGCTCATAAACGACCAAACTTTCAGTGTTTTCTTTCACGTCGTCCCACGGCTAAATTTACATTCCCTCATATCAAATATTTTATTTGTTTTAGTTTTTTAAACTCTATTTGCCTTCAGCTTACAACTCATCGTCTTACTTAACCACATATAAGTCCTTGAAAAGTAAGTAAAATGTATACACTTGTTCTGATATCAAAACCAAACTTTTAAGTTTGATTAAAATCATTTGACCTAGACAATAATTACATTTACACAGGCAGAAGACGGCCAGTTTTACCGCGAAGGTAAATCCTGATGTTATCATAGATAGCGTTCATGCATACACACAAAATAAAAGTTTAACATGAATGATAATTTCACAATTCTGTCCCAAGAGGATAAAATAAATAACAAGCGATACGTTTTAGTATATTAACTTTGGCTGAAATTCCTGTTTATGTTAAAAACTCGATGTAAATATCATGAATAAAATTGTTGTTACCTCTTTAACAAATAAATCGGTAGATGTCGACCGAAGTTTTCTTCCTCGCAACCGCTACGTTTTTAAAAATAAAATTGAAAATTCGTACTCATTCCGAAATTAACGAAAGTCACATTCATAACGTAAAAAAGGTTAAACCTGTTGTCACATCATTTACAAATAATTTGCATCACAAAATTTAACATAAAATATACTAAACCATGTTTTCGTGAATTTATAATTTACGCTTGCTCTCGTACGCTAAATTTAATCCATGCAATACCATATAAAAGAGAGCATTAATAAGCTGGATTTTATCGAAATAAAACAACTGAAACTCTCAACCAAAAATTCATTGAAATTTCTTAAGCCATGAGTACAGACTGAACTTCGATTTGTGATTATTATTATTATTCATTTCTCACCTTCGATGTTTCGTTTCCATTTGGTCTGTCTTGTGTTGGAAAAAATATCAAAGAGAAAATTAAAAATTTATTTAACTGAGGGTATTTAAATGAATGTGAGCCCACCTCTCAAGATTAAATGCAAACCAAACATTAAAGTGATCATCTTCCGGGCAATGGGTCCATACTGCCTCGAGAAAACCGGCGGACATGAATATTCATGAAACATAATTTCAACATCTGTTTTGAGCAGACAAAAACTCTTGGAGTGCAGAACACGGACCGGTTGAAATGTTTTATGGAAATAAATAAAGTGATAATTAAATAAAATAATAAAGTGGATTGCAATTGTGAACTAAATGTGAAAAAAGGCAGAGAAAAAAAGTTGCCAAAAGCAAGTAGTCTGAAAAAAAAAAAGGTTATGAAGAAATATATATCCACGCTAAAAAGAGGGTGATCTAAGGAAAAAACTCTCGTCTCCATGGTACAATTTTTATATTTCAGTGATTCTTTTCGGTTAGATTTGTAGACCTACCAACTGGTCCTCTATTTTCAGTTTGACGTGGCGAACTTACCTCTGAAACGAAATTAATCTTATTCCGGTATTAGATTTTACTATAAATCTACTTTGATTATATAAATTAGCCTAAAATAGAAACAAAGTTTGTTTTACTGCTGCAATTTAATAACATTTTCTTATTATATGACAGATAATTTAATTTCTGAAGGAAAATTGTATTTTATCTTTATGACAGCTTTAAAATCCTTCAAAGTTTCATTTATAAAAATGAAGTCTGTTTGTTTTTTGCCTTAAAAGTTGCTAAGAATCAAATTCTAATAATAAATTGCCTTTAAAATGGATAAAAATCTGGAAAAATAAAATATGCTTAAATATGGCAAATTGCTAGCTTTTCCTTCACGTCCTAAATTGGCAAGCGTTCCCTTTCATTTCAAACTGTTAATTGAAAGATGTAGCCCACATCTGCATAAAAAGTTCTACTAAAATCCGCCTCTTATCCGAGATGATTAAAATTTAAAAAAAATAATAATAATATTATTGTAAGCAAATCATTTAGCCAACGACAGAAGTCATAAACTCCGAAAATACCTCCTTTAAAGTCAACTCCCACATTGCGGACACCATGTTGTGATAAACAAGGCTTGAATAAGAGGGACTGTGTCACGAGAATTTTGATGTTTTTGGTTAAAACTGTGTAAAAGTTAGTACCTTAAATATTGCATAAATATTATCGAACATCGATAGGAAGATATCAAGATAATTCTTAGAGGATGGAAGTCACGGGGGAAGAACATGAAAAATGTACTGAAATTTTAGCCTAAATTTATTAAGTTGCTGCCATTTCTTTTATGGTCATCTGCGGCAAAGACACCAATTGATGGTATTATAGCGGTTTTTAATTATGTCGAAAGTAATTTCGCGATTGCTTTGGTTTTGCATTGCTACGCTTTTTGATTGGCTAAAATATCTCGCGCCACTTTAGAAACCAATCAAAAGTAAAACCAAAACCAATAAAACCAATCGTGACGGGCCCTGGTCGCACTACAGCGGAAAGCCCGTGGAAAAATTTCAAAAAATCTGAAACCGCAAACGAAAGTTCCAAACATTTGAGAACATTTTACGGTCGCACTGTTCGTCCATGCTGTCGAAAACATACGCGACATAAACACAAAGACATTCCACAAAAAGCGTGTCCCTTCGGAAGCGGTTTCTTTTCTTTTCTTTTCTTTTTTTTTTTTTTTTTTGCTAATTTTTTTTCAAAAGCGGCCTGCCCCACCAATACACTACGGCGTCTTTGACGTTTAGCCGGAATTTCCAATTTTTTTCAAATTTGCGAAACACCGGTCGCATTAGGAAACTTGACGTGATGACAGATAAATTTGATCAAAATTTCCCGAGTGCGACCAGGCCCTTACTCGCACACGTTTTCCCGCACTTGGCGCCGGCTGCATGTATTGGCTACGAGTTCTGATTGGTTCATTGGATAGTCTGCGTCTGTTGTGATTGGCCAGAGTAATTACTTTGGTTTTGGTTTTACGACACTCAATTGAAAACCGCTCTTATGTAATGGTGTGGTAGGTTCTTTAAATTTTGGTACAGTTCTGACCCAAAACATGTTGCGTGACTATCAAATGAGCTGTCGGTTAAAAAAACATGTATAAATAAAATGCAATAACTTTAATAGAGGGGGACCATTATCGTACGATGTAACCAGACGGATTTAATGATTATAAACAATTCTATAATATTTGCATTTCAAAAACAAACGAGAAGAATTCTTCAGAGGTGTCGATACGAAAACTAAGAATACTCTACCCTCCGAAAAATATATACCCAGCTTTATATACGAGATTATTTTACCACATATACATCTCTAGCGACAACAGCATGTACTTCAACTTTTAGATGCTGTCAGCTCTTAGAAAATAATTTGATTATTAACATGAGCAAGTCCATATTTAAAACCAATTTGTCAGTATTACAATAATACTAGAAATGTAGGGTTTGAAAGTGAAATTTACAATCTTAAAAATGTTTCTTCTAAATAAGTAAATTCAATGCAATCATCATTAAATCAATGAAACTGTCAAGAAGCGAGCGAAAATTTTATCTCGACTCGTCTACGTTCCCTAAAATAGCAACAATTCATGGCAAGAATAAATTACTTGCTTGATAACATTATTTCTTCTAAATAAGCAAATGCAATACAATCATCACTAAATCATTCAAACTGTCAAAAAACCAGCGAAATTTTTATCTCGCAAACACATCTACGGTCCCTAAAATAGCAACAATTCATGGCAAAAAAGTATCAAATACCTGCTGACAGAATAACGTTACTGAAGAACGTACTTAAACGAAAAAGCTGTCCTATTTCCAGAAGAAGGGAATGTTGCTACAGCGCTGGCGGAGTCAAATCACTCTTGAAATTAAGTGCTTTGGCCGCAAGCAAACGCTTTAATCGTCCATTACTTGTTCATCAACATAAACACAATAACTAGAAGAGTTATTCTGAAGTATCAATATTAATGAGTGCTTGAATATTTTAACAAGGCAACGGGTAGCGTGGAAACAGTGATAAGAATAGAAATATCAAACAAAAAAATCAATTAACTTGTCATTTAATAACCAAACTTCCGCGTGAGAAAAACTAACAATCCGACCAAAAAAAGGACTGTTCATTTGAGTCATCCAGACTCAAAAGGTAGAACACAATAAATAGTAACACAGGAAAGTAACTAACTATGATCATAAACAGCACCACGCAAAAAGCTTTTAAATAAACTTTTGATGAGAAGTTCAAACAAGCTGAAATTGTAACGGCGATTTTTCCAGTAGTTGTCGATCAAAAACACCAGGAAATCCGTATACAGAGGCCAAAACCCCAAACCTGTTGCTTTAAAGAAATATACATGAATTGATAGATTTCACATTTTTCCTCGGTATAGCTTTGGAAGCGTGTAAACAACAAGACGGTGTTTAAAAGGGTCAAGCGTTGCAGCAAACCATGAAATAAGGCATATTTTGACTGAGAAAAAGGCTTCAGAAAGATCTCAACCATAGACGTAAGGAAAGTAAGGAAGTTAAAGAAGGAAAAGTATGGTTTTTCGTGTTCCTTATCAGTCTAACATAGATTTTCGTTAGAAAAAACAGCTGCTGCAGCCGTCAGTACCGGTGAATAAAGGCCTTATGTGGGAGCCTACCTATGGTTTCTTTAGAATGAAGTGGTTAATAGTATTATTAAGAACGCTTTGATAATAAGCAATAAACTGTATTAGCTTTGATTAATCAGGCATTGGGTGAAAGATAAAGATGGATAACCCGTGAATCTGTAAATATTTTAGAAATTAATTATAAGTTTTTCAGTTTTTCTTAACGTTAAGTTCTTACTGTAGGTGTCACCAATATTCTCAATTGAAAAATTGAGCGAGAAAGTTTCTGACACATGAATAAAGTTGATTGATTTCATTGACACCTATCAGATGAGTTGGGTTACAAACAGAAAATCCGTCTTTACCTGATCGACCTGTTCCAAGCACGCAAATTATGTACCTTACGCAAAAAAAATCCTAAATAAATCAGAGGCTCCTATAGACATTTTTAATAAATACCACGATGCATCATTTTCCGCTAATGACGTCAAACATATTCTTTTGTATTCCTTTACAATTCAAAATAATACATTTGACATCGATAGCGGAATATGATGCATTCTGGTATTTATTAAAAGGGTCTATGAGCCAACTTGTGAATATGAAACAATCTTCTGACCCACCCTTCCCCTAGGTGTTTTCCTCCACCGATCCCCCACCCCCTGCAGCCAACTCCCCACCCTCCCCTCCCCCCTCCTTCCCTGCAATGCTATCCTTATGGGTAATGCAGGTGTGTTAACGATGGACTGACTGATGAGTGAATTTGCCGCCTTCTGCGATAACTCGTTCAATGTTTCGCGTATTCACGAGTTAAAAGTATAGATTACTTCATGGGCAGGCTTTGCGAGCGAGTGAGATTTCTGATACAAACCAACGAGTGCGTAAATACCGTACAAAGCACTGCCCATGCTGCAATTTGTTTATTTTATACATACTGAGATTTGTGATTGGATGAAACGTGTGAGAAAGTCGTTTCGCCATTCCGATTGGCTGCGAACCCCGAACAGGATTTTCACACGCCAAATTTCATTAGAAAATCTCAATAAGTATGAAATAAAGGCTGTTCCTTGCTAGTTTATCTTTCCTGTTTACGTTTTCGTTTTGCCTGTTCTAACATAACTTGTGAGTGTTGAACAGGCTATTTCTCCCGAAGGATAAGGGGTATATTCCTACCTCAGACTCCTCCAATTCACTTGACGATGACTCTACATCCATGGGCGTTGGCGCAGTCGCGCTGAGCTTACGTGACGTAGAAAGTGTCCCAGCAACACTTGCCCTCTTCTTGCGGCCTGCATCACCAGAAACTGACAGTTTTTTAGGGTCGGTAGCCAATGACAGTCTCTTGTTTTTTAATCTATCGGAATGATCTGAAGGCACTGATAATTTTTCTTGGCTTATCCGCGGCTTCTTAGGAGCAGTTGACTTGGGCGTAGGGCTTGTTGATCGAGCTTCTCTTCGTTTGTGGGGTGAAAGATTCGTTTCTGGGGAAATATCCATGGGCTCCTCTGAAGTTGAAGATTTGGGACTGGGCGTTCCAGATCTCCCTCTGAGCAAGCTCGACGTGCTCACCTTGGCTGTGGCCTTTTCATTTCCTGAGGAAGGGGTAGGTGAGGATGTTCTCTGATCTTTGCCCTTTAGAGGCGAGGAACTTCTCTTTGGCTGTTCTGATTGTTTCCTGGGAGGGGTGGGTGAGGGACTAACTGATCTTCTCTCCCCTCCCTTTGCTGCAATGTTTGTTTTTGACGGGCTCTTTCCCAATTGATCTGGGTCAGGGCTAAGAGTTCTACTCCCTGCTCCTTTTAACGAGGAGCTTTGAGATGGTGATTTCTTTGGTGATGTTTTAGTGGGTGAAGCAGGTCTTTTTGTAGACTTGGTTTTTTCTGACTCTAGAGTGTCACATAGCGTAGCCAGATATGTCACAATTGATCTTTCATCAGGCTTTTCCACATTAACATCTGTCAAGCAAAAAAAAAAACGTTTTATGCCTTAAATGGGGCAATGTCGTCATTTTGAGCATCATTTCGAAAAGCCAAAAAAACATATTTGTATTTACTTAATAGAAAACTAAAAATAAAGCTCCAGTTTTGTTAACAATTAAAATAATCTGTAATTCTACAGATCAGCTTCTGTATTGTTATATTGTCTTACCTTTATTATTATTTTCAATTACATTACTTTTCCCTGCCTCGAATAGCGTTTTTGCTAATTTGCAGGGTAACTGTATTTAAGTTTATATGTCTAATAAAGTTTTGTTTGTTGTTTTTGTACTATGCTAGTTTACCGAAACTATAAATAAGTGTCTGGCTACAGATGGCCAGGATAGAAAGGTTCAACTTGAAAAAATTGGCCATTTTATCAAGTTCTTCCTGTGTCTTGGAAAACAGCGCTTAAATCTGATTATGGTTTGTGCCAACCTCTCTCATATGGTATTTTCCTTTGAATAATCACACTGTAGGATTTAGTCGACAGACTCAAACGTTAGAACTACACTACATGTCTCCATCATTGACTCTGGGAGCGAAAGAGTTAAGATTCTCAGTCTGCAAATGCAGACCCCTCCCCCCCCCCCCCCCCCCTTTTTCATCCACTGAGATCATTTTCTCTGCAATAAAACAAGAGCCAGAAAAGGCGTCTACTCTCATAAAATCCTCATCCGAGTAATTTCCGGTTAACTTCAAATAACTGTCTTGATATCACCTTCACACAACAACATCAGACTCAAGTTGGCAAACTGAATTTGTGTGTGTGACGGTGACATCAACAATTGGTAAACTTGACGACCAAACAAAAGAAGTTTGTTTCTACTCTTGACAAC
The DNA here is from genome assembly GCA_022457155.1 of Cladopsammia gracilis. Taxonomy (NCBI): domain Eukaryota; kingdom Metazoa; phylum Cnidaria; class Anthozoa; order Scleractinia; family Dendrophylliidae; genus Cladopsammia; species Cladopsammia gracilis. The sequence goes on from JAJGOT010000301.1 coordinate 813,266, forward strand.
TTTTTTGCCAATTTTTTTTTAGTTGCAAACGCCTGTTTTGCTGTTCGTGTTTTGCTTCAACTTCACCATGCACAACTTTGTTTCACAGGATCCTCTCCCTTCCTCCCTCAACAAGAAATAACATCGAGAACAAGGTTGATGTGTGTGGAAGGTGGAAGTTTGTGGTGTGAACATACAAGATTATCAACTTTTTGAAGTAAGATAACCACACCCAATCGTCTCGCATTGTTTCACACCACTTTAGAGCACTTTTTTCTCACCTTCAGGCTCCAAAAGCTTGGGAACACTGAGATGTTTCTCAGCTAAGTTAAATGCTTCTTTAAGATTGCTCACATCATCACGAGACTTGACAGCACTGAGATCCACTAAATCGGGTCTACAAAAACAGAAACAAAATAATGAAGGGGTGTGTGGAAGAAGGCCCTAAGTGACTTTTGAGGTAACATCAAATTCTCACTGCATTTCACAAGGGAATACAAGGCAATTTGGAATGAGAATCTAGCAGTTTATCAGAAGTCACTTGGGGCCTTTTAAATTATTAATTAGGCTTTTAATAACTTGAGCAGATGATTTTCAGATTCTATACAACTTTTCTTCTAGGTAGCCTGATTGTCCATTTTCTCTTCGAGCAAATGACCTCAGTCCATCTCAGAGATGGATCTACATAACATAAATAAATAAATAAAATAAACAATTTTCTCAGGATGCGTTTTCACCAGCAGCAGTCAGGACTTTCTGTCAGCCACGGCTGATCAATGATTGAAGGCATATTTTACCATACTTTCTCAAAAGATTATTATTAAATACTTTTTCAAATTTCCAGACTCTGTATGAACCTTGGAACATACAAAAAAATTACTGATTTGAAACCTCCATATCAGTAATCAATAATAATAAATTATTAGTTCTGATCTAAAAATCATTAGAAACTGTTCTGATTTATAATAATTGTACCAGTTACTTTTCTAAGTTGACAACAATAATTTTTCAGTCTTTATTACTAAACAGTTTTCTAAGCTCACCTAAATGCATGGATTATGTGTAAAAATGCCTGGCCATTCTTCCAACTGGAATGCAAGTCTTTCACAGCTTCACTTGATCTGAAAAAAAAAAATTAACTGAAAAGGTCAAAAAGTGGCAGATATCAGGCCTAGGAGCCCTAGACTGGACTTGTGGACTTTTAAACTTGAGTAATTTCCCATTGATCTGGTTGATTTTGACCTTTGCAAGCTCAACAAAAACATTACTGAAATATGTTTGGAGGCATTCAAGTTTACAAAAAGGAAATTAAATTTAATATAAAATTCAAGATATGTAAAAATAATTACATATAATGTTTCCCTTGTTCCCCTGATTAACAAGGAATAGGCCATTTTGGGGTTGCCTTTAGCCTCTACTTGAAAGTGAGGCCAAGTGCAAAGCTTTCATATGAATATTACCTTTTGTTCAATTGCAAACGCTTTGCTTCATTTTCAAATAGAGGCTAGGAAATGGCCTTTTTTCCAATGTTTTCTTAGGGTATTTTTTTTTACATAAGAACATCCTCTGGCATTGAATTGTTTAGTGAGAAGGTCTTGCTTCTCTTTAAAACAATATCCAGTTAAACATTTTCTACATTAATTCTCAAGTTAATAAAGGAAATGCACTGTTATTGCCTCTGTCAGGAGAAATAAGAGTTTGATCATTATTAGAGGTATTGAAACTATTTTTTAGTAGATGTAATTCTGTATTTCATTCAGTTTTCTCTAAATTCTGTATTTCATGTTTTTTTAATGTTACCATAACCATAATTAAAAAGTACACAATTTATCTGGCAAAGGCAAACAAGTACGGCACTTTACCCTGTAGCTTTTTCAGCTGCTTTCCGAGACCAGTCAAGAAGATACTTCTTTGTTCTGGACTTCTTTTTGTTGGCGTAGAAACCCTCCACCTAGGTAAGATTAAATAAAATGTACATGTCATTTACATTTGTTTCATTTAATCATATCAATAATGAAATTCTTGAATGTGATTGGTCGCCCATGCGCCTACAGTACATGGACGGTAATTCTATGGTGTGACCATTCAAATGAAACCTCTTCAGCAGTACTAATACATGGTACCACTTGTTTTTTAATATTAATGAAATTTGGGGTTTTTCTTGATTAATTTTTAACTGTGGTCAATCTTTGTAGTTCAAGGGTTAAATAATTGGGTTCTTTTTTCTGCTTGCCCTGACTGTCATAACAGTCAGGTAGAAAATAACTCTGATGTGAAAAAGCTTTCTGAACAAAGACGTTTTAAGGTGGCCTCAACCTATTTATTGGTGCACTGGTTACATTTTTTAATTGCGTTTTTTGGTAGCAAAGATTTCACCAATTTCTAGAAATTTTGGCATCCTAAATGAAGAATGTTTCTTTTTAGTTTGAATTTTAAAAAAATCTCATTTCTATATATATTTGAGATATCAGCATATTTTAAAACCTCATTTTTACACAAAATGCCGGTAATTTCAAAATGCAACAACAGAATTTTTCTTTACTTTGTCAAATAAGCCTTCAAGCCAAGCTCTCAGGTTTTGTATTTGCAAATTTCAAGACAAGCATGACCATGCAACTTGCTGCACAAACTCCTGGTAAAATTAACTATGAAAATGCTATACTATCACATTTGCATTAGCTGTCACACTAATAGCGGAAGAGTGCAGCCAGACTATCTCCCACCTAAAAGCCTGTTACGTAACAGCTTTATTGAAAGTAACTGAGCAATCAGAAGCATACTGCAAACTAAGTAACCACTACAAGAAGCAGCATTTTATGCTGCACATGCAATTGGTTATTATAAATTTTTGCTACCAACTAGTAGTAATCATGGATTACGGGAGTGCGTCCAAGAGCACCTAGTAAAACGTAAAAATTACTGCACAATTTTCTGAAAGACAAACTAGAGACTGAATTAAGTGCCTGAAAGAGTAACCAATGCGTCAATAAATAGGTTCGTACCACCTTAAAATTGACTTTGAATTCATAAAATTAATTAGTTATTGGATTTCATGTCATACAAATATTCAGGGATGATCATGCTTGAATTTTGCATAATTATGCTAACGAGGCTAGGTAGGCTGATTGGCATGAATATAAAAGGAAAAAAATCAGCCACCATTTATGAATAAGGTTTATGGAAAAAGTTTTACATAAGTACCTGATAATGGTGAATGATGGCCCAGATTAACCCGAGAACTAACGTGTGATTTCCGTCTACGACAGACTCTCTGTGAATGTTCACAAGCTTCACCTGTCAGGAGAAAAAATGACATGTTACAATATCATTATATGGTTCAAAAAAAATAAATTTTGCATCTAATTAAATCCATTTTGAAATCACTGGTGATCCTTGGAATCTGATTGGTCCAAAATGGTGCAATTTATTTCCAAATTGCACCATTTTGGACTCTAAATCGCATCATTTTAAAATGGTGCAATTTATTTCCAAATTGCACCATTTTGGACTCTAAATCGCATCATTTTAAAATGGTGCAATTTATTTCCAAATTGCACCATTTGAAATCACTGGTGATCCTCTTATTACAATATTACACTTTTTTGTGCAATATTGGGGGATTTCAAAATGGATGTAATTAAGTGGTAATTGAACTTCGTGTCGTGCAATTTTGGTCTGAAATCATACTTGTGATTTCAAATCAAACTCGCGCTATCGCGCTCGTTTGATTTTGAAATCACGCGTATGATTTCAGACCAAATTGCACTCCACTCAGTTCAATTACCAATATTAATCACCAGAGTGGACAAAAGGTCACTTTGGAGACGTGGTTGCTTAAGAACTGTGGTCACAAAAGATATGTCCATAGTTTAGTTGAGGTCTCCATATATTTTTACTCCATATACTTACATTCTTTGCAGTCAAAAATTTCAAAGCAGCTCCGACATTTGCAAGGTGATGCGGTCGCTTGTTTCCCTTTTCTGCGGGCTGAAAAACATTATAAATTTATTTAACATATTAATGTACAATTGAAAGCTAGAATACATGTATCACCATGTAATAAAGAATAATGCAATACTTATTATTAAGAGATTGAGTATTGAATATTAAGCTCTCTAATGGATTTACAAGAGAAAGAAAGCCAAAGATTGTATCTTACCAAGCGTTCTCCTGATAAGACTTCTAAAAGGGCCAATAACTTTGTTCCATCTTGCAGACCTTCAATTAGGTCATCAACATGAAATGGAGGCTTGTGCTGTTTAATGTGTAAATAGCAATTAGGAAAGACAGTTTTGAGTATACAGCTATTTCAATTAACGGTGTCGAATGAAAAAGGCGAAAAGCCAAGACCGCAAGGTTTCATGGGATTTTTATGCAATGGCTTTGACCCTAACCCATACTAACTTGCGGTCTCGGCTTTAAGCTTTCATCTGACAACGTTAATTGAAATAGCTGTAAATCATAAATATGCTTAAAACTTTCCTTTATGCTACAACTATCACATCAAGGTTAATGAGTTATTTACACCTGGAAATACACTTGAACCTCCCGTAAGCGACCACCTAAAATGTGAAGCTAAGGTGGTCGCTTAGGGGAGGTGGTCGCATATAAGAGATCAGACAACAGGGGGTCTAAACTTTGAATCATATGAAACTGCATGTAGTAATTTGAATATACAAGCTCACCTATGAGTGTATCATATAGATGTTTTGATACAGTGGACAACATTTTCATTGTATTGGAGTTGTACTGTACACATAACACAATATTCAATTAACGTCTGTATTGACATCAAAATATTTTTAAAATTAATGTCGAACAAAATTTAAAACTCAGTGTTCATTTCTTCCTGGAGATGAGAGGCAAATTTTCACTTCGTGAGAGATCGCATTTATCTGGGTCCAAATCAAAATAAACAATGTGCAGTGCATCACGGTAAGTGCAGATGGGCCTTTAAGTCTTATACATAGGTCTTAGGTGTTAGTTTTCTTGACACCCGACAGTGGCCGCTTAATAATTTAAAAGGTTTGACTGTAGTTGATTGGGAGCATGATCAAACAGTTTATCTTCATAATTGATTTGTTGAAAACCAATAGATACCTACAGTAGATATTTGATATTAGAAAAATATATGTTGATAATTGTTGGGGCTTAAAAGGTTGTTATTATCATTAGAAACTTTAATTAAATTAGAAAAAAAGTTTTTGAAATTCACTCTTACTTTCTGTAGAAAATAATTGACCCATCTTCCAAATGTCCTTTTCTGGACCAGTACTTGTTCCTCTGCATCGGATACAAATAAAACAATATACATCAAACGGACTAAAACTGAAGAGCGTCATGTCACTGGCAGCCATATTGGAATCCATAGTAACCATATATAGCTTTCGATTGGTGATATTTGTAAGTTTATGGCGTTTATTAAGTTCTGTTTTCAAAACAAACAAGTCATTAACCCAAAGAAGTAAAATTACAAAACACGATTTTTACAATTATGGAAAACTTACGTCAACCAAAAGTCGAATCGTCGAGCTTACAAGGCTACTATGACAATTCACATGATGTGGAATGATCGGCATAAACGAAATGCAGCTTACCAAAATAAGATTACACATAAAAAGATCAGCGACTATCTCCTAACCAAATGGTCCCAAATGCTTCGATTTCCACGAACTTACTCAGTTAAGTCAGCTCATTGCTTTGAAGCATTCTAGAATACACAGCTGAACTTATACAAGGTTTTATTAAATAATTGTTGTTGTGTGTTCTTCAGCTGATCGCTATATAATCTTGACTTCATGAGTTAAACAAGACATTATAAAGACCTTAAACAGTTACATTAAGCAATATTTTTCACCTGACAAGGAGGCCACTAACTCCTCTGTTGAAGCCGATAGTGTAGATTTCGGCAGTCCCAGCGACTTTTCTGGAGAAGGGCTCCGTGATGTTGAAGAAACCGAGTTTCGAGTTCGTGACGCCATTATGGTTCGCAGGCGCTTCCAACGCTACAAAAGTACGCGCCAAAATTTTGAAACAAAATATCGCTCATTGCGGCGTTCTCCTGGGCCTGTTTAGCAGTTTTCCATCAATTCTATCTTCTAGTAAATCAAATTAACCGAATAAGACATGTCCATCGTGTTGGAGGGTCCGAAACTTTCAGTTCGCTTTCTCAAATGTGCGGTAAACATTCCGCTGATCACGGCAGGACGACCAGCAGGGGTCCCCTTGGGCGATGTTCGCGCGCGCGAGCACGGGTCGCAGTTAATATTTTGTTGCGTTTTCTAAAGCATTTTTTTGTGAAAGGGCAAAAAAAAAAAACATCGGGAAAAGCTCGAAAGTACAATGGATAATAGAAAAGAAAAATACTGAAAAAAATACAAGAGGCACGCATAATATTAAATGTGCAAACTGACCGAAGAAAGCCGAAGAAACGAGCACTCGATGTTTAACAAGTCTTGTAAGCCGGACAGTTTGCATAAACCAAGCTGTCACTTATACGAAAGGTTTAAAAAGAAGCATAACTTGTCTAACTAGTGTAGGTTTGAAATGTCAAATATTATAGTATATCAAAAGCATTTCTAAATTTCCTGGTTAACAGTTATATACGGCACACACACACACACAAAAAAAAAGCTTTTGAATTCAGCTGTCCGTGGCCTTAATTTTGCTTAAGAGCTGTTATATTCTATGTTTTTTAACACATTCATTAGCAAGTTGAATAATAAAGCCGGCTTTGTTTGTTATAAGCCCTTTGTTTGTTTGCATACTTTTTCTTTGCAAAATTTGTCCGACTGATTTGATTGGTTTACTTGTCAGTCATTGCAAACACTGTTTGTATAATTTCCTTAATTTGTCTTTGTCCGCTTATAAAAGTTATACTCCTAAGATACAATGTTATGAGTTAACAGATTTACTATTCACTCCAGCGCATCCGCACGATTACCAAGCTATAACAAGTTAACGAGTTTTACAAGTACCATCAGCGAAGCCAGCGAAATATTCAAGCCGACGGAATCAGAGCGCTTGCTCAATTTACTACCTAATCATAAGGTCAGCGAATTGTGAAACCTGTAATTTCCAATGTTAATAACAAAAAATAAAAACATTAAATATTATTCAGCTCGACAGGAGTTGGAGTTTATTCAGCAGATGAAAGCACGTCATCTTCAACCAGAGAATGGAATGAGGGCCAATATCCCCATTCCCAAAAAGACCGCAAAATCAATGAACCATTTCAGTTTGTCACTGACTTGAATAGTCGACTGAATAGATAATTCTCCATCTCTCCGTCTTTTCTGAAAAATGTGGTCTTAAGCTCCGATCATTTGTTGCTGGATTCTGAAATAAGTGGTCTCAAAAGGAGCAATGTCACCGATTTTTAGTATCACTTTGAAAAGCAAAAAAAATAAACACTATTTGTATCAATGGAGACTTAAACATAACTGGTCCAGTTTTGTTAAAGGGAACCTCAGCTGAAAAACAGTTTTAGATCCAAAGAATTCGTAATGCTTATATTTAAGTCAGAGGCTGGTGTTTTAAGACGGTATCTCCGTAACTGGTTACTGAATGTGAAGTGTTCCTTTTTCAGTTTAAATTTCCCGCGGGCCGCCATGTTTTCTTTATGGTAATTTATGACGTCATTGCGTTGTCGAAGATGTCAATATGGAGTTTACAGAAGAAGATTTCGTGGTGAAACCGTACAATATTCAGTAAAAAAAAATGCATTAAAAGCATATATATATTTATAAATTTACGTGATGTTGACTTAAACCGTCGTATATTGAAAGCTCACGACAACAAAGATACACAATTTATTGTGACAACGTCACTTCTTTAGGTGGTTCGCTGAAAAGGGATGGGGATACACAAAACGCGGCAGCCATATTTTGAAAGGGGGTACACATATCACTAGTGATATGTGTATCCCCATCGTTAATAGACATATTACTAGTGGTATGTGTACGGGGGGCACACATATCACGGAGATGCACAATGTATTGTGACAACGTTGCTTCACTAGGTAGTTCCCTGCAAAGGGTTGGGGATACACAATACACAGCAGCCATATTCTGAAAGGGGGTACACATATCACTAGTGATATTTGTATCCCCACCGGGAAAACACATCGATATATACTGATTATATGTGTACGGGGGGGGGGGGGGTGTATACATATCACGGAGATACACAGTGTATTGTGACGTCACTGCACTACGTAGTTCGCTGCAGAGAGATAGAGATACACAAAACACGTACGGCAGCCATATTCTGATACACATATCACTAGTGATATGTGTATCCCCACCGGGAATACACATTCTACTAGTGACATGTGTACGGGGGATACACATATCACGGGAATACACAAATTATTGTGACTACGTCACTTCACTAGGTAGGTCATTGCAATGGTTTGGGGATACACAAAACACGGCAGCCATATTCTAAAAGGGGGTACACGTATCATTAGTGATATGTGTATCCCGGCCATCGATAATAGACATATTACTAGTAATATGTGTACGAGGGGTACACATATTACGGAGATACACAATGTATTGTGACAAAGTCACTTAACAAGGTAGTTCGCTGCAAAGGGATGGGGATACACAAAACGCGGCAGCCATATTTTGAAAGGGGATACACATATCACTAGTGATACGTGTATCCCCACCGAGAATACACATATTACTGATTATATGTCTACGGGGGTACACATATCACGGAGATACACAATTTATTGTGACAAGGTCACTTCACTAGGTGGTTCGCTGCAGAGAGATTGGGATACACAAAACACGGCAGCCATATTCTGAAAGGGGGTACACATATTACTAGTGATATGTGTATCCCCACCGGGAATACACATATAAATCATTATTTGGCATTGGGAGTACGCATATAACAAAGATACACAATTTATTGTGACAACGTCACTTCACTAGGTGGTTCGCTGCAAAGGGATGGGGATACACAAAACACGGCAGCCATATTCTCAAACGGGGTACACATATCACTAGTGATATGTGTACCCCCAACCTGGGATACACATTTTACTAGTGATATGTGTACGGGGTATACACATATCACGGGAATACACAAATTATTTTGACTACGTCACTTCACTAGGTAGTTCGTTGCAATGGGATGGGGATACACAAAACACGGTAGCCATATTCTGAAAGGGAGTACACATATCACTAGTAATATGTGTACCCCCCACCTAGAATACGCATATCACTAGTGATATGTGTGCGGGGAAACGCATATCACGCAGATACACATATCATTGTGTCAACGTCACTTCACGAAATCAGAGTTCGCCGCAGAGGGAAAGAAATACACAAACACGGCAGCCAAATTCGGGAAGGGGATGCACATATCACTAGTGATATGTCTATACCCGTATATATATATATATCACTAGTGATAGGTGTACCTCTAACGTGGATACGCATATAGTACTAGTGATATGTATACGGACGTACATATATCACGGAAATACACAAACACATATTATTTTGACAACGTCACTTCACTAGATAGTTCGCTGCAGAGGAAGTCAGAGGGATACACAAAACACGGCAGCCATATTCGGAAGGGAGTACACATATCACTAGTGATATGTGTACCCCACCTGGGATACGCACATTAGCTCATATTACTAGTGGGCTCTCTACCTTGCTTATACTGGCTACACAAATAAAAATCGGTTTCTGCATATATATACGATGTAATGTTTCCCGATTTTTTTATACTTTATCATTATTTTATATCCTGGTATGTAAGAGTTTAATTTTTAAATTTCTCAAATCAAGTAATCTGGCCGGGTTTTTAAGAGCTGGGTTATCGACCTCGGACCTCTCCTACGAATACTTCTCATTCACGCACACTTGATCTCGAAGAGACAAAAATAAAAACAAACTCTATCTCACTGCTCACTATACACAAAACACGGCGGCCATATTCAGGAAGGGGATACACATATCACTAGTGATATGAGTATCCCAGGAGGGGATGTGGCTGCCGGTCTGCCGTGTTTTTGTATCTCCCCGCCATCTCTCTGCTGCGAACTACCTAGTGAAGTGTCATTGTCACAATAATAGGTGTATCTCCGTGATATGTGTATCCCCGGTGTATTCCCGGTGGGGATACACATATCACTAGTGATATGTGTATCCTCTTCCTGAATATGCCGTTTTCTGGTGTATCCCCACTCCTTTGCAGCGAACTACCTAGTGAATTGACGTTGTCACAACAAACTGTGTATCTCCGTGATATGTGTACCCCCCCGTACACATATCATTAGTAATATGTATATTCCGGGTGGGGATACACATATCACTAGTGATATGTGTATCCCCTTCCAGAATATGGCTGCCGTGCGGGGGTTTGTGTATCCCCATCCCTTTGCAGCAAACTACCTAGTAAAGTGAAGTTGTCACAACAAACTGTGTATCGCCTTGATATGTGTACCCCCCGTACACGTATCATTAGTGATATGTATATTCCGATATGTATATTCTACTTGATATATGTATTCTCTAACTATGCTGAATATGGCTACCGTGTTTTGTGTAACCCCTCTGCGACGAATTATCTGATGAAGTGAAGTTGCCGCAGTGATAAGTGTATCTCGGTGATATGTGTACCCCTATACACATATCACTGGTGATATGTGTATCCCAACCGGGGATACGCATATATTAATGTGTTATTGTAGTATGGCAAATATTATTAGTGATATGTGTACGGGTAATACACATATCACGGGGATACACATATTATTGTGACAACGTCACTTCACTAGATAGCTACTAGCTGCAGAGGGAGAGGGATACACGAAACACGGGAGGCATATTCAGGATAGGAAGGGAATACACATATCACTAGTGATATGTGTATCCCAGGTGGGGATACATATATCACTAGTGATATGCGTATCCCAGGTTGTATCCCCACTACCCCTCCCTTTGCAGCGAATTAGTATAGCTATAGTGACATGCTGGCATAAATTTTATACACTTTCGGATTCCAGCATCTAGATTAGCCAGAGAATTTGCTTTTAAACCTGGTACTGATTATTCCATTTTTAGCAACAATTAAGACTCCAGCAAAGTAAGGATTCTTTCCCCTTCGGAAGATTCGAGACTTAACTCGTTGAAATACACAACTTTGTTCGTGATCGGGTAACGCACAGGGGCACCCAACGAACAATCTTTGGTAAAATGTATTATTTTACTCAAATAAATTCAAATAAAATATATAAAAGCATTTCCAGGTGTTCTTCTACGTTGCTGGGAAAAATATATCTGTTCCTTTTTCCCAGCATAACACATAAGGAAATTCCCAGCCAGCTGGATAAAAACATGTCTGTTTCACAGCCAGCAATTAAAAAAATGAATAAATGAAAAAAACAATAATAATAAGTTACCAAAAGGGGCTTGGTTTCTAAGGAAACATTAATGGAAAACTATTTGAAGCTTTTTGTTTATTGTTTTGTACATTTACTGCCGTATCGAACTTAACCTGTTCGAGTATCTCTAAGTACTGCTTAAATTTGTTACTACGACGCTGAACCCTTTTGATCCCCAAAGTATCCTCCGATTTTCTTCGATCCAGTCTCTTTTCGATCTGCTCAAGTTAGCCAGCACAGTTTGTTCTTGCGACTCCTTTCTCAAGTCAACCAGCGCAAAAAATGGTAATTAAAAAACATATGCACAGAATATTTTGCCAGCCAGCAAGAATTCCGCTGGAGAACAGATAAAGTGAGGAACAGATTCGTTGGGTGCCTCTGAACGCAAAATCCTTTTATTTTCTATTCACAAAATAAATACCGAAGTACTGCCTTCGGGTACTCATAGCCTCTGCACATTTCGTGAAGAGTTAAGTTAATAGTATATATAGGGGTACCTTTTTGAGGCTAGAGGTATATGAAAGGGTCGGGATTTCACGAGTTGAAGTATATTAAAGGGTAGGGATTTCATGAAGAATAGTAAAGGGAAGCGACACCACTCCGTTGAAGCATTAAAAAAGGTAGGGAAAACTGCCATTTAAGTATTATAAAATGTTCTTTCAAAATATATCAAACAGACGCACGTAAAGGCTCTGAAAGGGGTACCATTTTCATTGAAAGGTATATGGAAGGGGTACCATTTTCAATGAAAGGTATATGAAAGGGGTACCTTTTCTATCAAAATCGGTATATGAAAGGGTAAGGGTTTGGACCTCGGGGCGGAGCATCCCCGTACAAAACTTTGTTCAGTACCCCACCCCCCCGGGCAACAGGGATGAGTATCTCAGAACGTTTATGAGCATACGGTATCCGAATTTATCTACACTCACGTCCATTCTACACGAGGTGCAAAAAATAATCTGCGTTTGTAAACGGACATTTCTCGAGATTGGAAGGTCTCATAACAAAACCCATTACAACTCTGTCTATTTCCTGTAGTATGACGGTCACGATCTTAGTACGTGCATATTCTCGAACACCCTCGCTCTTTGATGACAAGTCGCTTGATCGTTGTGCCATCCTTTTGGTCCTTTTACTTGTCTAAATAAAATAGCGACTCTAATTTTGGGTCTAACTCGAAATTTCAGTGGCAAATGGTCGTAAAATTAATTTCTCTTGTTTGGTAAATTACGGTGGATACTCATGATTTTTAACATATTCGAAAAGGTTTCTTTACTTTGTGCTATCCATATTTTAAAGGCTTCACGCGAAATTTCGCATGTGAAAGGGATACATATCACTAGGGATTTGGGTATCCTGCATGGGAGGGTACCCGGGGATACACAAAACACGGCAGCCATATTGGAAGGGGATACACATATCACTAGTGATATGTGTAAGAGGGTACACATATCACGGGGATACACATATCACTGTCCGACTTGTCCCCAGTCGTCTCTCAATTAACGAGAGAAGCGCGGCTGCGGGGAGCGCGAAGGGTGATGGGAAGGAAGAAAGAGGGACTACACGATCTGGTCAGCGGAAATATTCATTAAACACTGACACTTCAAGTTACAAGCTTAGGTTGATTTGTTGCTGAGGTGCTCGCTGACGCTTCTGAAGATGTGTTGCTCCCCAGATGTTGTCACGGCGTTGTCACAATTAACACTTTCAATTTAAGAGATGAAAGAAAGTATTCAGTCTCAACTGGCCTTATGCAAACCATCACTTCCTCGCCGGCGGGGCTGGTCTTTAAAATTTTGAACACACTCAAATTCTATTCCCGCGTTCTTCAAAATGGCATTCTATCGAATTTTTCACGTGGTTTTGATTTTGTTTAGAGCTTGTCATGGAGGCAAAGAGCTTCATTGTAAGAAAGAGGACTGTAGTGAGTCGCCTAGTAAGTATAAAGAACCATTCGAAGCTCAAAGCTCGGTTGAAGAAACCCAATATATGATATCCCCCGAAGATTTCTATTACAAGTTCGTGGCTAAACACAGACCAATCGTGATGCGAAAGACTGCAAGCAACTGGCCAGCGAATAAGGTGAGAGCAGAAAAACAATTCCTTTCTACAATATCGCTTTAAAAGAACAGAAGTTACCCCCTCGGAAAAATTCCAGGATAACAAACGCGTTATTATAAGAAGTTTGATTTCGGTGTCACGCTATACCAAAATCAGACTTCCGGTATTAAAAGTCACGCAATCTTACATGTAACTTTATATACATGTATTGATGAGGTCGATGATAAAGTATACAGTGATACCGAAACATAACTTGTTATAATTTTGCATTTCTTGGCCAAATGTAGGCAACCCTGAACCCAAACTTTCCTTAGCATTATATTTAACAAACTAAACAAGACAGAAAAAAATTGTGCATGACTACTATTAGTATTTGTGTATAAAGAAAATATTTCCCAAAGAGCCAGATTTATTATACTGATGGCCTTCAAAGCAGCTGTTTTTTTTTTCCTTTTTGATTTGAGGTTAGTCAACTGCCTCTATAAACGCTCTATAGGTCTTTTTAAAGTCTTTAATAGGTTTCTCCTAAAACAGTTAAGACCATACTAGGAGGTTTGAATAAAATGAAAAAAAATATATATAATACATTCCAATTATCTAAAATATTCAATTCTACACTAATTTTCGATAAAATGTATGCTAATCTAATTTAATAAATACATAGATATAAATAAGCTAGGATAAAAGCATCTCATTGATGCAGCTTGATTCTAGAACACCTGGCCACTTATTTGCATCTCACTGAATAACAATACATCCTTTTGTTTTCGTATACCTTGTTCCTCAAAATGCTCAGGGATATGCAAAAAAGTGGTCAAGTATTTTAGAATCACTTCTATTGACAGGGACGTTCATGTGTCATGCAATGATTTACGAGATGTACACCTTTAGTTTAGAAGTACCATTTTCATTCGATCCTCTCAAATCACACTGTTTTTCAAGTTACTATGATTGTCCATTTTGGAGGTTACTTATGGGTATGTATGGAACAACACAATGTAAATATCAACCCAAAAATGAAATACGTTTCTTTTACTTCTATTTGAAATGTTCAGATGTGGACGGAAGAGTACTTGATTGAGGCAATAAGTGACGGTACACAACTTATAAGTGAGATCAAAGACTTCCCTTTTGGTTCAAAATTGCACCTTACATTGAAAGAATTCCTCTCGAGATCTCAACAAGAAGACCTGACTCTATGTGATCAGCCCACAAACCAGATGCTTAACGACATTGCTGCTCCTCTTTGTTTGAGATGCTCTCAGTTTATGAAGGAAATGCAAGTATTCTACTGGTTGCGGCAATACCAAAGCAAAACTTCAATGTCTTTGTTTTTCCATCCACATGAACAAATGATTGCAGTATTGAATGGAAGTGCACAAGTAATCCTGGTTTCTCCTTTATATTCAGAAAAACTCCCTGATGATAAAAAACAGTTATTGGTAATTTCCACATCACAGGAAGGTAAAAACAGCTAGATACAGACGGACCTGTATTCAGTGTCCTTGACCCCAGGACTTTGTGAATAGGTTGCTCAATACATGGCCACTTAGTACAGGTTCATTAAAAATAATTTGTGGGCACGGTAAAATGTCTATTTCATTAATGTACAGTACAATTGTATTTATTTATTTACTAGCAACTCATTTGAAGTAAAAATAACACAGTCAAGCAATCTCTGCCTTGCAGCTGCAGTGGCAATTGTTCACCAGAAACCTAAGTTTCCGGGGGGAGGGAGGAAAGGGGGACTCACATTGTATATTATGTTGGCTGTAGGAAATTTTCAAAAAACACCCTTAAAGGTTCCAGAATCTCTAAGCCGTACCAATCTACAAATTTTGACCCCTAAAAGGTAAGATGAGCTCCCCTGTCATTTTTGTATGGGAGCCCTCCCCCCCCCCCCCCCAGGCCAAAGTTATGGAACTCAAGAGTTTTAGAGTTGGATGTTGCAAAACTGCCTCTAAACCACATTTCCACCCAAAAGAAATGATAAACAAGTTTGATGGATCCTTTTAAGTGAAATAAAAATGATAGTAAAATGATATGTGGTTTTTGGTTTTCATTCAAGTGTGGCCGCTTGATACAGGTAAAAATAACGAAGACAGACAAACATGAGACTGCTAAAGGGTGGCTGCAACTATTTAATAGGTGACTGTTTACAAACTTTGTATGGGCAAAAATTCGGAACTATAAAAACTGGCTGCTTAACCCTTTCACTTCCAGAGTCAACTATGGAGACATTATTGTTATATATTATGACTACTAGTTCTAACTTTTGAGTCTGTGGACGAAACCCTATGGTGTGACCATTCAAATGAAACCTCTTCAGCAGTACTTTTGTATGGTACCATTTGTTTTTCAATATTTTACAAAATGAAATTTGGGATGTTTCTTGAATTTTGATGTTTTGCACTCTTGGGAGTTAAAGGGTTGATGGAGGGTGGCCCCTTAATACAGCCTGGATGTTATATACGGGTTCGACTGTAGTTGTAACTAATATCTAAAAAATTCTTGTCTTTGTGATTTGGTTCCACTAACTAACTACCGCTGTCAGAAAACAAAATGTCAAAATGAATTCCTTGGTTTCTATGTATTTTCTTTCAGCGATTCTCTCAAAGCTGTCTTCAGAAGCCATTCCTTACTTGTCTGTTGACCTTCACAATGGTGACATGTTATATATTCCTCAAATGTGGTGGCAGCAGATAACATTATTGGGTGATCATAATCTGTTTGTCCAGTTTTTGTGGCCGTCAAGGAGAATGCAAATAAGTTCTCATTTTCAATCTTCATTCAAAACAAGAGGTAATTTACTGTAAATCAACATGTTCTTGTTAAATGCACATGGTCATGGTATGTGAAGGAAACTCCTGACCAAAGTTGTGAGTAGCAATGAGTTTAGGGATACAAATATAGTTATCATAATTATTATTCATGCACTCAGACTAGGCTTGCTAAGTAAGGTAAAATAAAACAAGAAAAACATTGGAAATTAAACTTTTCTTTACAATGCTGTTAACAATATCATTGTCAACAACAAAGCAACAAACAACAAAAAGTCTTTATTTAAAAAAAAAACAGTTATATTTTAGCTGCCTGTGTTGAGCAAAGGCTATTCTAGGCAGGCAGGTTAAAGAAAAAGTACACAGAGAAAGTTATATATTTTTTTACAATTTATTAGAAAGTTGTTCTGAATCTCCAAGCTATTGTGCTCATGGGAAAGTGACTGGCAGTGGCGTATGTGCCTTACTGGATACACAAGTCATATCATTTCCACGATATATTTTATAGATAACCAAATTCCAAGCATGCAAGAATCATTAAAAAGCTTGCTCAGAAAATATGAAGAGAGTTTCCTCACCGTGGATGTGCCACCACTGGTTTGCTCGCAGCAAGACTTGAGGATGAGTAACTATACATTTGAGACTGGCAAGATGAGTGAAGAAGAGTATGCATTTATTCACAATGGCCCAGATTTTACTGAGGTGATAAATAATTGCATGAGAAAGCCTCAATCAGTGCTCAGATACATGTTAAGTAAAACAACATTCACCTTGAAATCTGAAAAGGGTTGGTTCAAGACCTGAGACTGTGCCATCTTTGTTTGCATAGCCAAGAACCTCTGCTCTCCAAAGGGTATTCCTATTTGACCTATTGGCATTGAGGTTTTCGTAAAACATTCTGCTAGATGTAACTTTCCAAAACCCCCACCTCTTTTCTGTCTTGTTTTGTCTTTTTAATATGAATGCTTTTACATATGACAACCTTTCTCAATATAGCTGAATATAGCAGTTGATAATATTATATAGAAGTCATTCCCAGACCTGTTTAAGGTTAATTTGAACACCTAATTTTTACCTTTTATATAATTGTAATTAGTATATTTTACACGTACATATTTTGAATGAGCTTGACTGTAAGCTCCTAGGCGTTACATATCTAAATAAACTATTGTATTGTATTGTATTGTATTGTACATATAGTACAGGCACACCCATATGGTTAAAAACGTCACACTGCACTTTTTACTGCACTTCACTTGACTTTCTTTTCTACTGGTCAATAATATTATTTATTATATCCATGCCTTCTTTTTTATTTTTCAGAGTGAGCCATGCAATTTTGATGGATTAAACAAACAGAGTCCATGTCATTTTGGTACTTGTTATGAAGACCCTGAGAGTTCTCAATGCATTCGCTACATTCTAGAGTATTGCAATCAATGGGAAGATCGTGGTTGTGTCATTGAGTTGCCACAGTTATTAAACAAAGTTGACATGTATAAAATGAAAGAGATTGTTACCATGGAATCACCATATCATTAGTAAATCAACTTTACTTTATGAATACTTGTATCAGTGTTCTTTTATGACTTAACTTGCTATTGGCTACCTAATTAACTTGTGAGAGCACCTTGGCACCATGTGCTGTGGGTTTTGTGTGTAAAACTCTGATCTGTATACACCGAATACAAATATGGCAGCCGATTTATTATTCTTTTATATGTATGTTAATTAGTCTGACTAGCCTCATTTTAGAGTAAACATTCTTTTGAACTTTGCACATGCTAACGAGGCCAGTCAGGCTGATTTACGTACACATAAAAGAATAATAAATCGGCAGCCATATTTGCATTCAGTGTATACTGTAGAACATCACAAAAACTAATTTTGTGAAATTATGAGATTTGATGAGATATTAAAAAGTGCTAATATCTCAGCTCCAAATTGCACTGGGATGCTGATTAGGATGCTGATTAGAATGCTGATTAGGATGCTGATTAGGATGCTGATTAGGATGCTGATCAGGATGCTGATTAGAATGCCGATTAGGATGCTGATTAGGATGCTGATTAGGATGCTGATTAGGATGCTGATCAGGATGCTGATTAGGATGCTGATTAGGATGCTGATTAGGATGCTGATCAGAATGCTGATTAGGATGCTGATTAGGATGCTGATTAGGATGCTGATTAGGATGCTGATCAGGATGCTGATCAGGATGCTGATTAGGATGCTGATTAGAATGCTGATTAGGATGCTGATTAGAATGCTGATCAGGATGCTGATTAGGATGCTGATCAGGATGCTGATTAGGATGCTGATTAGAATGCTGATTAGGATGCTGATCAGGATGCTGATCAGGATGCTGATTAGGATGCTGATCAGAATGCTGATTAGGATGCTGATTAGAATGCTGATTAGGATGCTGATTAGGATGCTGATCAGGATGCTGATTAGGATGCTGATTAGGATGCTGATTAGGATGCTGATTAGGATGCTGATCAGGATGCTGATTAGGATGCTGATTAGGATGTTAATTAGGATGCTGATCAGGATGCTGATCAGGATGCTGATTAGGATGCTGATTAGGATGTTAATTAGGATGCTGATTAGGATGCTGATCAGGATGCTGATTAGGATGCTGATTAGGATGCTGATTAGGATGCTGATTAGGATGATGATCAGGATGCTGATCAGGATGCTGATCAGGATGCTGATTAGGATGTTAATTAGGATGCTGATTAGGATGCTGATTAGAATGCCGATTAGGATGCTGATCAGGATGCTGATTAGGATGCTGATCAGGATGCTGATTAGGATGCTGATTAGGATGTTAATTAGGATGCCGATTAGGATGCTGATTAGGATGTTAATTAGGATGCTGATCAGGATGCTGATTAGGATGCTGATTAGAATGCTGATTAGGATGCTAATTAGGATGCTGATTAGGATGCTGATTTTTGGCAAACAGGCATTTTTCAACATGCACTTTCCAAGTATCTCATCAAATCCCATAATTTCACAAGTTTCAGTTTTTGTAATGTCACACTTTGGTACTCTGCATTAATAGGTTTCTATTCACAGCAAATAACCAGTTTATGAATGTAATGACTACTGCTTTAGCTAAATTCTTAAGAAATTAGCCTTCAGGCAAAAGGATAAAAAAAAGAATCAACCCTGAAAATCTGTTAGCAGATGTTCAAATACTTAACCCTATACTCAGTTCATTCAGCATATTAATGTTGAAGAAACTATTTTATAGTTCCACCAGTGTTCATTAGAAGCAAGAGTTAGAGTATTTCCTACTTCTAAATCCACTATCAACTTTTAAGTTTAAATTGAAGGATCTTAATAACATCATCCTGGTATTTTGGATGAAGCTGGTTCCTTGGGATCTGGAGAATCAAAAAATTGATTTAATTATAAAACTGAATCAGTGTATGCTATCCAGTCAAATGCTGCTTTTTTATGGACACCTGCTTATAACAGACTGGAATCTTATATAGATTATTATATGCTTGGCATGCACATGATGTCATAAAAATATTAAAAAAAACTAAAATATACATTCTACAACACTGTTTGTAACATGGTGCGTGGATTACAACTATGTTTTACATTCAAGAACATAAATTATATCAATAAAGGTTATACAAATAAGTTAAATTGAAAACTGAATATATCTTCATTAGTACTGGAGAGAACAGGCCGTCTGGGGTACATGAATTTATAATTACAATACATAACCTAACCTCTTCGCAGAGATATCCATGGTCTGCCATTGTCTTAGCAAAAATTTCTTCTCCGCCACGATTCCTTCCCATTGACACAAAAACCTTTGAATCCTTATTGGCTAACTTTGGAATGGATTTAGCTAACAAATGCGAGTCTGTTGGCGAGTAAAGAACTTCTGCAGCTAACACTAAATCAAACAAGCCATCTTTTGTCAATTCAGCTGTGTTGTTGCCCCAAGAGTATTCCACAACCTTGATTTTGTTGCGGCAAATTCCAGGAATATTCGAAGCCACGTTGTTTTCAAGGGTTTTAACACAACACTGTTGATCTGTAAGTACCGTCATCTTCGCCCCCTGCAAACACAGATAAATTCCAACCAGACCACAACCAGCGCCGAGTTCTAAAACTCTACGCGTTTGTAAGTAATTTTTAGCAAAAATCTCTCGATTGTCGAACATTTTCGCGAGTGCAATGCTCCCATCCCAGACTGTTGTTCCCAAGGCAGCGTAACTCTGCTCGAGTTTCAGGGTGAATTTTTTTGAAACTTCTTTGTTTTTTCCATCAGATCGTCTATTATTGAAACTACCGTCAAGCTCTAGTTCAAATGGCTTTTCAAACCGCTGTTTTTCGGGTTTATACTCTTGTCTAAGCCACATACTTTAAAGCGTATAAATGAAGGAATATTTGCAGAAACTACCAGGCGTTACATGCTTTGCAACCAAGCCTTATCCCTCACTCTCGTGTGATTCGCGTGGCTCGCGCTCCTCGCTCGCTGTAGCTTTTCTAGACTTGCCACAAGTCCCTTCCAATACTAATTTTCGGTAAGGTAGGTTCTCCGTTGGAAGTCCTTCGCGACTACTTAATTCCGCGCGCAAATTTATCGAATGAAACTCTACTAAAAAAGTGAAAGTCGACTTGTGGCAAGGCCATAGCTTTCCGGGCCCGAAATGTTATCGGGACTTCGAGAAACGGGCCCACTGACGAAGCTCATTTCATGCCTGTTATATGAAGGGAGGTACCACAAATAGTAAAGCGGTGTTATTGGTGTCACCGTTCCTTTTGAGAGATTCTCCTTTTTATAGAAATTTACAAACACATCATTACCAAAGGAAAGGCATTACCACAAGAAAGCAGAAGGTGGACAGTGTCGATGGGTGCTTTGGGAAAGGCATTTTGATCAAAGAATTTTGCTTGCTTTACAATTTAATACAACTGGAATGGTCCGCATCATTCATCGGAATTTCCCTGTTAAATTCTGATTCAACACCGCGGGAATCTTTAACCTTGGAAAACTGTTTTTAATATCATCACGTTTTTAATTTGACTAATTTTTGAGTCGCCTTGGTTTGCTTCTTTGAAATTGAATAGCCGTCGCTACTGGTAGTCTGTTTTCCTGAAATCTGCGGTTTTGTTTGCGGTGGAAAAGACATAACATATTTCAACGTCAGCATCTGTCAACTTCTCTTCGTCTCCTTGGCATCAAGTATTGCTGGAGATGCAACAAGTTTAAAATGACTTTGCGGACATACCAGTGTTTCGAAGAATGCTTTGCATAGCTTGTTTAATATACTGCAGTGAAAATGCCACACAGTTTTCACTTTAGCTTTTGAAAGGATCGAGCAGCGAATATTCTTACGTTATCCAGCTGAGTACACGAAGGAACTCCCGGAGAATTGTAGTTTAGAATCTTTTTGTGATTTTACGAAAGAGCGCCTTTGTATAGCTACTTGACCATGCGATTTTCGTTAAAAAGAACTTGCAAGTGCCTGGCTATTTTGGTAACCTGCACGTTTGTGTATTTATTTACAAACTGCGGTTTTAATGGCTGTGCAAAACAGCAACTTGATCCAATCCACGTGGCAAATTCGCATCCCAAACTAGGGAAAATGATAAACATCGAGGACTTCTGGACTCCCGAAAAAACGAAAAGAGCTCCTAAAGGACCGGGTTTAAATGGCGAACCAGTTCAAACGGATCCACAGAACCAGCAAGACAAATCTCGAGCTTATGCAGAGTATGGCTTTAATCAGTTTATCAGTGATAAAATTTCCTTGGATCGGACAATCAAAGATACCAGACATTCAGCGTAAGTATTAAATATTTTTTCACCCTGTATAAGTTTATGTTTGAAATATTTCGGTGATGGGTTTTTAAAAATTAATGAGAAGCACGATATTGTACCGTCTGATATATGTCGAGAGTTTTCAAGTCCTAGCATAATCCTTATTGTAATGTTAATTTAAATTCACCCTTGAGAGTCAAACGTTACAAATCATGCTATATATTTGTAAATATTTATTATAAATGATTTAGTGCTTTTAGCTGATTTTGTGTAACATATGTTTTTCTTTTTTAAATCAATTATTTATAATAAGTGAGAGTCTCTCAAACAAAGATGCTATTGTTGGACCCCTCAAGGGGTACTGGATTTAAAAGTGATGCAACTCGGGTACAAAAATACACCATGCTATGTATCATTTACCACTAATACTATTTTTCTTCTTTATTTTCAAGAATTACCCACACAGGCTTAAAAGCAAAATAATGGACTTTATGTATTTGTTGTGGATTTGGCTAGATTTTGGTTAAGATTTGGATTTAGATTCTATTTTGTTATTCCTTTGTTACAGATTGTTGTTATGATAACAAAATTAATATTAAACAACTTTTAGGAAAGTCATTAAGTTGAGCCAAAAACAAAACTGAACCACATAGACAATAATAATAGTAATAAGTCCACATTCATTTAAAAGGCACTCTATGACTTGTGATTTTTAACATATGGAAAGAAAATTGTGCACAAGCAAGCCATAGAGTGGGAGTAAAATTATGGAGAAAGCCGACATCGCTGAAGGGAAGGGGGCGGGGGGGTTGGGAGAAAAAACAACCCTGATGCTTAAATGAGACAGCATTGAAATAAAAGAGGACAAATTCACCGGACACAACGGCTTTAAAAAGTTGGGAAAACTCCCTAGGGATTCAAAGATAGTGTGTAAGGAGCATGCAGTGCGTTCTAGCAGTGAAATCTAATAGCTAAGACATTTTCTTTATTCTTTTAGATGCAAGGAACGCAAATACCCTCAAAATCTTCCGAAGGCTAGTGTGGTAATAGTGTTTCATAATGAGGGCTGGACAACATTATTACGCACAGTTCACAGTGTGATCAATAGGTCACCTCCAAACATGTTGCAAGAAATAGTAATGGTAGATGACTTTAGTGATAAAGGTCAGTCAGGGCTTGAAATTAAAAAAAATTCTCAATCGCAATTTGTGAGTAATTCCTAAAATTTAGTCGCAAGTTCGAAAATTTTAGTCACAAAAAAAACTAACTAACTACTACTACCGGAACTGGAAATGAGAAACAAGAAATTTCTGAGAAAGTCTGAAAAAGTGTGCTGAAATTGACGATCAAGTCATGCAACATTCAACTTAAATTTCAACTACCAGTTACAAGTAAGACACAAGACTGTTGTATATAATTCCTTTTTTATCTAGGCCGTAAAACAGTCGCAAAATTGCGACTTATAGACAAATTTTAGTCGCAAAAACGGAATCTTTAGTCACAAATGCGCCCGATACAGGCGCAATTTCGAGCCCTATCAGGAATTTACAACATTACTACATGTAAGCAAGACTTGTTAATACTTGCAATAGTTATGTTATGTGGCTGGTATTTTTGCAAGTTAGTCAAAACCAATTAAAAACCTACAACTTCCTGTTGATTAAATTATTATATGATGGTCACCTTTGCCCAAAATCTCGGCTTTTGACATTGCATTCCCCAGGACAAGTCAATAGAGTGTAAAAACATCTCATATTTCTGATGTCTCATGCAAAAATATGCTCTCATTCTGGTGCATATTCAGACTCTAAAATGGTACAGCTGTATGTCGTATAATGAATATTATTATCAATGGTATTGTTACATGACATATTTTTTAATTGGGAATAGTTGCCTAGAGAATTGCAAATGTGAGGGCATATCACATATTAACCACTTTTTACTATAATTATCCTGATTCTCAGATATCTGACTTCTCTCGCACTAACTTTCTCCTCTTCCCTTCTGATATCATTTGTTTGGGGGCTTGTTGTTGATGTCTTCTGACTGTTGAAAATTTTTTCACCTATCAGAGTGGTTGTTGGTCATTTTATCTCCACAATGAATTTTAAAAATGGGACTTAATGTACTCTGATTAGTGCAAATATTCAGTGATCCAATGGCATCACAAACAAGCCCTCAAAAAAAGAAACATGAGATGGGAAGAGGAAGGAGATGAGTGCGAGCAAACTGGCACCATCTGAGAATCAGGCTACTTTTTACATGGCTGGGTTAATAGCTCTTAAACACAAAGTTCCGGTATAAAAGGCTTGGGTGTGAAATGCAAATTAAGGCGTCTTTCAGTCACAAAACGTGGTTAACTTGTGCAACCTTTAAATATAATTTGCTTCAAAAATCTAATTAAACCAAGATTTTAGCTAAGCAAAAAAATAAATAGAAGTACATAAAGACTTCTGATGTAACTTTCATAAAGTTCTTCCAAATTGTGTTAGCAATGGTCTTAGTAATGACGCAATTCATGTTTTTTGTCAGTTGTTAATGCTTCAGTGGTTGATTGATGACTGGAGGTGAGAATGGCCAGGCCAGGCTCCTTTTATACCGGAACTTCATGTTTGATCATGCTACCAACATAATATTATTATGTTAAATACTAACCTCCTTAATGCATGATTTTTTTTTAACAACAACATTGTTTACCTTTTTCTTGATCTTTTACTCCACAGAATTTTTAAAAGAAAAACTAGACAATTATGCAAAAAAATTAGGAAAGATTAAGATTGTCAGAACCAAAGAAAGAGTTGGATTGATAAAAGCAAGGTCAATTGGTGCTGTTAATTCTGTTGGAGAGGTGGTGCTTTTCCTTGATGCGCATTGTGAAGCTAATAAGGGATGGTTACCACCTCTGTTGGAACGGATCGCTCTTGATAGGCGGACGGCAGTGTGCCCTACAATAGACTTTATTGATCATAACACCTTTGAATACAAACCCATGGATCCTTACATACGAGGGACTTTTAATTGGAGATTTGATTACAAGGAGAGGCCAGTTCGTCCTGAGGATATGAAGAAAAGGAAAGACCCTACTCAAGAAGTCAAGTATGTTTACATTGTCTTGAAGTATTAAAATAATACTTGGGTGCTTTCCATTCAACCAAAAATTCCGGAAATTCCGGGTTGGGAAGTGAATGGAACGTAAATTTCCCGGAATAAAATTCCGGAATTTTAGGACAACATCGACTCGATTTTAAAAAATTCCTTCACATGTAACAGCTAGCTGCACTGAAAAAAATAATATCATTGTTCTCGCTTGAAATATCGTTCGTTTTAACTTCAGAGACATTGAACAACTTCAAAGCAAGTAAAAGAGGCAATGAGCCTGCCATTTGTTTTGCTTTGGTTTATATTGTATTTTCATGTAAAACTTGGAACGTGATTGCCTGGAACAACCAACCGGAAAATACTGTTCCATTCGCCACACGGAATACCCGGAATTTCAAACTGGAATTTTTGGTCGAATGGAAAGCACCCCTTTTCTTGCTACATTGAAGGATTCAAATTTGAAAATCAAAACTTAAGACTTAAAATATCCTTAAAAAGTTTATTTGGCGCATGCTTGAAGCCCTTGACATTAATGGTATTTATTAGCAGTTATTTGGACCATTTGGTAAATCAGTCGGTAAGGTGAGAAGTCAAATTTGTGATCTATTGTTTTATCAGTCAGTCAGTCGGTCAGTAACTCAGTCAGTCAATCAATCAATTAATTAATCAGTCAGTCAAATATATCAATCAGTTTTATTTTTCTGCAGGTCACCTGTAATGGCAGGAGGACTGTTTGCTATCAACAGAGAGTTTTTTCATGAGCTTGGGCTGTATGATCCAGGAATGTTTATATGGGGAGGAGAGCAATATGAACTCTCCTTCAAGGTAAGATAACCCTGGCAGTGAACTTACACTCCTGGAGGGGGGGGGGGGGGGGGGGGTGGCTTACTCTGTATATTTTTGGATGGTGGTGTGCTGCTGGGACTCTGAAACCTTTACTCTATACCAGAACATGTTCAGATGCATTTTGGAACCCTATACTAGACTGGATACCAAACATTCCTACCCTATCCCAGACATGCTGTTTTCCAGAAACTCTTCATAGCACTGATCAGTTTCCCAGTACACCATTCTAGACTGATCTCATACTAAACGGCTTGAAGACCAGAACCATAGCCTCCTCAAAACAAAATTAAAAAAAAATTCATTTTGTAAAATATTGTAAAACTAATGGTACCATGACAAAAGTACTGCTGAAGAGGTTTTATTTGAATGGTCACACCACAGGGGCGGATCTAGGGGAGGGGTGCAGGGGGTGCGCATCCCCCCCCCCCCCCCCCCCCCCCGCTGAGATGACCTGCATCTTTCTAATATAACTAGTATTCTTGTTTACGTCACCCTTCAGTTACATCATTCCTTAGAGGTGCACCCCTTCCTAAGAAAAATCCTGGATCCGCCCCTGCACCATAGGATTTTGTCAATGGTCTCAAAAATTAAAACTACAATATACATGTCTTCATGATTGACTCTGGGAGTGAAAGGGTTAACTTGATTGTTGCCTTTTCTAATCATGGATCAAATGATTTTCTTTAATTTCCCTTTCAGCTCTGGCAGTGTGGTGGCCAACTGGAGAACATTCCCTGTTCTCGAGTGGGTCATGTCTATCGTCATCATGTCCCATATTCATATCCCAAGGCTGATGCCACTCTTATAAACTTCAAGCGTGTGGCAGAAGTCTGGATGGACGAGTACAAAGAGTGGCTATATGACAAGAAGCCTGAACTTAAACATGTAGACCCTGGAGATATCAGTGATCGCATTGCACTGCGCAAAAAACTCAAGTGTAAAAGTTTCAAGTGGTATATGGAAAATGTAGCCAACGATACTGTCAGATCAATATATGAACCACTGAAAGCTAATGGTCCGGTATGTACAGGTGTACAGTGCTGTTTATATGAAAGTGAATGAACTTGCTTAAGTATATGTTGTGGTTCAAATTTCTCTCTTGTTTAAATGTGTTTTGTTTTCCTTTGTCTCAGATATGGTAATGAAACTAAGACAAAGAAAAATTAACATTACACTGGTTTTAAAATTTTCAAACCGAAGAAAAATTTGAACCACATTGTGTACATGTTCATTTGAATATCAGTCTTTATTGTGTCTTTCATATTTTTCCTGATTAAAAAAAAATGACTAATTGGATGAGGCCTTAATATAATTATTGAAACGCTTTCAAGTTGCAATGCCAGTTGGGGATGGTGAATGGTCTTATGGGTCTTGCAATATTTTACTAGAATTTCATGGGTCCCACAGTATCAATCGATGAGCAGTTGTTCGCATCTCAGAGTCTTAATTTTTTCGTGAAGTCATTTCAGAGTCTCGGTTTTGGTCTCACATTTTAAAAAATCTAAAAGTCTGGGGTTTGCAAAAAATGCTAGTCTGACTATCTCACAAAGTATTGAATTTACTGTCTGCTACCCCTAATGTTATTTGACTCAGTGGCACTGCAACCGCAGAAAAGACTGTTCCAGCAGTATAGAGGTGTGAGGGTTAGCATTAGTGTAATGCATTTGCTTGGGGTTGTATCTTTGATATAATTATTTGATTGTTTACGCCTTGAGGATTTCATCTAGAGGCTAAAGATTTTATAGAACCACTTTCTACAGCACATTAGGCATTTAGTACGGGGAGGTTATCTACTGTTCAATAGCTTTTATTGAATGGTCACATGGCAGGATAGATTTTGTCCACCTGTACAGCTGAATAAACAGAATAACAGGAGGGAAGACATGTTTGACAGCCTTGTATAAATGATCACACTTCTAAAAGGATTTCATCAACTTTGAAAACCCGAAACCAATTTTCCCTGGCTACTTTCTTCTGTATCTATGCCTACTTCTTAAATTAGTGACAGCCCTGTTTGCAAACTCAAAAGCTAAAACCACCTTTTGAATAATGTAAGGTGTGACTCTGAAGGGTTTTTGACTTAAGATAATGCATCGCATGTCTGCTCTTGGGATTGCTTAGAGAAGATAATTATGTACTTGAATTTATTAAACCATTTCTTTTCAGATTCGAAACCCAGGCACTAATCTTTGCTTGGATTCCATGGGAAGGAAGGCTGGAGGGGAACTGGGACTAATGCCCTGCCATGGAATGATGGGAAATCAGGTGAATTAATTAGTACATAATTTCAGTTTCTGTAACTTTGAAGTATTGGGAAGGAGTATAATGCCATAGTAGACCAAGTCTTCAAGAGACAAGTGTTCAACAGATGTCTGCAACATGAAGTGACTGGGAGTATTTCTATCTAAACCAGTTGTCAGAAAATCCATGAGCATGCTACTGAATAAAAAAAAACATAATTTTGACTTTAAGTCTACAGTAAATTCATTCCAAATAGTTTGTTTCTACATTTGTGGGAACTTGCATTTCAAATAACTGGGACATGAAAAATGTCTGTCCTTCATTTATAGTGAAATCCTGAACGGCTTTGAAAAAGTTAAATCTGAAAGTAATGGGAGCTGTTTCTTTTGCAATTTTGTATAACTGACACTCCTTCATTTTCAGGCTTTTCAGTACACATTTATGGATGAGTTCAGACAAGATGAGGCTTGTTTAGATGTCAGTCAAAGCTACAGTGGGGCAAAAATTGCATTTTATGGCTGCCACGAACTCAGAGGAAACCAGGAGTTTCAGTATACTAAGGTAAGACAAGAATTAATATCCAAAAATATGATATGCTTTGACTTGTCAATGAAATGAAGTTATCATCGAAACCTACATAATCAACTACATTTAAAAAATGAACAAGTAATTTTTTTGTTGCCAAGCATTTGGATTCAAGGTTTGTTTACTGGACTTGAGAACCTGGGAAGTCCTGGAATACAGCTGTTTGATTAAACGTTGTCACTGATCGGTCTTACCCCTACGCGACCAGACCGAAAGGGAGTATGGGTGAATTAAAATGCATGATTAATTATTCTATATCGCGTTTACAACGGAGAACAAAACTCATGTTTGTCTTCGCGTGTTATGCAAAGACAACCACAGTCGCTTCGATAAGGACGTTCCGTATTTTGATAATGTGCAGTTATTGAATGTGAATTGATTTCTCCCCATAATCCTTTTCGGTCTGGTCGCGTAGGGATGAGACCGATCAATGACAATGTTTAATCAAACAGCTGTATATTAACAAGACGTTGAACTTAACAATAGAACTGCCAACACCAGGATGACAGCTGTAGCAATGATGCAATCACCAGGCAACTAGAAAGAGATTGCATATCAAATTTGCCAAAGGTTAAATAAAATGGCATGAGACCTGAATCATGCAAAGACCTTTCCACACTTTCTACAGACTAATTTTTTAAAAGCTGACACTTTGAACATACCTCTGAACTTTTACATGTAAATATTTTGTTCTCTTAAATCATGAAATTGATGAAAAATTGGCCTAAGAAGCTAGATCAGACAATATGAAAAAAATGCCATGCATGACAGCCAAGTGACCTAATAGAGTTGGCGGCATTCAGTAGATGCATGCTTTCCAAAGGGAGCCAAATGTATTTTTTTAGTATGTGAGGGCAAGGGTCTGGCTGAAGCTATGGGGGAAAATTCCAACTTGCTATTCTTCCCACTCTGTTATCCTTTATCTTTGCCATGAGTAAATAGATTGTTCGTTTTTGTGGGCCACTTACCTCTGCTATAATGCATCCTTTAATTTCTTGTTTTATATATTTACAGGACAAAAAATTACTTCATGTTATCAGCAACAACTGCGTGACAACAACAAACAACGGATATCCAGTCATGGAACCTTGTGTAGACAAGCCAGAACAAATATGGGAAATTAAATTGAATGACCTCTCGAAACTAACAACTAAAAAAGCTCCTTAGTTGTTTCACTTTTAAACTAAAGTATTAAAAAATAATCTATGTGTAAAATTTATAGTTCACGTTAAAGTTAAATTAATATTGATAGCAGTATTGCAGACTGAAGATGTTTGTTCAACTTAACCCTTTCACTCCCAGAGTCAATGATAGAGACATGTAGTGTAGTTGTAACTTTTGAGTCTGTCAACAAAATCCTATGTTGTGACCATTCAAATGAAACCTCTTCAGCAGTTATTTTGCATGGTACCATTTGTTTTTCAGTATTTTCAAAACAAAATTTGGAATTTTTCTTAAATTTTGATTGTTTGCACACTCTTGGGAGTGAAAGGGTTATGTTTTACCATCCTATCCAAATATGTATCTAAATGCATAAATGCGGTAAGTTTGGACAATGAAAATCATAAGCGTGATGGTGGCTTAGAAACCAGATCTTAATTAGCATAGCATTTGATGATTTTCTCAGTCTGTTTTTAATAGAGCGTATGCACTCACATGGCAAGCAGCTATGCAAATTTATTGGAACAAAAGAAAGTGTTAACATAAGAAAAGCGTTCAAATCCCACAGGATTGTTTTGGTACACCAACATGGCCGCCGTTCTATTGTTTTGGTACACCAATATGGCCGCCGTGACGTCATGTGCATACGCTCTATTATCAGTTTGAGAAGCCATATCAAACACTCGAGAGTTCATCAGGTATCCAAACACATTAAACTCGGTTGAAAAATCTCGGCCACTGCTGTTTTTTCACTCCACTTCTTGGTGTTTGGAAATCCTGATAAAACATTCTTTGTTGTGGTTGATATAACATTACATAAAATACTATTTTTACACACCCACAAAAATCTGTAAAATATAATAAAGAGTTTGGTCCTGGAAAGTGCATGCATACGATTTTTATTCAGAGAATGAATAGTAACATTCACTAGACTCTGAAGATGATGCAACTTCCACTCAGGTTGCCAAATCTGAATTAAAAATGTTTAAGGGCCTTAAACATTTTTAGTTAGAGTGGGAGGAGGGGGGGTGACCAATTGAGGGAGTCAATTATTCTAAATTTTCTGCTGGAAATTGTGCCCTTATAAAATTATTATTTGCAATAGGTGCTTTTTGATTGTACTCAGTTGGTTCTTCCCTAATATTTTATAAACATCCTCAAGTTGTCAATGTGTTGTGTTGCGTCTGACTCCTTGGCGTCGTTCTCCGGTTTTACTGTGGAGATTAAGAACGAGATGGGGGGGGGGGGGGGGAGGCAATAATTTCAAAATTTTATACTTTCCCTCAGAATGAGCGATTATTTAAGACGGGCAAATAATCAAGAGATCGCTATAATTCAAGGATCCAAATTTTAGTCAACAATTACACCAGCAAGAATGTTACGAGAATCTCTTTAAGATTCAACAAATCTTAGTAGAAAATAAAAACAAGAAGTTTCACAAGTAAAGACAGTAAAGGGGAAATGCAAGCTTATTATGTAACAAAAAAAATATGAATTAATAAAACTAGTCTGTCTCCTCTGGTCGCTAACTTTGATTTGGGATTGAACAACCAGAAGTGGTCAATGAAATTCCTTTCAAATAACACTCTTAACCTGAGGGACTCCCATACAAAAGTGATGGGGGTGGTTGTTGTACCTTTTTGGGGTTAAAATTCATATTGGTACTTCTTAGGGGTAAAAATTAATGTGAGCCACGCCCACTAAACAGGTTCTGGTACCTTTCAAAAGTTTTGATGGTCACCCCCGTCCATTTTATAGTAATAGGAGCCTGCCAAGTCCCATTCCTGTTTGGGGTAGTACACTGGACCATGACTTTGGTCGTTATTGCGACAAGATTGTGCTTTTGGTCCCACTGATAAAAGACAAATTCTCCTTTCTGTTCTGCAAACATTTGTTTAATCAAATTGTATTTTTATTCATCACTTTACCTCAAACTGGACTAAAATAATTGTTATTTTAACAAGTTCATTAATCATAAAAGTATGTACAAAAAAGAAAAAGAATAACCAGATAAGAAGAGAGAACAACATGTAACTTGAGAAAAAGTTGCTGCATTTAGCTTGAAACCAACATCAGAGGAAAGATCCAGGGAGGTGTGAACGCCATTTTTAGCGTTTGAAATTAACAGTGTGGGGAGTTTTTTTGCTTAGAAATATTCTGGCCAGGGTTGTCAGAAAAGTTTGACTGACTTTGGAAAGTAAATAGATATATGATTTTTAAAAAGTCATTTCCTCTAAAGAACTTGCAAGCAAAGTAGCCAGCTGATAAGACAAAGAAGGTAGTGACTTTCACCAGCAGCTGGCTTCTTTTGACAAACCTAGATTTTTTTACGTAGAAAGACTTTGGCAGGGACTTTTCTTAGGTATGATAAAAAGCAAATCCTAGCATTGTAAATGAAATTGTATCAATTTCATTTCAAGTTTAACTCTTTTATTCATAAAAAGGGACTTTTGGGGGGTTAGTTTCTGGGCTGCTGGACTTCTTTTGGGTCTAACAATTTGGCCTCATTCACACCTTCCTGTCCCTAACACAATAATACTAATTAGGATACTTGTACCATCACATTTTTACACACAATCAAAATTTTGTGAACATAGCAGTGACAACTTTTAAACATGAATGCTTGTTGAAGCAAGTTTTTCAAATTTTAACTTTTGGACAAACTTGCATATTTAGGTGGCCAAATGTGCTCACAAGTAGACACAAGTTGTAAAAAAGCTTTTTTATTGCAGCCTTGTGCATGCGATCATACCAAAGTAAACAATACTGAAAACAACTTCAAGCCACCTGCAGCTACTTGCGTTTGGTGACCAAATGGTGAAATACTTGCACCTACTTGCAGACAAATTTGAGCTTGATCAAAGTGATTGCAACCCATTGCAGGTACATGCAAGTCACAGCCAAACGGTGTTGCAAGTTGACTCAAGTTTGCATTTCCCTTTGGCTAGGGCTTTAGTCTTAAAATAGTCACAAGATAATAGTCCATTTCACAGTTGTGTGCTTGGTGACCTTGCCTTTGAGTGAAAGTGAGGCTTGGGGTGACCTTTGCTTTGACACAGACCTTTCTGCCTTTCACATGTTAATAATGCTGTTCTCATGCTAACTAGGTAAATTTACATCTGAAATGCTCCAAGGTCTGTATCATAACAAGGTCAACTTCAACTTCATTTCCATTCAAAGGCCAGGACACTAAGAAGACAACTGTAAAATAGTCTATTATGCTGACAAAGCTGAATTTAATTATGTATTATAATACTGGCATGGATGTCACTTTCTGTTCTGACAATGCAAAACTTCTTTCACTGCAAAGATAAACAGTATTTAATTATTATGATTGTTGTAATGAAAGTACAGTCCATAATAAGTACAACTCAAATAACTAAAGATATCAAAACCCATTCACGATAGAAGAGTTTACAAGATTTTGAAGACAAAAACAAGTTCTATGCCAAAGGTATAGCATAAAGACAACATTTTGAGACATCTTTATTCAATAATATTAATGGTACTTAAGGCGATCAGGTTTCTGTAGCATGAAACAAACGGGATCATTAACTACTACTCCTCAATAGAATGCTAGTCTATCACAGGGTTACCCCCAGCATTTCGTTAACTGGTACCTAATAACTTGACTGATGTATGTCCACATAGTGTTCAACAAAGGTCACCTGTTTATACACAAGCTACAGAGAGGCCTAACATACCTTATGTGCAGAGCAGGAGAAACCCATTTTAATGAGGAAGGTTTTGCTGGATGAGTAAACAAACAGTTTGGCCTGGTACAGCTAAGCCCAAATCGACAAGGCTACAAGTTAAGACAAGAAACAAAAATTAGTCAACAAAAACACATTACATAATGTCTTAATGCTCCTACTCATTTACAGTGAAACCTCTAAATAAAAATCAGCCTATAGCTTGAAAGAGCAGTTTTCAATTCCAGAACTACTTCGGGTTTGCATTGCTGCGGCTTGTGATTGTATTGGCTAATAAATCTTGTGCCATTTTTTTGACCTATCAGAAGTGAAGCCAATACCAATAATATTATTGTGACTTGTTCGCATGCATTTTCCCGCACTCGGCACTGGCTGCATGTATTTGCTTTGAATTCTGATTGGTTCATTGGATTGTTTGAATCTGATGTGATTACTTTGGTTTTGGTTTTATGAGACTTGATATTTAGTTCATATTTCTTTGCGTTCATCACTTTTGGAAAGTTTAAAGAAAGTTCCTGGCAATAAACATGAAAACACGAGTTTTCAGTGGGACACTGTCCCTTTAAATCTAATAATAAGAAAGCGTAGCAAAAAACAAAACTTTGTAATTGAAAGCTGTCGTAAGTGACCAGCTCTAATAAAGACAGCATGTTTTAAATCCCCATGGTAGTGGCTTATGAAAGCTTCGACTGTAACTAAAAAGACCAAATTGATTGAAATTTGCAGTAAATTGACAGTATACTGTACCTTGGGCTGAGGGTGATAAAATGGACAGTCAGCTTTGGTACAGGATGGGTAAAACTTGCAAGGAACAGGCTGGGTACTAGGGGATGGAGGTGCGAGGATACTTGGTGATGGAAACATGAAGCCTAGTGAGATTCAAAGACAATGAAAGAAAAGTAGTAAGCATCTTTACATTCATCAAAGGTAACTGTTAATATGGTAATTAAAATTATTAGTACCCTATTTTATGAAGGAAAGTGATGACAATTTAAAACTCTGTTCATAATTTATAACTCCTAGCCAGCAACAATGAGCAGTGTTGAATGTGCATCATAGCAAAAGGCAAGCTTTTGGCCAGCAGGTTGTCCACACATCCTGTGGATGCCCAGTATTGGAAGAAATCCATGAAAATTGCACTTAATCCTTTAAAAATTTATGATGGGAAATATCTTCAGGATGCCCACTTTTCAATTTCTGACTAAACTCCTGGCAACAAGGCGTTAGTAGTCGTGGACTGGGGAAGTCTCGGTCTCTCCACTATTTTGTAACTATTTTTTTAAATGAATCTTACACATACCTGTTATTGGAGCTGGTATAGGAGAAGTCTGTTGTTTAATACTTTTTGACTTGTGTGTGTAAGGACAAACTGAATTAGTACACCTACAAAACATCAAGAAGAAAGGAGAAATGTCCGTAAATACTAAAAGAAGGAATGACCTACAACCATCTAAAACCATCTTCAGAAAAATAAAAAATCCACGCAGAATACTGTTTTTATCATTTCAGTGTCAGGTAGCCTGCGATGCTCACCGGAAATGTTGGGTTCTCTTTCCACGGGTGTCTCATTTCATGGAAACAAACTTAAAGTCAAACCAGATGATCTTTTGCGGGCAACTTTGCAAACTTCCGCCGCAACATTGGTATTTTGATTGACAGTTTGCTTCGAGCAAGTTGGAAGTTACGGGAGCAAGTTGCAACTTTCGCGAGCAAGTTCCTATAGGAATCCTCAGGACTGACATGTCATCCCATTACATTCCATTCATTCCTTGGGGATCATTTTGGGGTCAATGAGAAATAATTTGGAGATCATTTGGGGAAAAGGTCATCTGGGATCTGGAATCTGGGATCATTTGGGGTCATGTACAGGTACCTCTTTACAGTGTTGAGTACATGTACATGTAAGGTAAGGTTAAGTTGCACACGGACCACGATGGCCCACACGGCCGGAGCTTAACCCGGTTTCCGTAGCATGAAGCAGCTAGGAATATTGCTACTCCCCCCTGGATGGGATGCTAGTCCATCGCAGGGTTACCCCCAGCATTTTGTCGCCGGTACCCATTTATACACCTGGGTGGAGAGAGACAGTGTGGAGTAAAGTTTCTTGTCTAAGGAAACAACACAATGGCAGAGACCAGGCTAGAACCACCGACCTTCAGGTTGAAAGTCCGACGTGCTAACCACTAGATCACCGTGCCGCTCACACATGTACATGTAATCTTGGGTAATCACTGTGAGGTTAGAGCCCGGGGGGGTACTCTGCAAATGTTTGGGTGGGGGTGTGCCGCTGGGACTCTGAGACCCTTAACCTAAACTAGACCATTTAAGCTGCATTTTGCAACCCTATACTAGAC
The DNA here is from genome assembly GCA_022457155.1 of Cladopsammia gracilis. Lineage (NCBI taxonomy): Eukaryota > Metazoa > Cnidaria > Anthozoa > Scleractinia > Dendrophylliidae > Cladopsammia > Cladopsammia gracilis. The sequence goes on from JAJGOT010000301.1 coordinate 849,301, forward strand.
TAAACACCGAAAAACCCTACCCTATCCTAGACCTATTCCAGACTCGCTATTTTCCAGAAACTTGTTCACTATCACAGTTATTAGTTAACAGGAGTCAGTAAAAATGCCGTACTGCCCGCCCGGTACCGATTTTTAAATGCCATTTGCCAGTAAACCTTGTCTAGACTAAATTCTTCACGCAACTGATCAGTTTCGCGGAAAATGATACCCTATTCTAGACCAAAAATCTCTGATTACTATACCTTATCCCAGACTAAACTGCCTGAAAACCATACCCTTCACAGCGGCACATACCTATATAGCTCAGATATGGGTGTACCCCCCCACCGGGGGGGGGGGGTTAGAGCCACAAACTAGGGAAGATTTGAATGCTTGTCCCTACCTTCCATCAAATTTACATGGAGGATGAATAAATCTGCAGCTCTCTCCAAACCTACAGTTAGGGAACGATCTGAAAACCAAACCAAATTAAGTGAGTTTTTTAAAACAATATTTTAATTATTGTTATCTTGGTAACCATATGCAAACAATCATCATTATTTTTCATTTTTAGTTGTTACAACAGTTTGAATGACTTTTTGAACAAAGCTCAGCAGAATGCAAGAAATATATATTTAATAATAATAAAGGTGAAGTCAGGAAACCTCTATTCTCTATGAAGGAGTTTCAAAATAAAACTTAAAAGTTGTATGTTCAACCAATAATATCATGAGTCAAAAAGCTCTATTCTCCATGGTAGTCCTTTTGAATAAAACTGAAAAACTGTTCAACTTGTTTATCAATGAGACCAGAAGCTGACTTAAACGGGTCTCATTACAAAACAGAAATAAAGAAGTCTAACTTAACTCATTTAAACTTAAAACTCCAAACCCCTCAACACTTGTGAGGCTTTTATATGTACAGCTGTAGCTACACTTTGTAAAATTCATTAATAATTCATAAGGGTACTTACAAATAGAAATGAGCCATTCCAATCGCATGATTACCCTGTATAGGCCAATGCAATCTTGATACAATTCACGAGTGGTTGTATCTAATTTGCATTCCAGGTACAACTCACGAGTGGTTGTATCTAATTTTCATGTGAATATGAATTTCACAAGTTGTTTACTACATTCGCGTCCGTGTTGTATTGGCACTATACATTCACTTGCCTTCGGCTTGTGATTGTATAGGCCGATACAACACTCCCGCTCATGTAGTAAACATTACGTACATTGTATGTCTAGTATGATGAAGTCTAAGAAATCACCTGCATGATACAGTTGGATGGTAGAAAGGACAGCTGTCTCCATTCTTACAGTCTGGCCAAAACTTGCACTTGTCTGCCTGCTTGTTATTGGCTTGAGAAGTATCCTCACTTTCATCTTGAATAAAAAAACAATAGAATATATAAATTATGTTGTTGTTCAAATTTTTCATTGGTTTGAAAATTTTCAAACCAGTTTAATTTTCATTTACCTTTGTCTCAGATTCACTTCCATAATCTGACATAATCAATGGGAAATGAAAATCAAGCTGGTTTGAAAATTTTCACCCAAAGAAAAATTTGAACCACAACATATACATAAGCAAATTTGCAAAAACCAGAATAAGGCCTCCATCACTTATTATAAAAGTCAGGGTCTGTATGCAGCCGTAACAAAGTGGTACAATTTATTAGTGGTACATATCCCGTTCTATCTCCACTCACCATCCGCTGCAGCATCCAAGTCAAAAGTGATCTGTTTTATAACTGGTTTCTCAGGAGTAGCAATCTCTGTCACAGGTGTATTTTTTTTGTTCACATCAGATGTATCAATGTCCTCAAAATCATCCACATCTGTTTTCTTTTTTGATCTCTTCTTTCTCTTATCTTTCTTCACCTGGTCATCATATTTATCTTCCATGTCGCTATCCACACCATCCAGTGTTACAATGAACTTGGGGCTTGATGGTCTATGGAAAATACAACGTATGGCAGATTTTATACAAACAAACTGAACTGTTTTTTTTTTTTTTTTTTTGGGGGGGGGGGGGGCTGTCACTAACTTTTGAAGTAGCTGCCTTTATGACAGCCCTGTATTGTGATTCCTCACAAAGAAAGGTTTATAAATATTATTTATCTCACATGGATCGGTTTAGGGCAGTGGAATTTCGGATTGCCTTAAATTGGGTTGGTGTCCTACAGTTGCGTGGCAACAAAACCACAACAAAGCTCCAATTGATGTAATCCAGTGTGACGAGTGACTGGGAACGAGAATGTTAAATTTTGACCATTGTGGCCATGCAACCCAACCTCTCCAGTTAAACCAGAAATTCCATCTCTTCCTACCCCATCGCTAAAATTTTGTAGTGCTTTGCAAGGTTCTACAAGACACATATTTCTAGTACAGATAGAGATATTGATAGTGTAACATCATCGTCCATGGTTCATAGTGTGATATCACTTGAAGTAGAGTCCAGATATATAAATGAGCCAAGACAACTATAAAAGGGAGCGAGATCTTTGAACAAAAACAATCTCTTCTGCTGAACTCGTGCAATTTTGAGTTCTGCAATAATAATTGCAATATTTATCATTGCTAAATTTTTGCACACATTTTGCAGGCAACTGCAAGTTACTGTAAAAGTGGGCCTCAGATGGTGCAACATTAACACTAAGTCCTTCCCTTACTGCTGCAAAAAGTTTATGTAATTAGTATCTGTTCACATGCAAGTAGCTAAAGAATCAACATTGTATCAATAAAATTATTGTATATTCAATTATATATATATATATATATATATATATATATATATATATATATATATATATTCAATCAGAGAATAAAATTATTGTACATTCAATATTGTAGCTAAAGAAACAAACTGTATCAATATTGTATCAATCTTTTTTTAAATTTTTTGGCATTGTCAATCCTTTTATTCCTACAGCCAAACCTTAATTAAAACTTTCTTTTTTAGTGAGAAATAGTGGTTCTTGTTCATTTAGGGAAATCCTACATTATTGTTCAATAAAGAAAGATGAAATGTTCATCGTTGGCGTGAGCGTGGGCATGGGACAAAGACAAAATTTGATTCCCTGACAGGAATTGAAGGGCTCCCGGCAATAACGTCCTAAGTAAGTTTTTGGAAAATTTTCACTGAAATCTTGGATTTTTAGCTTCAAAAGGGACTCCCTTGCCAAAATTATGACTGGATCATGTAAATATGACTGAAAGGATTTAAACCAGGTCAACACATTTTCTTTTTGAAAAGATACATACTGTAGGGTGTCCTGGGGGCCACAGGGTGTCATAAACATACATTTTAGTGAAAGTTACCAAAAACATTCTTAGGATGTTCTTGTCAGGAGCCCTTCAATTGAACCTATGACCTTCTGCACACCAGTCAAATGCTCGACATAACCACTGAGCTACAGTGCATGAGAGACTCATGGCAAGCTAGGCCACATACCAGAAACCCATAAGTGGGTTGAAACGTGTAACACGCATTCACAGCTTCCGAATATTCATTTTTTGTTTAGTACCATATTTGGAAACCCCTCGGTCCCTCGAGATTGGAAGCAAGTTGTTCTAGCGAATTGATTGGTTAATATTTTTATCTTGAGTTTCCAAATATGGCTGTAACAACTTCTTAGCAAATTGAATAATCGGAAGCTTGTTTTGAAGCGTGCAAGAGACAGTTGCATGTTTCAACCCACTTATGGGTTTCTGCATAATTATACTTAATTATTGTTCTTACTTTTTCGACTTTACAGCTCGCCGTTTTTTCCTACTCTTTCGTCTCTCTTCTTCCAAATCCTCCCCTCCAGCCTGGCTGTCTGCAAAGGCGACAATTCTGGTATCGCCTGGAACAGGCTCTGTACTGTACTCTAGTGTTTCTGTCTCTGAGACATGAAGCTCAATTACTGGTTCCTGAAATTAAGACAAGACATGTTACCCTCTTAGTCAAACTCCAAATATCAAATTTCTCAAATGATTGACAAACATTTCTTCAACTCAACTTATTTGCCATATAAACATACAATTAAACAAAATAAGAAAAGAAAAAAATTGGTACACAAAGGACAGTTGCAGTTCCCTGCTTATCATCACCCACTTAGCAGACACTTAATTACTATGGACAATTTCCACACTTTTCAATAACACACAAATTCCAGATGAAGTTCAAAACTCAATCAGCAGCTGCATTTTTGCTACCACAATATCATAGCAAACGTCTCAGGAAACATGGATGCTCAACTCAACAGGGTCAAAAGGTCTCAGAAAACATGGATGCTCAACTCAACAGGGTCAAAAGGTCTCAGAAAACATGGATGCTCAACTCAACAGGGTCAAAAGGTCTCAGAAAACATGGATGCTCAACTCAACAGGGTCAAAAGGTCTCAGAAAACATGGATGCTCAACTCAACAGGGTCAAAAGGTCATGTTTGTGGGTAGTGATTGGTAGAATATGATTCTTTCTCTCAGTTTCTATTTTCAGGGATCCAATGTTACTCATCATAATAAATTACAATTGGCAGCAATGTAAAATATAAACATTAGCAGGGAATTAAACTTCAATGTTTGTATATTATTGAAAGACCCAGAAACACATGTAACAATAAACACTTAATGACTGATCCCGAGGGAAACAGTGAATTTTGTTTCCCGAGAACAATGAGATTCTTGGGAAACAAAATTCACTGTTTCCCGAGCTGGATCAGTCATTAAGTGATTTGTTATATAGCAACACAAAATAAAACAACACAAGACAGTTTGAAAAACGCGCCGAGCACTCGGTCCATTATAATCATGCCACCTTTTGTCACGGTCTGATCACGTGCGCTAGCGGGCAACAGTGCAATGTTACCCTCTGACGTGAAAATTGTTGCCCGCTTTCGCAAATGTTGCCCGCTAAGCACAATTGGCGTGAAACAGTTTGTTTATTAGATGATGTGACAATGAATCAACCAATCAACGCGCTCGTTGTATTGAGAAAAACTCCAGCTATATAACAACTTCACTTCACAAACGTGCCTCTGGTTCCTGCGCACTTTCCACTTCTTTATGTTCCTCCTCAACCAGTTTATTCTGACTTGTGTCGTCATCATCTTCAATTTTTCCTTCCACCTCGGTAGATTCTTCTTCCACTTCTTTATCACTCTCTTCCCCTGCATTATCTTCCTCTTCAACACCTTCTCCTTCTTGTTTCATTTGTAAAAACTGTTTTTGTAACTCTCTGTGTTGTTGCAATAAGAGCTCCTTCTGTTGTTGCTTTTCCTCATAGCTGTGAGATCTTATTGGTGATGGGGGAGAAGTAGGGTCATATTTCAGACTCGATGAAAGAACTGGTTTATTGACAGAATGATGTGCCGCTGCAACAGCTTTCAGTAGAAGATTGCCTGAAGCCTGCTTGGAAAGTGGAAGAGTTGGCCTACAAAAGGGAGAGAATTTACTCAAATGTAAAGCCTGGTTCACACTAGAGACATATAAACAACATAAAGATCTGTTTTTTTTTCCTTTTGATGTAATGTTCATGTTATTATGTCATTATGTTGTATTGTTCACACTGGAAATATAAAACATTGATATAAGTTGTGTTTTGCATTTGGATCCTATGAGACATACATTACATACTTTATTTGATGTGTAGGTCAAAACTGGCAACTATAATAGCTGATGTGGACCTACCTAACTAATACAACAATTAATAATAAAAAATACAAAAATAACTAATACATGTACATAATACAATAAAAATACAATATTTAATAATAAATAAACTTGTTTACATCTTTGATATAATTTGTAATAGACTGTATTAAATAAAATTAATATTAATTTCACTTTACTGTGGGTGTATGCTGCATCTGATCTTCCTCTACAGTGCGAACCAGCAGTACTTCCTGTCATGTGTGATACTGTTTTCTGTTCAAGATGATTCTTACTAACTTTTGAGTCTGTGGATCTTGGAATATCTTGAAAGATCTTGTCAAGATCTTACCAAAAGTCATTTTTGGTATGATCTGACCAAGATCTTGGCAAGATCTTGGCAAGATCTTACTAAGATCTGTAACCTGGGATATGTAGCAGTACATTTCTATTACTACTGTAATTTTATAACATTAATCAACTTTGAACCTTAGTAAAAAGCAATGTTTTGAGATCCACCAGATATAAAAATCACTTACTTTCTTTCCTTCACTTTCACAATACTGTGAAGATTAGATGTTCTAGAATCCTCTTCATCAGATAACGAGTGTTTTCTTTTTCTTGTTGATCCTTTTGATGACAAGCCAACAGTTTTAACAACATTACTGCTCATCTTTTGCCCTGAGACAAAACAGGAAATGTTGCATTCTATGGTTACATACTGGGGGGTCCCTCATATAAAAATGACAGGGGTGATCAAAGTACCTTTAGGGGGCAAAATTTGTAGATTGGTACCGCTTAGCGTACTAAAATCTAAACTGACCACCATTCCCCAGAGGTCTAAATATCTTGCAAGCCAATAACCTTTACATTGTAGATCAGAAAAGGTGGTTTCTTACAAATTAAATTTTTTATAAAGAACAGTAATTGAAAGACAATTTATTGGGTAATCAACAAGCTGTTTGTCAGCTGATTCTTTGATTTGATTAATTTTCCTGATGATTTATTATCAACTGATTCTTTTAACTCCTTGGTTTCTCAGTGATATACCTTCCTCTTTCACTATCAATCACCTGTCTATAAACTGTTGGCAGACTGTCAACTAACTATTGGCCAACAGTTGACAGTTTAACAACAGAAGACTGAGATATTTTTTGGGAGCTCTTCTTCTTCTTCTACCTTGGTTGTTCAAGTGAATATTTAGCATCCATAATTTTACTCTGCCGACTGATTCAAACAGATCTAGAATTCAGTGCAGATGGTCACAAATTGGACAGAATTTCCCATTCTTCTAGGGGTAGATAAAAAGCAATTCTGTTCATTTTTTTAAATGGTAACCTCTTTGTATATTTTTAAGCATAACTCAGACAAACATACTTTCCACTTTTTCAGACTTGCTTAATAGATTTTCCCTTGTATCAGTTCTGTGAGGGCTTTGTCTTCTGTCTTTTGGTGAACTTTTCGAAGTAGCATCCTTCCCTTCCTTGCTTTTAACAGATTCTGTTTTTATTGCTTGTAAAGGTGTAGATCCTATTGTCAATAAACTTGAATGTTCTGTATTTTCTGAGATGAAATGGAATGAAGAAAAATAAAGTCAGGATTGTAACATTGTTGAGTGGTTTGTAACTGGAGACCCCAGATTAAAGATCAAACTACTCACACATGCTTAAATAACAAGGGATTTGTTACTCATGCATGCTTCACAAGGTTACATCCAATTTGTCATATTGTTTCTTCAGCTGATGTCCTAAATAAGTTATGCAGAACTACAATATACTGTAACTAGTAAAAGCCACATGTATTTCTAAAATCTTTTCTACAGTTAATTTCCACAAATTTAAGCTTAATAGATTTTAATGTTGGGTTTACTGTAATCTACATTGTAGGCATGTCTTTTACCTTAAAAGGCAAAAACAGTAGTCTGAGAAGTTCAAAATATTAATAATACTTTGCAAGTCACTGCAAAATCATTCCATGGCTGGTTACTTTCATAATATAGCCATGAATGTTTATTATTGCAGCCACTTGGGGCTGCCTAATGGGACATTAACTTATGAGTAAGGATTTTACTTACCTTGTAAACTTGTAACATCTTGAAGCTTTTGTATAATGTTCACAAGCCTACAAATCAAAACAATCATACAGTATTTACCATAAACTTATCTACATGTACAATCAAATCTCTCCTTATGGACACCTCTCTATTATGAACAGTTCCCTTGGTCCCAAAGACACCAAAATTCATACACATGTACCATCCCTACCTCTATAATACGGACACCTCTATAATGCGGACACCTCATACATGTATACTACGAACACCTCTATAATACGGACACCTCTATAATACGGACACCTCTATTATACGGACACTTGGGACTGTCCCTTTGGTGTCGTGTTAAGGAGGTTGGACTGTATTTAATTCTTTACACAGTGTTATGCTGTGGTATTGGATTGAAGAAAATATACGAAACATGATCTTGGGGAAAAAAAAACCTGTACATGTAATGTTACATATTAAATTAAAGAACAACAACAATCATCAACTGAAAACTGTGTCAACTAACGCAACTTTCGGTTGTTTCTTTATCATCCCTTGCACTCCCATGAGTTGCCAAAATCCTAATTTATTCAAATTTCCACAGACAAATGGTACCATAGAAAAGTGCTTCTGGAGAGCTTTTGCTTGAATGGTCACAATAAAGGATTTTGTTTGTTTGTTAAACCATGTTATACAACTTAAGTTTTGATAGTTAGCCAATGAACTTACTTACCAATCTGTGAACAATGTCGTGTTTGCACCAAGAAATAAAACCAGATCCTCTGTCATCTGTTCCTTGCTCCTCTTGTTAGCCAGCATAACCATAATATAGTCTGGAAGCTCATCATCTTCATTCACAACAATACAAATTTCCAGTTAGTTCTACATGGTATCATATACCAGTCAGTATCATACATGTACGTACTGGCATATGTTGTGGTTTACAGCCATGCTCCATCACGCGTGACCGGTAATCCACAAGACTGTAAAATTCTCACGGGAATTCCAAATCTCAGAATGGATTAACAAAACCAACATGTAAACTTGAAAATTCCATTCATTTCCATCCATTTTCAAAAATACTGGACACTCGTTATGGGGCATGGCTGTACATTTGCATACATCACGTTACTGTTTACAATGCATTACAGGTACCCTTGAGGTCAGTAGAGTGATTGGAAACCAGAAAGTTGCTTCTTGTAATAAAGCATTATTATTAATAATACTATTTAATAGCTTACCAACATAAGATCCAAGCTCTTTTAGTTTTGTCTTGATAGCATCCTGCAATGTCAAATGAGGATGTAAAAAAGAAACAAAATCAAAATTATACAGTAGGCTACAAGTGACAATCCATTCAGTTCATTATACTACATGTAAAGTGATCAGATGCGACCACTGGTGTCGTCTATAACAAAAGAAAAATAACTAATTTAGCAATTTGACCTCAGAATATTAAAACACTCAAATGAACATAACCAAACAGTTACTGAATGGTTAATTGAAACCTTGACGATAACAATGGTCTGGGAGCTTCAAATTATGTTGAAAGTAACACAACTGTGCACATGAATGTTTTTTGATCACATGCTATGACTAAATAACTAACGGTAATTTCTATGGGTCAGTTGCTGAAACAAAGTTCAAAATCTATTGTGTTTGTGCATAGACTCTCTTCTCATTTGGCCAGGTTTAAAACAAATATAGCACTTTGCATGCTGATAACCATCAGCTCTACACTTCAAATGTCTATGCTAAGGAAGTAGAATCAACTCTTAATGCACAAGCAAGGTTAGCCTCTCACTGGTATAAGGAAAATTCACTTCTGGCAAACAAGAACAAATTTCAGACAATGGTACAATGCACTTAATGCAAATAAGAAAGAAGCAACGTCAATCATCATTACACTTCAGTTGATGATATAGCACCAATAGACCCTACTAATCTTATGAAACTCTTGGGCATCATTATAGACGATAAATTGAATTTTACTGAACATGTCAAATCAATTATTGTGGTTAAAGCAGGATGACTTGCTAAATCTTGTTGACACAGTAATAAAGTTATGATGATGATGATGATGACATTGGACACACAGTCCTTGCATTTCTGGACATACCATGTGACTGTACTATGCAAGTGGCTCTTTTGTTATATGCCGTATCCATTAAGACAGTTGTTGAGCATCTGTTGTGGTTTATATTTGTCTTTGGTTTGAAAATTCAATTTTTAATTTCCATTGTCTCAGATTCATTGTCATATTCTGAGATAAAGAAGAACAGAAATCAAACTGGTTTAAAAATTTTCAAACCAAAGAAAAATTTGAACCACAACATATCCAAATAAATCGGAGATTAGGTCATGATCACAGATTCAAGTAACTATCTTTCAAGTCGGTTACTCTTTATATTCCTCATTATTTATCATTACATTTCATTCATAACACAAAATAACAATTTGTTTTGACAAGTTATAGTATCCAAAACCTTCCAGCAAAACATTTAGCGCCAAACAGATGTCTTTATAATAATATTCAATTAATATTTAGCTGACAGAACAGCTGAACAAGAATGATGACCGTCCATAAATTATAACCAAAACATTCGCGAGGATAAAACAAGAATATTGCTCAATGTTTCAGCCCCAAATAACTAAGACGTGAAGTCTATGATAATAAAATATACTTACCCTTATCTTCTGACTGATTTCGTTACCAATTTCCATGTCAAATTCCAATAAAAACAAGAAACATTCTACAAAATCAAGACATCGGCTTTGTGTCAACTTTTTGCGACGCGGCGAGGTCACATGGCTATAATAAGGGGTACATGAAGTACCTATATTTTGGCGGTAAACAGCTGGATTGAACGACCGTGTATTCAATTACTTTTCGTAAAACTTCGTCAATTCATCGGAAATATCCGGAAATATTCGGTTTCCGAACCTGGCGGACACCATGCCAGTGGACAAACAGACTTCGTCGTATGTTATGGCCGTTTATATAGAGTCCTTCCAGGACAAAAATACCTCATATTCGTTGTCTTTATTATCAACTTCCAGTTTGAAGTAATAGTGATTTGCGATTTCAACTTCTGAGCTTTACACAGTTGGTTTTGGTGCAAAGTAACCGCATTTGAAAATGTTCAAGCGCTTGTTTTACAAGAAACGCAAACGAGTCGACATCTCAGAACCGCAAAACTTCGAACACCGATTCCACACTGGTTATGACAAGGAGACAGGTAAATTTCAAGGACTACCTCCACAATGGGAAGCCTTGCTTGGAATACAACGAGACTATCCAAAGAGACCAAAGCCGATTGTCGATCCAGAGATAATCACACAAGTTTCGCCGCTACGAAAATCACAGTTGAATTTAATGAATGATAAAGGGCCAGGTTCTAAAGTTATTTCCGTCTCAAGATCGAATTCTCTTCGAAATTCGTTTAAAATGATTCCCGGGTCTAGACCCGAAGCTAGGAAACGCGAAAGAACAAACCCTGAAAATGCTGAAGACGTCGAATCTGCAACAGCTTCGAACGGGAATGTTCCAAGAGCGGAAATTAACCGTCGATTTTCGGAAGGTTACGAACGCCCGTACCACGAAAGGGTACCCCACGAAAGAGATTATAATCGACAGCAAAAGATGCCTGCTATACAGAGAGAAATTTCTACCAGCTCAGATTATGGATCAGCGAGTACGGATTCAGGTGAAGTTGTAGAGAACACGGGAGAAGATCTTCGAAGTTCCTCAAAGACTAAACTTATGTACTCCGATTCACCCGTAACTCACGAGCAGTTTCGTAAGGCTCTAGAATTAGTTGTCACTTCGACTGGTCCGCCTGCAAACTTGGTAAATTTTATAAAAATCGGTGAAGGCTCGACTGGTGTAGTTTGTCTTGCTAGAGATAACAAAACGGGAAGGCAAGTTGCAGTGAAGAAAATGGATTTGAAGAAGCAACAAAGAAGGGAACTTTTGTTCAATGAGGTAAGATTAATATTTAGAAACACAGAAGTGTTGATATTTCGCATTGTTTTGGCTAGCTTTCGCATTCTTGTGGTTTGTTTCTAACGCGATTTCAGCGCCTTCGAAGTTTATAGTTTTGCCCTCTTTGTTCTTATAAACTAAATTACTATTGGTTAGGAAATATCAAAGCCGATATAATTGTTCTTCCGACCTCTTCTTTCAGGTTTTTATTAAAAACAAAACATAAAACTACGCCAACCACAATATCATATCACACTCTGAAATCTAAGGGACATCTGTATTATCTTTAATTGTTTTCAATTTGTAACTAAATACCCCGCATTTTGATTTTAAGTGTGATAAATAATGTAGAAGTAAAAGTACGTTCTAGACATTTTAATAATTTTCACCTAAATAGTTTCATTTCAGGCCTTGGGACTTGTAAACTTTATCATTGTTTTAAAGTTGTTACCGGTATTCGATATGCAAACATATCTTTGTTACTAACCAGCTTTTCAACTCTTTTGCTAATTGAATTTAATGTTCAAAGGGCAGTCCTATTTGGGCTCTTAGGTAAATAGATTAAATACATTTTATTTGAGAAAATGGCTCTAGATCTCTTTAATAATTTGTTAATACCTTCTTTGAACTAGTTGGTGCCTTTTGAAGAAATGCAGTCCTTTTATGTTTTGTGAAATATTGTGAAGTGCAATTTGAGATAACGGCAAGTTAACACCAGACTTGATTTGCAACACAAATAATTTGATACATTATTATTGTTTTTCCTTTAATCACTTATTTTCAAGAATGTGTCAAGATTTCATGGAATAGAAGTACTTGCATTTCAGAAGGCGCTACATCAAAGTTACGGTCAACGCACTTTACATGTGAACACTCAACTTCAACTATTCATTGATTAAGTCATTCTTTGATTTTGTTCGAAAAATCTACTGATTATTTGTTTTGTATCTTATACTCTATAATTGAATCAGGTTACAGTCATCTAATTAAGGAATGGAAGCATTCATGCATAAATTGCATTGACTGTAAGGGTTCAAAGGCTAAAAAAAGACTTGTGTTATAATGAATTCGTTCATTGTAGGTAGTGATCATGAGAGATTACCCACATCCCAATATCGTGGAGATGTACGGAAGTTATCTTGTTGGAGATGAACTCTGGGTGGTAATGGAATTCCTTGAAGGAGGATCTTTAACAGACATCATCACTCACACAAGGTGAGAGACCTTTAGTTAGTTTGTTAAGCCTGGTTTACACTAGGGTCATAATGACATAAGAACATGAACGTAACGACATAAAGCAAAAATAGGTACGCAATGCGTACATAAGCGACGACGAGTTTCAACTTGGCGTTAAATCAATAGGTCTGGGGTGCTCTGAAAATATCAGTGAATCACTCGATTTTAAATGCGAAGTTCCACTAGAAAAAGGTTGGTATGAAATGCAAATTTCGGCGACTTTCAGTCGGTGCATGCTGTTGACCAGAGCGTCCTATAAATGAAATTTGCTTAAAAATGCTCATTAAACCAGAATATTGCCCCAGCACATAATATAATACCAGAAGTAGCCAAGGACTTGTGATAGAACTTTCATTGGTAAAATGACTTTTTTTCCAAATATTTTCAATTTTTGTACTTATGGTTGTAGGAATAACGTATGTTTGTCAGTTGTTGATTCTTTTGTGTTTGATTGAAAACCGAAGGTGAGAATGGCCAGGTCAGCCCTTTTTATACTAGAACTTCCTGTTGAAGACCGGTCCTGGCTGACACCGATACTCGTGATATGCATGAGAAGATTTATTACACAATAATTGTGGTTGTTGCATTGGTAATTGCACATTTTATTTAAACCATGTTGCACAAACTCATGTGCAAAATCAAAACAATTCATCATTTTTCCTTCATATTTGTGACAAATATGGATTGGAATATATTTTGTCATACTTGGTTGGTATAATTCTATGCTGATTAGGCTTAATATATGTCACACACCCGTCAAGAACAGGTAACGTTTTCATTTTCAAATTATTTGAGATTAAAATTACATCTGAGTTTGTTTTCCTTGTGTGCAATTCAATATTTGTACATTTTGCAAGTTACAATTGATAATCAGTCCATTGTTGTCGGGATAGCTGTTTTTCTGATTCCTTACAGCATTACTATGAAGTGTTAATACAGGAAGCACAATTTGAACTGTACAATGTACATGATTAAAACTGTTACAATTGCTAAATGACAACAACTGGAAATTGTTTCCATGTTTGTGCTTCACAAATTGAAAAGACTTTGTCAGCTCTGAACATGTTTTCAGAGATTATTGGCAGTTTGACATTTTGTGGTTTCATTTAATGCATGAAAAGCAGGTCACCAGTTTCTTCAGCACTTGAGACTTTTCGTCATTGTTACCAGCATTAGTTGATGTGCTAAATGTTTGCAGATACATTGACTGGAGGTGATTGAGTACCTTTAAAAAGAAAATAAACGAATACCTTGAGATTCAGTTCATTGTGTTTTGTCATACTAAAGTTTTTAAAACCAAAATGTCTTTATGGGGACTTAAAAGAGGAATTAAAGTGCTTCATTTAGAGATACAATCGATGGTGAAGAATTCAATTTGGGAGCTGAGAGATTTCATTTCATGCATTGAAAAAACTATTACATGTGGCTAGTCACATGTAATAACCGGTGAAGACAGAAAGAAAATTCTTGCACAACCTCAAGGCAAAAAAAAAAATTCATGCACAGAGAAATTGCCCCCCCCCCCCCCCCCCCCCCCTTCAAAATTAAAATGGTCCATCCCTTAGCCCAATATGTACAAGATAATGTTCTCACCCTTTCTTAAGTTTCAGTTATGTGCTTCATGAAAAATGCATAAGGAAAACACTTTGGTAGAAATTCTGAAGATATTGCATCACTTCCCCTATACTGTTAAATTCCAACAGAACACTTGTTCCATTTGTAGCAACATTTCCATGACTATCTCGTGAATGGGAATCAAATAATTTGTAATGACCATGGTTGTCAACAATAACAGCAACTGTCTTTATTTCAATGGTCAACAGAAAAGCATTATACTGTATCATCAACATATCGAAAGCATGTTGTAATGGTAAATGACAATCTCTTATATGAGACATCTGTAAATCACCAGTACTGCTATCACTGAACAAATAGTCTTTTCCAGCAAACTTACATAAGACTTAAATGGGAATAAAGTTTCTGTTTACCAGAATTACTTCCAAACAGCGAGACATTGCCCTGATGAAAATCAGTTGTTTGTAACTATCTTTGAGGTATATCTACAAAATAGCAAGGACCAGGATTCATTTCTACATCGTTAGCAAGTCGAATCAAAAGTGGAATATAACAACGATACATGCAGATTTTTGTGAACCAAAGCTTAGTGTAGTAACTCATTTGCCACGCATAAACAACATTTCTCAACGTTGGAAGGTAAGCTTATATAATTATATAGCTTCCAGATAAAACAGAAATAACAACATAGACCAGAATACATTCTCTGGCTTTGAGATAAGCATTATACAACCCCACAGCGGCTCTATATTACATTAAAGATACCATAACTGTATACACAATATGCTGGTAATGATGGCTCACCTTATCCGAGTTAAAGTGTTTAATTTCCTTCTCTTCCTTCGATACAATGAAGTTGCTCCGATATAATATCTGTACACAACTGATCATGAACCACCGCACACTTCGTTTTCAGGTAACAGCTGTCGTAGGATACTCAGTTATAAGTCAAGTTCAGTAAATCAATGCTATTTCGGTGCTTTTTCTGGCCTTTAGTTCTGACAAGTTCTTTCTGAGACAAGCAAAGATATTCATTGACCAAAGATCCGTTCCGAAACAGCGCCCGGACTCCCAGACCTTTTGCCTATCGCGAGTGCGAGTATGTACTGCTAATGTATGTATATCACTTTGTGTCTGTTTGTTTGCAAGTGACCGCAAATATATTCACGATAAATAAAGCACGGCGGTGTAAAATTTGAAACAGACAAACAAATTCAAAACAAAATGGTGGAGCAAACAAGGTGGTCACGTGACCTTATCTCCCAAGCTAGTTCCCAGTATTTCTCGGGTGTAATCCGGACAGCCACCACGGCACGACGGCAATAACGCGATGACTTCGTCATCGCTTAAAAATCAGTGTTTCCTTAGTTACATTATGTCGTCATGTTTAAGTTATGTTTCTATTATGTCTTTTTGTTGTGTTGTTCACACTGGTGACATAAAACAAGTGTTTCTTTCACCTCCTCTCTCTTCAATTTTGGAACACTTTGGTATTTCCATTGTTTGTAGTGATTTGTTTTCGTCCTATGTCTGTAGGAAATGTGTGACCAAAGTAAGAAATGTAGAGTCTGCAGTTGCGTTTATTTCTTAAGAATTAAAGAGGCCGCATTATAATGTTGAACACAAACATTCAACACGTTGTGATCTTAGTTATCTCGATGATGAGTGTCATCACCATGTTACATTTAACTAACCAATGAAAATGTTCCGATGCCAGAGCACTGGGCGATTCGTTTTCAGTAAGAAAACAGTGCAGTCTCTTATTTTTACTTTTTTCTCCAGCTTCCACCCTCATTCCTCTTGCACTCGTAGAGATGCACACTCGTTTGACTAATAAAACAAAAAATAAGAGACTGCTAGTAGTCTATAGCATATGTGATAACATGCTGTGAATAGTCTAGATTACAACTGAATTAACTAGTAATGGGCAGAAGAAGTACTATCGTGTTGAGGGATGCTACAAACAATCTTACAAAGCCTTGTTTCATAATTTTATTTTTACATTTGTTATAAGTGACCCCAAAATGTCTCTTATTTGTGTGAGTTTATTATGTACAGTATGTGCATACATGTATATTTTAATATCAATCTTGTATTGAAGTTTTTTTATTTCCTTTGCCTGTACAGTCTGACGGAGGAGCAGGTTTCCTGTGTATGCCGTGCAGTGCTGAAAGCCCTGACATTCCTTCATCCTCAGGGAGTTATCCACAGAGATATCAAGAGTGACAGTATTCTCCTTACCACTGGTGGGCAGGTATGCAAGATGTATAACAATCAGAAGAAAGATACAAACAACCACAAAAATAATATTCCATACCAATAAAATATTTAACATTATCATTACATGTAGAGGACTGAGGACACAAATGCTGTATGAACAGGGAAACTTTGCTCTATGCTTGTTTTGTGGGATTTGACTGCTGTTAGTAAACAAGACCAAATCACAGTTGCTGTAAGAATTCTGAGTGGAGCAGTGTTTCACTGCTTAATCCAAGGCTGGATAAAAAAAACCATTGGCTTTAGCCAATGAATTGTCCAAAATACTGTATTCTTGGCTTTCACTTAAGTCATATCAAAATTCAGAAACATTAAACAATAGATTTCGAATCCAAAATGTTTATGGAATTGTAGAGAGTTTAAAACTACACATCTTGACCAAATTTTGAAGTGCCAAACCATTTCGTTCAAGAGTTATAGGCGAACGAGTATTAGACATTTTTAGTAAGAAATGTATGGAGCAGCCATCTTTGTGCCCCAGTCAAGGGCACAAAGATGGTGGCCAAAAATTCAAAGTCTTAATTACACCAAAAATCAAATCAAAACATATTGTATTTTGCTATAAGCTCCATTAACTCGGCTTATAAGCACTAATAATGCAAACAATAACTTTCAGCTGATTCAGTTTTGTTTATTTTCACAGCTTATCTGTAATAGCGTGACGAATTGCGTGACACATTTAAAACCTTTGTAAATCGGAAGCAAAACATCGTGAAAACCTGAAACTTTCTGTGAAAGATTAATAATACTTGTATCCACATACCATGTTAGAAACAGCTTTGTAGGATGTATAGTTGAGATTTTTTAAAATTTATGACGTCATGTGAAAACCAAGAATAACACTACTTCTCCATAGAAATTCCATCAACAAGACATTTATTTCAGTTATTTCATCAATCTCAGATGTTCAGTGTTCCAGTTCCAACTTTTAAAGGCAGGGAGTCGATGAATAATTTTAAGGGGTCAACAGGTTGTGGGTCTCTCTAAATCTTCTCAAGTTAGCCATTTGATTTGTCAGGTCAGGAAGGCAGCCTTGTCGGGTTTTTGACCCGAGACCTGTCTCTTATCTGGAACACTGGATGTTTCCAAACAAGGACCTACAGTGTACACTGTAGAAGTACAATGATACATGTACATTGTGAGGTACCAGGAAATATCCATACTCTCTCTCTCCCCCCCCCCCCCCCTCCCCCTCCCCCATGGAAGGCCATTGTAAAATCTGAGGTGGAGGGGGTCTCAAATGCCAAAAGTTTTATAGGAAAGTATGAAGCCAAACTGATTTCCAGAGGAGATGGGGGGGATATGGGGGGGGGGGGGGGGGGTCGGAGGTTAAAGCCAAAAATCTTCTGGTTATCATTTTAGTGATGAATTCATTGAATTCTCCCAGGTAAAGTTGTCCGACTTTGGTTTTTGTGCTCAAGTAACAGAAGAAATGCCAAGGAGGAAATCCCTTGTTGGGACGCCATACTGGATGGCACCTGAAGTGATATCCAGAAAACCTTATGGTCCAGAGGTAAAATTAAACAATATTCCATAATTATTTTATAATTCTTTACCTTCTAAGAATACCTTTGAAGTACAGAGGTAATTTGTTCTGATTGGAAAAAAATAGAAATCAAACAAAACTACAGAAAAGTTTAATAATAAAATATAAAAATGTGGGATTTGATTTGGCTATTTTGTCACAGTAATATGCAACTTTGTTTTTTTCTTTAACCAATATTAGGCTGATATTTGGTCCCTGGGAATCATGGTCCTTGAAATGATTGATGGAGAGCCACCTTACTTCAGTGAGCCTCCACTACAAGCCATGAGAAAACTCCGAGATATGGATCCACCAATCACAAGAAAGAATGATGAGGTGAGTAGACCAAATACACAGTACCATTGACTGGAAATTATTTCTTAACCCTTTTTGGACTCCCAAGAGTGCCAAAACATCAAAATTCAAGAAAAATCCCAAATTTCATTTTGTAAAATATTGAAAAACAAATGATACCATGGAAAAGTACTGCTGAAGAGGTTTCATTTAAATGGTCACACCAGAGGATTTTGTCAACAGACTCAAAAGTTAGAACTTCACATCATCTCTTGATAATTGACTAGATGGAAGTGAAAGGTGTAACACAAGGCTGTTCCTTTGGAAATATTTGAAGGAGCCCAAACCTCAGAAATAAGAAGTGTCACTTTGGCACCAATTTATAGTATATGATTTTACTTTTTTCCATGTTTCTCCAAAATTGTTTTTTTTTTTTCACATAAAAATAATAACAAATAGCATGTAAGTGTCTGACTTTCATGCCCTTTTCTCAGACTACAGCTGTAGTAAGCAGGTTCATTTAGTTACCGTTTCTTATGTACCTAATTTTTGTTCTGTCGTATTTACAGATGTCTCCTCGACTGTTGTCATTTTTGCAAAGGACCCTAGTACGTGATCCTGCACAACGAGCTACAGCCTTTGAACTCCTAAATCATTCCTTCATTCACAGCACTTCCAAATCTTCTTCCCTTGGCGATATGATGAAAAGTTTTCGACACAGTGTTTGTTAGCCATGGCAATTCTTTGACAGTGGATGCAATTTACAACAATATAACTGGTCAGTCAACGCAATCCCGGTCAACGCAATCCTTGGATGTATGAACTTGTGTGCATACTTGCATTGGGTGACCAGTTTGACTTGCAAGTCAGCTTGCACACAGTGAAAATATTGTAAATATAATTATTGTAAAGTGGAAATCCATAATGATGACATAATGAAAAAGCTTGTGTGGACTTCCATGAATACATCACATGGCAATACAGTTCCTGCAAGGTTGTGCAAGTTTTCTGCAAACTTGCATTGGGTGACCAGTTGGACTAACAAGTCAGCTTGCAAATGCAGTGGAAATATTGTAAATATAATGGCAAAGTGCAGAGCCATAATGACAACATAATGAAAAGCTTGTATGGACTTGTATGAATGCATCACATGGCAGTGCTGCTCCTGCGAGGTTGTGGCCAAAAGGAGGTGCAAGTGAGCGCAAGTTGCCAATTCTCAATTGATTTGGTAATGCATCTCTGTTTATCAAAGGTTTTAAAATTAGTAAAAGCCAGAATTAGTATTACGTTATGAACTTTTAATGGAACTGAATGCTTTTAGAGTGTACATGTATGTAGCATTATGAACAATAATTTTTGTTTGGGGGCGGGGGAGGGGTGATTTTCCTATCCTTTTCAAGTACAATGTCACTGAAAGAGGCGAAATTAAGACTTTTTTATTGCAACAAAGAACAGGCAATATGCCTTAGAATGAATGTAACATAGCTTCTTAGTAGAATGGATTTTTTTAGAATCTTAGAATCAAATGAGTGATTGCAAAAAAAAAACAGTCAGGGTAGATAGCTTTTACTGAAACTGAAGAAGAAAAGTCCACCTTGTAGTTTTTCTAAATTTATTTAGTAATTTTTTCTTGGACAAAAAAAAACATTGATACTGCCAGAAAGAACACATTAAAATTATCAAGACCTTAAAATATAAGTGTTATATCTTGCTTAGAAACAAAGATATAGGTCAGTGAATTTTAAAACTTTTACAGACATTTATATGGCAGTATGCAAATCTTGCCATGGGGTATGCAAGATTTGCATACCGCCATGTAAACATCTCGACATTCACGTACCTATATCTCCACTTATAAGACACCTATAATGCTTAGATTTACAAGGTTTTCCAATTTAAAGGTGCTAGTTCTAGCACTATTGATGATTTGCTTGTCCAAGCTGGAAAAAAAATTAGAAAAGCTACAAGGTGCTCTTTTATTTATAGGTATCCTAGCGATAATGCTTTTTTACTCCATGTATCTTATCAATAATATTAAGGTTCACAGTGGCCCTTCTCCTAGTTCTACCAAAGACCTTCCCATAAATCTACCAATGACAACAGCCAGGCAAAACATTCTCAAAAAGAGGTGTGCAGGAATTTTTAATGAATATAACATGGATTATTTTAACAATGGATTGAAGTATAGTGTAAATCCAATTTAACAAACATTTTAATTTTAGCAGCGTTCTTCAGTATTTCCTTTTATGTGAATGGTTTAACAAAACGAAACGAGAACAGAGCCTGATCGCAGGTTAATTTTAGGTTGACAGCAATCATATGTGCAACTTGCCTACGTAGCAGGGGTAAAAGGGAAAGAAAGAGGAATGAGAGGGAAAAGGAAGGAGTTATAGAAAGAGAGGAATTTTTTGTTCTCTTCCCTTTTTCTCCCCGTTTACGCCCGCTACGCTGGCTAGTATACAACAAACTCCAAATGGAACTCATCACTTTTAAAGGCAATATGACATAATGATTCCAAACAGGGTTCGTACAGAGCCTTGAAAGCTTACAAACATGGAAATCTGCAAGTTAGTTTTTCAGACCTGGATAAAGTATGGCAAATACGTTTTAATCTTAAAAAAAAGTATGGAGTCATAGCTGCTTCAGATTTTTAAATTCTGTGCCAATTTCGAAGATTTTAATTTTCTGCAATCTTCAAACAGTTGCCAATCACGAGCAGTATTTTTTGTTTCTTTCACAACATTTTGAGTCTGGAAAGTGAAAACTAATTTGGCAAAGAGTATTGAAAATGTGTTGAATTTTGCACCAACAATTTTGTAGGAATCCCGTTTAAAATAAAGCGAAAAAAAAAGGTTTCCATTCCAAGGAAAATATTACTTTCTGTGAAATCACTTTGTTAAAGAAATGACCGGCAAGAAAGTTTATTAGATCGAAGTTACATTTACAGTAAGTATTGCCGGTGTACTAGTCTGTGTTTTTTTTTAACTGAGCGCGGTTTTTATTTTATTTAAGTATCATAACATGCTTGACAAATATTTCGGTTTTATTGAGTTGATTTGTGGGTTGTTGTAAATAGAACAACTCGGAAATGGTCCTTATTTTCTTACAATAAACCTCTACCATTTATAATTTCTTTGTATTGTTTTAATATTTGTTTTAGTACTACTTTAAAAAGGAGTTATGTCAAGGCGTTTTTGTTCAAATTTCATGAACTTAGTGAAGTATGAAAGTGATCGAAGCTTGTCTTCCCAGCAAACTTTGATTTCAAAACATGTCTTCCTTGCGAAATTTTCCTTTTAAAACGTACACCCCACGGCCAAAAAAAAAACTGAGTCGAGCCTCTTTAAACTTTACTTAACCTGCAATCAGGCGCTCTTTTTTTTCGGAGGGAAAGTCGGCGGAAAAAAAGAGCGCCTGATCGCAGGTTAAACTTTACCAGTATTTTGTAGCTGTCTTTATTTATTGGAAAAAAAAAAAAACGTGGGCGTGTTCTATTGGGGTCAACCGTTTTCGGTTGGTTGGGTTGGTTGGATTTTTTTTCGTGTTCTATTGGGAAAAAACCGTTTTCGGTTGGTTTGGTTGATCAACCATTTCAACCAGCTCTGAACCTGGTTGAAATGGTTGAAACCGAAAAAACTGAAAATGGTTGAAAAGTGTTCTATTGGAACGCCTCAACGAAATCAACCAAAACCGGTTTAGGTTGAAACGGTTGATCCCAATAGAACACGACCAAAGTGCAGTAACTATTTCACAATAACTCAAAATATAAACACGGATCGTTTTTATAAACGCAGCACGTCGGCTGAGAATAGCGCGAGCGGCTTATCGGATCATGCGCGCGCAGCTGAGCAGTTATATTTCTAACAGTTTGAAACTTCTTTGAAACTGAATGGTTATCTCCTTGATAAATACAAAATTTTCGTGTTAGTTTTTATTTAATAAACAGTAACTTTATCCATGCAGTATATAATAACTACAAGAACGTTGCATGCAATGACGTAATAATAAGCGAGCGACGTCATAAAGACGTTTTCAAAAAGAAAAAAAAAACCGTTGCAACATGGAAAATTTACCAAACGAGGTACTCTCAGTAATATTTGGTTTTCTGCACCCTGTTTACGACGGAATGGCCCGATTTTCTGTTGTGTGTCACCGCTGGAACGAAGTTATCCACCAGACACCTTCTCTTTGGGAGCATATTCATCTCAAGCTTGAACAATTGACGAAAACGGAGAAACACATCGTTTTCAGGTGTTTAAGGGAGTTTGAAGTATTCATAAGGTGCTTGAGAGTGCCTGTGCTTGACTTTGTGTTTGGTTACGACTTTTGGTTCTTCATTCGTCTTGTAACCTTGGAGATGACAAACATCACATGTCTTGATGTACCCACATTTCCTTGGAACCTCGAACAGTTTGCGGCTTTGAAAAGCGCGGAAAATCTAAAAGAACTGAATCTTTACGGTTTCTGGGATTTGTCGGACATACAATGGACTCAGAGTTATAGCCAGCCAGTGTCTTTTATTAATCAAGGGCATCTACAACTACTCAAAGCAAGGTTTGCAAAGCTAGAAGTATTAAAATTGTCGGTGAATATGATGCGAACTCCAGAAAAGGCTTTGATGGACTTTCTAAACGCTCTGAAACTCAAAGAACTTCAAATCTCTGCGTATAATAGCGATGAAGCCAATATTCAATTGAATCGAAATGGGGTGAAGCTTTTAAAGTGTCTGCTATCATCTCGCTACGTTTCAATTGTATCAAAGCTTGACCTTCAGTATGTTTCGATTGGCCACAAAGAGCTCAGACTTCTCTTAAAGGTTCTCAGTTCATTAAGATTTTTGAAACTCCGTTTCCTAGACGTATACCGCTGCATGACAGGCTATCAATACCTTGAATCCAAGAGCTTGGAGCATTTTGAGTTGGATAACTTACCAGCGAAAAATATTGTAAATTTAAAGTGTTCCATGCCCAAATTAAGACGCTTTTTGCTAAGTGGATGTACCAGCTTGAGATCCCTTCAAGTTATATCTTGTGTACTGCAAAGGCTTTTTCTCAACTTCCTTGCAAACCTCCGATCACTATATGTTACTACGACCACCCTGACGCTCTTGGAGTTGGGTAACTGTGAATCATTGACTTCAAAAACAATCGATATGGTTCTGCAAAGTAACAAGAAGATTCAGCATTGCACTATTAGAGGGCATCTAACTAATTTTCAACTTTCTCGAAAAGAAAACAGTTGTGTTTTGACAGAATTACATCTGTGGATCACGAATGTCTGGAAAGTCCAACGGATACAAGTACATTGCCCAACATTAAAATCATTTACGTGTAATCATCACGACCCAGATGTAGAGTTCCCGTTTCTAACACGAGAACCGGCTTGTGTAGACTTGCGATGTAATGATCTGCATGATGCTTTTATTGGCTTGCCTCGGATTACTTCAATCGACATTAGATGTAAGACAATAACACACCTACTGTTAAATGTCGGCCAGCAAAAACTTGAAATGCCTTGCAGTGTGGTCCGAATTGAAGCAGAGGATAACATCAAGACTTTCGGTGCCCACAAATGTATTTTCAACCGCGTAGACATTAAGGCAGAGAAAATAGATAACTTGGATTTTCACAAATGTCGGATCAAGGGAGTTTTGAAAGTGGAAGCTGGCTTAATTGATGTAATCTGCATGCGAAATTTAGTGGAATCACAGATAAATGTGGACTTGATCGCTCAGTGTAATGAAATAACAAAGTTAATCCTACGGGAATGTGAATCCCTGTGTACGGTCACTGTTTTTCCAGATGAAAAGCACCTATACAAATCCTTTGTGAAAGCATCAACTGATTCATTAATTGTACATGATAATTGCTACTGCCAAGAAGGACAAGAAATAGAAAGGCAAGGCATTTGCTCCATTGTAAAGAACTCCGTGAATGCAGTGTCCACATCACACTGTCCATGTTTTTCAGGCTTACGATTGTTTCACACCAGAGGAACACCGTCAGAGCTTCAAGGTTCGGCTTCCTGTAATGACCAAGTTTCCTGCGGAACGTCTGCTGTAATTCAAGAAGTTAAATTGGTTTTAAGCTCTGGAGATTATTCTGAAGTTCCAAGGAGGGAAGTAGAATTTTGTAATCATCATAACAATGAAAGGAGTGCCTTGTCTTCTTTATTCACTCCCGATTGCCAACAAAGTAAAGAAGAGAAAAGTGAATGTCACATAATGAGTCAGGCAAGCTTAAACTGTTTTAATCAAGGAGAGCTGTGTGAACAAAACGATGCGTCACGTGATTCGGTGAGGCTTTTGTCTCCGCTCACTGGTAGTAGAGCTCCCGTTGAACGTACATCGCTTTGTGAGCTGAGTATAATGACGACAGACCAGCAAAGCAAAAGCAGTCTAGATTCAAATGTTCACCACTGTGCATCCTGCCCTGATTTTGCTGTTAGAGCATGCTGTGAACCGGAACGTGGAGAAGATGAAGAGATAAATTTAACAAGTTCGTGTTCAGAATCCAGAACTGATTTAGTCGATAGTAAATCTAACGCGATTTAATGTACACTTGAATATTTAATTTTTCTTCTGTCAACATTGGTACATATGCGAGAGAAGAAAAGAAGTAAAAAAAAACATAACCCATAAATATTTTTAAAAATGTCTCATTTAAATTAACATTATTTTGTATTTAGAAATCAATTTTAAAGAGATGGAACATTCACTCATAGAACTGAATTGTCTGAAATTCTCTTTTTATTTAAATAATACTAAAATACAGAATACTAAAATTAAATACTAATTGAATACTAAAATTAAAATACTAAAATTAAAGAATACTAAAACTACTAAAATATGCAGATAATAGAGTAGTTATTAAACAAGGTAAAAAAAAATCATTCAGTATAACTTTCACAACTGCCAACTATTGAAAGAGTCTTCAGTATTATCACATCTCAGTGACCAGTAGGAACCTCAAGCAAACGGCTTTCATTTAAATGGTGACACTTCAGGATTTCATCCACAGACTTTAAAGTTAAAACAACATTTATGATAACTCAGGAATGAATGGGGTTAATAACTCCACTGTGGCTAAACTGGACCACGATGTAAAGAAGCCTTCTGATTGGTTCCCGAGCGGTCCGAATTTTCCTGTACGTTCGGTTAAGATGGACCGCCCACAAAGTGATTTCACTGAATCGTGGTTTCAAAAAAATGTTCAAGAAGAAAACAGTTTTGTATAAAGTAGAAACCTTTTCCTAGTGTCTTGCCTAAAATTTTGGCAGAACCTCTGCGGCAATGACAAGTTACATATAACTTAAAATAGACTGCAAAACAGTCGGTTTTTCCTTCTTAGGCTCCAAGGGGAGGCGCAAAGCGCCGACACTCGCGAGGAGAGGCGCGAACTGCCGATCCTCGCGCGCTCGCAGGACGTCTCTCCTTGGTCTCATGATCACTCTCTGTATTGAGACTCGGCGCTTTTTTCGGTGGACTTGCTCAAAATACGGACTGCTTTGCAGTTTAAATTAAAACAACATAATTTTGATTTTCGGACTGTCTTGCAGTATAGTTGTTCAAGGTGAGTTTTCTTCGATAAATAGTAATGGTAAAAACGGCAAACTGATCCTTACGGCAAAAAGAAAAGATAGAGACAGAAGTGAAATAAAAAAACAATAAACAATTGAATATATTTGCCCGATATTTCGGTTCGCAAAACAAACCTTCTACGGGGGCTAGAAAACAAAAATGAATACAGAAATAAAATGACCGTTACATATAAATCATTTGAAATATGACATACAACAGAATAACAGAAAGTGATTGGTAACAAATAAGCTAAATGTCACTAATTAAGTTCATCACGTCTATTTATACCATGAGGATGGAGTGTCATCGCTTTATCTATAAGATGGGCCTCGCGTGCCTTTCTGACTGAGTCGCGGTTGTTGTGGATGAGTTCCAAGGGAATGAGGAGGATGTCGTTGGTAGAATGGCCAGGTTGGTTAAAATGTATTGAAACAGGAGTAGGATTGATAAGATGGTGGTGAACATCGCCGCTCCATCCTCAATCACCACCATCTTATCAATCCTACTCCTGTTTCAATACATTTTAACCAACCTGGCCATTCTACCAACGACATCCTCCTCATTCCCTTGGAACTCATCCACAACAACCGCGACTCAGTCAGAAAGGCACGCGAGGCCCATCTTATAGATAAAGCGATGACACTCCATCCTCATGGTATAAATAGACGTGATGAACTTAATTAGTGACATTTAGCTTATTTGTTATCAATCACTTTCTGTTATTCTGTTGTATGTCATATTTCAAATGATTTATATGTAACGGTCATTTTATTTCTGTATTCATTTTTGTTTTCTAGCCCCCGTAGAAGGTTTGTTTTGCGAACCGAAATATCGGGCAAATATATTCAATTGTTTATTGTTTTTTTATTTCACTTCTGTCTCTATCTTTTCTTTTTGCCGTAAGGATCAGTTTGCCGTTTTTACCATTACTATTTCAAGATTTTTACTGATCCAGGTCTACGATAGATCCGGTACACTGTCTTCATTGGTTTGTCGTTGTGGTTTTACCGTTATTACAGTTTTCTTCGATAATGCGAGTTGTTACCGAAATCACTACACGGTCGCTCTATTGTAAATAACAAATGTGTCCACAAATTTTCTTATGTCATGAAACCGGACATTAACCGGTATCCAATCATCTTCGATGCCTCCCGCGACCACGACCTCTTGGTCTAGCGGTCGCATCCATGTAGCCAGTGAATATTGCATTTAGCGGAAGGCCTGGGCACGGGTTGATCAGTAGCTGTCTGCAGTTTTCAAGGAGAAAATTTCGTCTCAGAGCATTGACAACTGACAGGAGGTCTACAAATTTCTGGTCCGCTAACAGCAGTGCATTGTCCTGTAAATCTCTCTACAAATATAGAATAAAAAGAAGTGCAGTGTAAATAGATGATAATACATGGATGAGCGGAGATATGAAACGTTAACTCTATTCGAATGCTTAATACAATATACACAAGAAAGGAAAGAGCGAGCGTGACTCGCGCTTCGCGCTTGCTCTACGCTCGCCCTTACAGTCTCGTCCGCGCGTTTCACGTCAGATTCCTTGGTGCTGGGTTGTCTTCCTTCGAGCTCACCACCGCAAAAGCGCCGGTTACACAGACTACTTCCTTATCATAAGACTGACCTCGATTTGAATCTGCACAACACCACTGTCGCGTGTTTTGACCGCTAACACGAACACACCCTCGTGAGCTCTGAAAGAACTGATGCGGACAAGAAAATGGCCGGGTTGTTGGTCACCAAGGAGATTAGCAGCGTCGGTCTCGTTCATGTGACCTGCGAACCAACTGGTAAAGAAGCATACACAATTGTAAGTGATACTGCGTGCTTGCATTTCAAATATGAGGCTTATATCATATTGCCGGCAATACATATAAAGCCGTACGGGCTCGCCAAAATACAGCGAGACTCGTAAAAATATCCCACGATACTACATACTAAACCGTCCAATAAGATATATGTACTTCATAAAGATGTGCAATAAACTGGCTTTGGAGCATGATTGCCGGGTAGAATACTGTATCTGTAACGCAAATACAGGTCATGGGTTTGAATCTACTTTTCTCTTAAATGTTTTTTTTTTTTTTTTTTTTTTTTTGGGGGGGGGGGGGGGGATTTAAATTAATTTGGATTTAAAAAAAGTTGCTTAAGAACTGCCAAGATCACTTCAACTTGCACGTTAGTCTGTTCCAGATGTTAAGATTGTGGGGCCAGGGAGCAGCTAAAACCCTGCGCGAGAACAATCGGGGAAAACGAGGAGAGACTCTCTTTCGTGCCTATCCCCCTCAGTCAGCACTCGCGATATTCTCCTTTTGCGCGCCGCGTATCCTTTGGTCCCCACTATCTCAACGTCGTTTGGAGTGGAAATCTGGTCAATACCATAAAACCAAAAAATGGACTGGTCAATCACAACTGACAAGCGCGTAAGCTGAGTAGATTGCTTATATGAAATTTAAGGAGTCTTTTTTAAACTAGTAGAGGTTAGCAAGGCCGGACTGATGGCTTTAAAACGTCCACCGACGGCGAGCAACGGGAGTGGGCAAAAGCGCACACGAGTTACAGGGTGCCCACTCGGCCGGAGCTAAACCCGGTTTCTGTAGCATGAAGCAACTAGAAGTATTGCTACTCCCCCCTGGATGGGATGCTAGTCACAGGGTGACCTGGTTTATATACTATGAAGTGACTAGGAGTATTGCTACTCCCCCCCTGGATGGGATGTTAGTCCAGCATTATGTTGCCGGTACCCATTTATACACCTGGGTGGAGAGAGACAATGAGGAGTAAAGTTTCTTGTCTAAGGAAACAACACGACGGCAGAGACCAGACCTTGAACCACCGACCATCGGATCTACAGTCCAACGCGCCTTCAGAGGAGGCAGTAATCACAGCTAAAATTAATGAACAGTCTCACCTTTCTTTTGCGCCGCCTCGTACTGAAGTAGAGTTCTTCATCAAGTCATACATCTTAAACATAAAGAACAAAGGAGATCAAATTAAAGGTATTAAAGGTAAGTTGATCTGTGTCTGAGAAAATGATGGAATCAGTTTCTGAAAGGGATCGAAAGATTCAGAGTAAGGCCCGGTTGCGTAAAACAACTGCAAGATACTGAATGGAGGTATTATGCATTCGATCCCCTCTTGCCAAAGGGTTTTCCTTTTTTCTTATATGTAGTGTTTATCGTATTCGTTAATCGGCCTTTAGTATCCAGGCCTTGCTTTGACTAACGGTTGTTATTTTTGTACGCCTTGGGCCCCATTTTTCGCAAGCCGATTTACACCAGCTCTGAGATCTTTCAATTTAAAAATGAAGGACTATGTCAAAAACCGTTTGACAGAAATTCGAAGATGGCGCTTCAGAGACAACAGAAACGGAGGAAGAGAGGGTGAAAGAACGCCTCGTTGGGTCCTCGTAAGGAGGCCATTATAACCTTCTGCTTGCGCATTTGGGAGTGTGTTAGTGTAGGTGCTAAAGCAGCGAATCATAGACAGTGTCAGCCTCACGTGGCACTAGACAACAAATAGATTTCTAATACAAAATTCATGGAATGAACAAGTTCAACACCTCGTGCTCTCTTAAGCTTCTTCCCTTTCCGCGTCCTATGCTTGGGCAACCTCGTCCCCAGGGCCTTCTCCGCCATTTTGAACTTGTAAAAGCGGAGAAGGCCCTGGGGACGAGGTTGATGCTTGGGGCCTGGAAATGAGGTTGTACTGCTGAACGCGGGAAATTACGAACGCGGGCTTTCCTTCATAGCGTCCATGTTGTTTTCCCAAACGAGCAAATAGTGGTGCATTTTGACATATACAAAACGTAGTTTATAACGTAAATAAACGTGCCTTGCACTAATAATTTAAAACAACGTGGAGACAGATTAAGGTTGATTCAAATTATCCCTGCTTTGTTGATCCGCAAAATTTTTCGCCTGACAAAAGAGATTGACTTACGTTACATATAAGCTAAAGCTTAAGTTTAAAGGTAAGTTTCAACAGTAACTTTTCTTGTAGTTAATATAATTGCATTTTTAGCTTATATAATTCTTAATTGAGTATCTTGGCCTATCTTAGCTTGGCTATACTACATGTTGGAGTCCGCTCCAAGGTCTAAACTCTTTCGCACCCTTGCATATACCATATTATGGAGTGATTTTAGAATAGCCGGCCACTTATTCACACATCCCTAAACGTTTTATGGAATGAGGCATATGAAAACAAAAGGATCCATTGTTATTCAACGAGATGCAAATAAGTGCCCGGGTATTCTACAATTTAGCCACCATTTTTGACAGAAAAGGTATAAAACCTTTCATACACATGTACCTTCCACAGAAATAAAAATTGCACCCCTTTGACATACCTTCAATAGAAACATTGCATCCCTTTTCTTTACCCTTGGAATGAACTTAATGAACCTATTTGAATGAAAGTTTTAGCTGCCCTCTTCGATACTTCAACTCTTAAAATTCCTACCCTCTCATGTACCCTCCAACTTGAAAAAGGTACCCCTTTGGGCAGAGCCTCCCCATAGAGTCCGTTATATGAAGTACCCCCCCCTCCCCCCAGGGATGGTTCACCATAAGGTGTATTTTGATTGCACAAACACTAAGCTATACCATTGTGTTTATAGGGTATGAACAATAAGCACCTTTTGAAGACATCCATCAGGCCCTGGCTTGAATGGTCCAAAGAGGGCCACCAGTGAAAGAAAGTGATCCAGTATGACATGGCTATCAGCCCCCTGTCCTGTGGAGTAAAAAAAAAATGGGCGATAAGTACTATGACATGGTGAGTATTTATAAACCATAAGCCAAAGGCTAATATATTATTGATAAACGGGTGGGTCAACCCTTTCACTCCCAGAGTCAATTATGAAGACATGTCAGTAGAAAAACATGCCAATAACTGGCTTGCGTTACGAATAGCAATGACAACAATACTGATGAAGACAACGTCGGAAACGTCACGTTTCATCAAGTGCCGGATGCAGAAATAACACATTTATGATTGTCTCGCTCTGGTTATTTGTTGCAATCGGCGTAGCATCTGTTCCTTATTTAGATATAAAATAGCGCAAAGCAGAATTCTCAGCTAAAATATAAAGTTGTCACGCTGTTCTTGGGTGTGACATATTAAAGAAGCACTGTTTCTGCTTTACGTTTATAAATTTCCAAATTGAGATATGTTCTTCTTGTCCTACAATTTTAAAGAGACCCTCGGTATGGCTGCATTTCAGCGTAATAGCACAACATCGAGCGCGTAATGTTATTACAATTCTCAAGCCAGCTATTAGCATATTTCGGAAAATTCTTCGGAAAGCAATCGAGCGTTCTGTTCCGATGCAAATAAATTTTTTGCTAAAGTTTTGCACGTGCATATGAAACTCGAAAACAATATTCGTGAATAATGAGGACGCTCACTTGTAAACACAAAATCTGCGGGGAAGAAATTGGTACATTGGAGGCCCTATTTTATCGCCTTGCATGTCTTCAATGCCCTTGAAACTTGCAGGCCATATAAATTGATGATCAATCTCGAGATTGTCAAATTTGTAAAAAAATTTATCTCGCGGTTTCCAAATTATCATCACAATTGTAGACGTAGACCAAATTACATACAAAAATGGCAACAAGAGCAGCTGAACGCACGCTAATCAAATCCTTCTTTCTCGCAATCAGCCAAAGCAACCCCCTCACTTTTTCACACACCATTTCAAATGGAATCAAACTACTATGAGATGGAACTGCATCCCCATCGCGCATCATTTTCTTCAGATATTAGCCAATTATGTCGATAGTATATTTTTCACTGTATTTATAATCCCCAAAACTTCATCCCTAAAAATTTCGAAAATGCTCTCATACATTTCTTTCAAACTTTGTCCAGTTGAAGCCCATGGTCTAATCAATTAGTCCACTAGCGGGTTTTACAAAAATTTCTCTTGATCTAGAGAAACTCCGCAACTTGTGAATTTCAGAGGATCACCATTCCGTTGCCATGGAAGCACCGATGTAAACAAATCTTATACTCCCATAAAGTTCAATGTATTGTGTGTTTGCATGCAAAGTGGCTTGTCTTTTTATGCACTACAACAAAAGATATGGCCCATTAAAATTTAAAGGGTGTGGACTTGAGAAATGGGTACGAGCCTCCTTAAAAATGGCAGCATTGAAGTCAAGTTGTGAACAACCTACACTTGTTAGCCTGCGAGCAGGCTCTCGCAGGCTATACACTTGTGAATCTGTCTCATTTTTTGTGTGGTAAGAAGTAAGAAGCAATTGCATAATCATATCCAAATATTCGAATATGAATTTGAATTTGAATTTGAATTGAATTTGAATTATAATTTCAATTATTATGTGAATCGTTTTAACACCCCTGGAAATTAAAAAAAACAAACAATTTTTTATCTTTTTGTGTCACCCTTAGGGGTTTATAAGGGGCTGGAAATATCTCTTCAGAACATCAAGTCATCTTTATTTAAGAAAATAACTTCTCTGTGCCTGCGTTTTTAAATTTTTTTGGTCATTGATTTGGAATTACTACCTCCTCAAAGCAAATGAGTTTATAATAAACACCCCAGGCATTTATTAGAGCAACTCTCTTAAGATGGACACCCCTGTAAGGTGGATACCTCTCTAAGATGGACATCAATTATTGGCTGGTTCTGGCCGAATTTCACTTGTTTGTCTGAAACTAAACTCACTATAAAGTTCTTTATATACTACTGAATTACCATATTCGATGTGCAACACTTTACAGAGAAATTTCTCTACATTTCCTTGCTGCATCTCATTTGGACAAAGGTTCCTGGCAGCTTGAGAAAACAGTTTCCAACTCTAAAAAAAAGGAAAACCAACAAATCTTTGAAGAAATTCAAAAGGCAAAAAGCAATTTATTTTCGAAGTTTCAGTACTGAGTATGTATCTAAGTGTCGAGTACCATATTTAGTATTTTGTTAGACCATCAAATTCTCATGGTTCCATCATAATCCATCTTCAGATGAATATCCTGACTACTCGTCTAAGGGATAATTTATCCATCTTAAGTATAAATAACAACCTATCATTACCAGTTTATTTAACTTTGCTGAGGTTGGGAAGGCAGATGTCCTTTTCTCAACAAGTGAGACAAGTAATGCAACCATGGCTAATCCATCATTATACACGACCCCACAAGCTGTACAGCTTTAATCACTCATCGTGTTTAAATAAAAGCTTCACATCGCATCGCATTGCATCGCATCACATCACATCGCATCGCATCGCATTGCATCACATTACAATCCTTGTGGTTATAACTCCTGTTTAGGTCTTGGATCATTCAATTTTCACACTTTCTTGCCAAAAGAAAATTGTTGCACTTATTTCATGAGAAGTTAGAAATCGGTATAGGTAAAAGCACTCATTTAGTCAGCGAAATAGACTGTGATTAGCTGGATGTGAAATTAGGCGGGGAAACAAACATTTACATGGTTTTATAAAAAATGAATAAGGGGGATACACTCCTAATTCCACATGTAAAACAAAACAGAATATTCCAAAATTGCTAAAATAATGTTGAAGCTGATTACATGCAGATGGTTAATACAATGTACATGTTTTTAGACCTTTTTTAAAATTCTGGAAACCACTGGCAAATTTCCAGAAAATTTTAAGAGAAATTAATAAAAGAAATATTCCTGTTTGTAGCAAATTTTTCTGACATGAGGTATGGGCTAATTCAAGTCAACAAGAAATACAATTTTGTGAAAAGTTTACTCTTAAATAAGCACAGCCATATACCTTTCTATCATAGTCTCCAGGAATGTTTAGCCAGAACTTTTCGGATTCATCTGATAGGAAGTCTTCACCTAAAGTTGAGGTAAAATAGAAAGAAACATATAATGCACTGTTATTATAAAATGTTTGATGAGCACCCGCACAAACGATTGGCCAGAGTGACTACTGTGGTTTTGGTTTTACAAAAATCCATAGAAAACCTCTCTATTGCAAGCCTCTCTATTGCAAGCCAAGTGTAAAATCAGGAATACTTGTCTTGCAGTAAGGCTAGTTTTAAAAGCATATTGCGGAAACCTTTGAGCTTTACCATTTAAAACATACTGCTTCATAATGTCTATAATTAACAGCTATTTACCGAAGTAGAGGTGGTTAGAAGCCGAGAAGCGGCAAAGTTAATATCCACTACTGACCACCGGCACTGAGGTGAATAGCTGTTTTAGTACATACTAAAACAGTGAGATAATATAGCACGAAAATTATGATTTTTAACTTGTTTATTCCTGTCAACGATTACAATTTTCACATGCAAATTGCTTGGAGGTGAATAGCACTTGCTTTCCCGAGTTTCAGTAGCTAATTAGAGTGTGCCAATTAACAATGCTATCCACTGTTTTAGTATATACTTATCCCTGCTATGGGTATTTCCATTCAGTAGACTATCAACCTAAAGAAAAACCACACAACCAAACTCACATTTTTCTTCAGATTCTTGTGGCCCTGGCATTTTCAGCTTATTGGAAATATCACTTTCCATCAGTGAACTAAAAAAAAAAACATTAACAGTTGTTATATAGCTGCTGGAGTTTTTCTTAATACAACATGCATGTTCATTGGTTGATTCATGGTCACATGACATGTAACAAACAAACTGTTTCCTGCCAAACATCCATGAGCAGGCAACATTTGGAAAAGCGGGCAACATTTTTTACATCAGAGGGTAACAGTGCACCTCTAGCGCATGTCATGATCAATTTATAATAAAAGGGAACAAATTTTAAGTGTTAGTTACAATAAACATTTATACATAATTCTATGAATTATTTCAAAATCATAGTTTAATTCCAAATGGATGGAATTATTAGAGAAAGTGGTTTAAAAAACTTAAATATTTAACAACTATTCACCGAAGTGGAGGTGGGTAGTGGTGGATATTTACCTCGCCGCTTCTTGTTTTAGTATACAGCTATTTCAATTAACGTTGTCGGATAAAAGCTTTAAGCCAAGACTGCAAGGTAGTATGGGTTAGGGTTAATAGCCATTGCATAAAAATCCCATACTACCTTGCAGTCTTGACTTTTTGCCTTTTTCATCCGACAACGTTTATTATTATACATTGGTGTCACTAGCTCGATTTTGATTGGCTATAAGCACGCAGCTAATTATTGCTTGCTGTTTCTGTTACATCATACCTACAGACAATAGTTTTATGCATGCAGAAGTGACGTCATGCCTACAGACAATAGTTTTATGCATGCAGAAGTGACGTAAGTTGTTTACTTACAAGTTGACTGCTGTGCATTGATCACTTTTTTGTGCGCGCTCTTGTCTTTACAAGTGCAGCTCAGGAATATGCATAAAAAAACAATTATTGGATTTGGTTTTCGCATGATAGCGATAATTATCAAGGCCTCAGTTTGTGTTATCCGCCTCAGCCTTCGGCTTCGGCAGATAACACAAACTTTGGCCTTGATAGTTATCGCTATCATGCTCAACCTCATCCAATAATTGTTAATTGAAATAGCTGTATACTGAAACAGTGAGATAATATAATGAAAATGATGCTTTTTAACTCATTTATTCCTGTCAACGATTACAATTTTCGCGTGCAAATTGCTGGGAGGTGAATAGCACTTGCTATTCCGAGTTTCAGTAGCCAATCAGAGCTCTCCAACAATGCTATCCACTGTTTCAGTATATAATACTAATATTTAATATTATTGTTTTATTAAGGTTACAGTGTACCTTCATGGGTGTCTTCAGTGTAAATTTAGTTTTGGCTAGTGGATTTTTGCTTTCACCAGCCATTTGGGTTTGTAAGCCTTAGGTGTTAGCCTTATCTTTTTTATGTTTTCCTTATGTTAGTACGTCTTACAGGTGTATCTTCTTGCAATTCTCCATACATTGGTACATCCGTAAGGTGTTTGTATGAGATTTATGAAGAAAACTTAAAAAGAAAAACTGATCAATACAGCTCACCTCTCATGTCCAGAGTCCTGCAGTGGCCATGACAGCTGGCTGCTAAAAGAACTGTCACCAGCAATGCTCTCTTGTGTTGGTTGTTTTGGTCCCAACAGTGTACCATTCTTGCTGACAAATTTTAAGATGTCGTCTATCACATCTGTTCTCTTCACATCAACAAGAATCTCTAACAGCTCTCTAGAAGTTGTTCCAGTGCATTCCCTGAGCAGTTCAACAGTTGGGTTCAGTTTTTGTTCTAGTCGTGAAATTATCCGTGAAAACTGAAGTCTTGAAGCTACAATCCGCCAGTCATTACCGGACTCTTTCAGTTGATTCAGTGACTTTGAAAATTCATTCTGCAGTTCCCAGGTAAAGTCCTTTACTAATTCTGGAAGACGAGAAAGCTATAACAAATAGAAAGCAAAATTTAAAAAAAAACATGTATTATTGCAGTCAGGGTTTGCAAATCTAGTTTAATGCAAATGTGGACAGTAGTTACAGATTTCCAGACCTTCAATACTGGTATGCTAGTAATTTTAGTCTAGAATAACTACAGAAGTTTGTAATAATGTCCACGCTGCTTCATGTTGCTTGAAGTCTGTGCACTTTTTCTCCTACTTGCCATGCCCACCATGTCGAGAATCCCACTTCCTACCCTTTATTTTTCCACCTCTTCCTTTCCCCTGCATTCCCATCCCCTGTCGTTCCACCAAAACTTGTGGTTGCAGACTTAAGGACAGCATTTTAATCTCCAGTACTAACTGATGGTACATGTATGAGCAACTAGGAGCATTGCTACTTCCTGTTTGGATGAAATGCTAGTCTGAAATTTTATTTCTTAAAACATTGAAAAACAAATGGTACCATACAACATTACTGGTCACACAATAGGATTTTGTCGTTGACAGACTCAAAAGTTATAATGACACACTGATGTCTCCATTATAATTGACTCTGGAAGTGAAAGGGTTTAATAAATGCAGGTTACTCCACTACAATTTACAAGGCTTCTATAATGAAGCACCAGTTTATTCAACTACTTTGATGCAAAACTCACCAAAACATCCACCTTAGATTGTCCATTTCTCTCCATTTGATTTTGAAACATTACTTGTGAAGCAGACGACCCTCCACTCCAACTGACATTCAAGTTAAAAACGAAATGGCAATAATTAGCTTACTTAATTAATAAGACAGTATTAGATTCAAATTATATCAAAAATAGTCTTAAAAACAATGAACATAAAACTGACCAATGACAGACATTAATACCATCAGCCGATGGTTTACAATTCATGTGACTCTGAAGATGACTTCCACTCAGGTTGTTGAAACATCAGTCATTAGCTGCAGTTACACGTTGCCACTGTTACCTAGGTAAATTCGAAAGAGCAATAGCTGCGGCACGCTTAAACGTGCAAGGGCTATTGTTAATTCAAATTAGGCGTGCACTGGCTATTGTTCTTTCGAGTTTACCTTGGTAAAAGTTGAAATGTATAACCTCAGCTAATGTCAAAAACAACAGTCTTTTTTTTTCAGAACTACGCGAACCCAGGCGATCAAACTCAATATATTTAATATAGTTTTGAATTTACCAGTGGTTCCTCTCATCACATGACCCATTTAACATAGCTTTCATCAATAAAATGCTATTGTTAGTTGTTATTCTAGAGTGATGTCAAAAAGGATTATAATAAGCCAGCCATATGAAAATGACAGAATGTCATTCAAAACCTTATCATTATTTTACCTTCTTGATCTATCATCTCCCATCCTGATTTTACTATATCCCTGATGAAGACTAATATTGACTCCTTACTGAACATAAAATAAAATAATATAAAATTAACAGCAATGAAATAATAACATTATAACATTAATTTGCCAAAGTGTCACTTGACATTTACTCTTGTTCTTACATTCTTTGTTTATTATCACCACGATACATGATACACAACACACACCACTGGTTTGGTGACTTCAACATTCTCCTGGACATACCGAGATCAACTCTAGGAATTTGTTCCACTAGCTATGTAATTAAATTAACCTCATTTTCCTGAGATATGATTATAATTATTTACTTGCACTATTCATTTGCCCCAGAATTTTTTGTCTTGGGGATGGGAATTTTACGGTACAAATCTCAAAACTAAAATGTCCGCTGTGGGGGACGGGGGTGGGGGGTGGGGTATGGGGTGTTGATTGGTAGAGCATTGACGGGCAGACGGGTAGTGAATCATCGGGGTGAATGCAATTTCCCACCACAGTTATCTTGCCTTTGCCAAGTTGAAATATTTTAGAAAGTGATTTTAACGGACATAATTATTTATCATCGGATCCTTATAAAACGTCGTTTTTCGCGCCGTCTCTATCCTTTTAACATTCAAAATGGCGGCCAAAATGGACAAAATGCGCCTTTTGGCTTGTTTTGTCACGACGTCACAGAATCCCCACAGGGACTTCGTTGTTTCTTTACATGTTACAATTTGACAATAGCTTTCATCGGTAGATTGCAACAATGCATTGAGGCTATGATTGATTAAAATAACAGTATTCCTAACCTGAAATGCTGCGATGAAATTGTTTGCAAGCTGGCGCAAGAAATATGGGCTCAAGCTCGTGTTGACCATGATTCTAATAACAATTTTTGCTAGAGAACATTTGAGACTATAGTTTCACCTACCAAATGCAGATATTCCAAAGGATTTCAAGACTAATCAGCCCAAAAAGGATAAGTTACAAACCATTTGTGCTTGTAGCTTCGATTGGAAATTTACGTCTTCCTTGCTGCTTCCTTGAAATAAGTTCCATGTAAAACAAAATATTTGATTGGTTCAAATTACTTTGCCTTATTTGGAAAGAGCCTTTGCGAGAGAGCCAATGAAAATCCTTGTACTATTTTTAGGCCTCTGCCGGGCGGGAATCCCCTACATGCTTCGAAACGCCAGCCATTTTGGTGAAGTAATTTCATCTTGATATGCAAACATTGCTAACAGTTTGCATTGTAAACAAGTCTGTGAATGTTTTGAAAGCATTATGGAAGACGTCACCGATGATTTTTCGAGTTTATCTTTGAAGGATGTCGCAGGAAATAGGATAGAATTATTGAGCAAAATCCAGGAACAAATTCATGCTGCAATCAGCACTCTTCATACTGGAAGGGATCTTTTATCTATAAAGAAGGACGTCGAATGCATCTTACAACAAGTTAACAAGAACCTAGATTTGATAAAGGGATCATGCAGGGAAGAAGGTATTGTTTCACATGGAAAAAGATGATGCAAACTTTTGATCTATCTTTTCATTTCACCGGCACTAAAAGATCGAAACTAAAATGTCAGAGGTCGGGGATATGATTTTACTAAAAGGTTCATTTGCTATTTTTTTCATGATGAGTCTAAAGCTAGCCAATCAAAGTGCATTTTTTAGCAGCATCATTTCCATCATATTGAAGTCTGAAGTTCAAAACTCGACATTTTAATAGTATCGGGGAATTCTTAGAATTCTCAGAAAAAAAAAATCAGTTTTAAGTGGTTGAAAATAGATAAGCTGGCAACAGTTTGTGGGTTTCACTTTTTTCGTCCCTTAGGCTGTCCCTGTCTTTTTTTTATTGAAATGACAGTAAAAATCTACTGTTTTGGGGGGTTTTCAGTGGAAGATTCTGAACTGTTTCCCCTCAGGCTTAATTGAGCTTGTTTATTTTGGACCCTTTGAAACTTACAAATGTTCAGTTCAAGATGGAGAAAGGGGCCTTCCTGATATCCACCTCCAAAATTTGCCTGTTGGCAAACTGCACAGTAATATAAAGCAGGAAATGCATAGGATATTATCCCCAAGAAATAATTAAAGGTTTCAAATCAATTTGGAGAAAAATTTGAATCACAATCATTGCAGTGTCATCAGGGTTGAGGACTGCAGGGAAGGTGAGTCAAGAGGAATTAGATGCATGGGAACGCCTTGGAGAAGGAGGATTTTCAAGTGTGTACAAGGCTAAACTGAAAGGCAATGATGTAGCTGTGAAAGTTCTGAAAAATCTCAAAGAAACCAAGCCACTGCTTACAGAAGGAAATCTTCTAAGGTTTGTCTTTTGCATTCTCTTAATTTAGCCATTCTTTACGACAAATATGGATGGCTTTCAAGCGGTCTCCTAATGTACAGCCTGGATAAAGGACCAGGTGGTACCCTTTTGTTTTTTCCATTGTTAGATCCTGAGAAGCCCAGCTGGCGAGATGTTCCAGATTTATAAACTCCCCTTTAACCTTAATGAGCAATAGTATTCTAAGTTTGATTTTCATTAATTTGACACAGAGATCTCCGACATGACAACATTGTCGCATTCAGAGGAATGAACATTTTGAAATGTGATATTGTTCATGAGAAATTTACTCTAAACGCTGGAAGTCCTTTCCTGGTAATGGAATACATTCCCAAGAATCTGTACAGATTTGTGGAAGATCACAAAACTCCTGAATCCCAGGGACTACCCAAGAGTCAGGTGTGGACGATTGGCAGAGGAATGGCTAATGGTTTGATGTACCTGCACAGTTTAAATCCACCTATCAGCCACAGGGACTTGAAACCTGATAATATCCTGGTGAGTCCTTGTGCTAACATATTTATTGCCATACATGATGCATTACTGAAGAGCTTTTGCATGTATATAAGTGACAAAGGCAACAGAGAGTTTGCCAAAAATTTAGTTTCTTAAAAGTTTTATAAAATCATTTTAACACTTTTAGATCCGTTTCAAAACGTTTTTAAGTTAACATGATGTACGTCTGTTACATTTGCTTTTTTAACATTTATATTGATGTACATTACCTAAAATTATTTGTGACTGTTTGTAACATTTTGTTTTCATTTAGCTGGATGTCAGGAGTTTAAGGGTTAAATTAGCAGACTTTGGTTTGTCACGAACAGTAGAAAGAATTGGAAATGATCTCTCTTTATTCCATGCACGCTGGACAGCTCCTGAAGTTTGGGAAGATTACATGTACATTGGTGAAGAATATGTGGAAGGTGAGGCTTGGGGCCACATGCCGGCTGACAAAGTAATGCGTTACATGGAAGCCCAAGCATGAAGCAACTAGGAATTTTACTGCTCTTAGGTTGCATTCTTTTTAAGCAATCTAAATCAGGATTCTGTGACCAAAAATTCAATTTCACATGATTCCATTTAGATTTTTATCTGAATCTGGTTTCTAATTGTGTGTTCCATTTGGAACAATTGCACGCAAACCTTTTGCAGAGCAGCCTGAGGTTGATAACAGAATTCAATCCTTTTTTGGATTTTTGTTCCATCTAGCATGAAAATCCAAACAATCTGGATTATTTAAATCTGAAACTAGATTGTCTAAAAGGAATGCTATCTTAGTCTCCAGGTGGTATGCTAGACCATCACACTAAGTTGTCTGTTTGTGTGGTTCACTATTAAGTATTAATGCACTGTGTACATTTCACCTGTAATTTATAATGCACACAGCCTACATGAGTTAGTATGAGTACTCTCACTTGGACAGGAGCAATGAGAGGTGCTGTTTTCACAGGCTATGAATGGACTGATAGCAGATGCCATCATTGCGCCTTTATATTCTGACATCCAATTTCATCCTTAGCAGACATTATAAAGCACATCTGAGCATTTACAAACAATTTATGCTGAATCTTATATATACATGTATAGGTTGTGGTTCAAATTTTCCTTTTGTTTGAAAATTTGCAAACCAGTTTGATTTTTAGTTTCCTTTGTCTTAGGTTCATTATCATAATCTGAGACACAGGAAAACAAAAATCAAAGTGGTTTGAAAATTGGCACACCAAAGAAAAATTTGAATCTGACAACATATAAATTTGATTGCCTCATTCATGAGTTGCTTCTAATCAAAAAACTAAAACCAACTTTGAACATGCAATCAGATTCTGTTTGCACTAGCTTATTCACACAACTTAGAACTCAAACAAAAGAATCTTAATTACGGTAACTATTTTGCACTAATTTTAATTGCTGCGAGCCCTTTGGCGAGCAGCACACTAATCGTGACAGGCTTCCTGGGTTTCATTTGACCGAGTGAGACCTGGGCGCTTTATATACGGCGCAATAGCTCGTTTTGAGGATTTCGTGGACTTTTTCGTGGACTATGATTTTGAGTGAGGATGCAGTATGTATCGTCAGCGGCAGTAGTTGTAGAATTCTGTGTGGTCAGGATAGGTCTGAACATGTACAACTGTATTAGTAACTATAAAATCAACTGTATTAGCGCGCGCTAAAATAGCGAATTAATTTCGCGATCATATGGCGAGTAAAATTGTCATTTTAAGAGAAAACATGATTGGTTTTGAACGGCTGTATTAGCAACTGTAAAAACAACTGTATAAGCGCGCGCTAAAATTGCGAATTAATCTCGTGATCATGTGGCGAGTAAAATTAGGAGACTTTAGATCGGACGACGAGTACGAGATTGAGTACGAGTACGACTTTTAAAACTTAGTTCGCCGTACTCTAAAGAACCATTTACCACACAAATTTTATACCTAGAGTCTTCTTATCTTCTGGTTTGCAACAGGAGGGAGCGATAGTTTTGGGGACGTGACTGGCTTTAAATTCAAAAGTCGTACCCGTACTCAATCTCGTACTCGTCATCCGATCTAAAGTCCCCTATTGTCATTTTAAGAGAAAACGATGATAGGTTTTGAACAACTGTATTAGCAACTGTAAAAACATCTGTATTAGCGCGCGCTAAAATTGCGACTGAATTAATCTCGCGATCATAGTCATTTTGAGAGAAAACGATGAATGTTATCGAGTTTCTAAAAGTAGTAATTTCTCTCGAGTCTGCAATTGCATGGTTGAAAGATTAAAAAAACCTGATAAAGAGCAACCACACAAGTCCGGAGTGTGACGCTTTGTTTTTTTGAGCAATTTTTGAGTGACATTTTGTTGTTTTTTTAACTTGTCAAATTTGAATTTTTGCCATTTTGGAACTTTAATTAGTACTTTGCTGACGCAATTTGATGACATTAAATGCACTATTTCAGCGCGCGCTACAGTTGGTTTTTCGCTATATAGCGCGGCACTCCTAAAGGTAACCAAAGCCGAGGTTTTGCGTTCTTGCTCGAGGTAAGCTGTTTACTTATTACGCAGAGTTATCATGCAAACACAATTTTATCATTCGCTGGAAGAAGTCATGGAAACTACCGGAAAATATGGATTACGAAATCCTTTAGCTTGCGACCGCTGACCAATGTTTTTGTTGAAGTTAATCGCCCCGTACGGGCCTCGTTTAATTTTGCGTCAAATTTCCCACTATGTAGCACGAGGGAGGAAAGATTGCGTGACAAGCCCTAAGGACGTCTACATTGGACTATGACTATGCGGAGCTAACCCCTCCTCGTCGTATACCCGGGGGCATAAAACATTACAAGCTAAGCAATGGAAAACGACGAATTCTGTACTATTTAGTACTATATTTATATTTAACACAAATTCATGCTTATTATTCAAACAATTCACTTACATTTTTGGGAAAATATATACAAAAAAAAACAGTAATCATAACATAGCCTATTGACAATCATAAGTATTGACACTACACTGTATTTGATGAGTAACATCGCAGCACTTCACTGGCTCTCAGCTATTTCTAGTCTATATTTCACCTTTTCCTTCTGTCACTCTATACTTGATAATGATGTTAGATGCATTTAAGCATCATACATATACCACTCTAATTTTTGTATTTTAACATATACATTTAAAATCAAGGAATGGAAGCCATTGAAGTACAGCCTACAGAAGACGATTTTGCAGATGACGATGAGTTATTTTACTTGCGTGCTGACGT
Source organism: Cladopsammia gracilis (assembly GCA_022457155.1). Classification (NCBI taxonomy): domain Eukaryota; kingdom Metazoa; phylum Cnidaria; class Anthozoa; order Scleractinia; family Dendrophylliidae; genus Cladopsammia; species Cladopsammia gracilis. The sequence continues at coordinate 893,228 of JAJGOT010000301.1, forward strand.
CTACTCCTATGGGCAGGTAGTAGCATACACTCTAACAGGGAAAATGCCGTGGCAGGGTCGGAACTCTGTGAGTGTGAAAGGAATTCAGAACAACATGATTCAGACATATCACCAGGTGGACATTCCTGAGGGATTGAGTGGCAAACTAGGGGATGTTATTGATGACTGTCGCTTGGAAGACCCTCAAGCCCGCCTCACAGCTAATGAATTAGTTTCGAAGTATTTTAGTGGTTAGTACATTGTTGTATACAATTTAATTTTACTACAACAGATACTACTAACACTAACAAAATTAGTTTTTCACCTTCAAATAACTGCCAACAATCTGGGGGGGGGGGGGGGGGGGGGCTATACATTTTTGGGTGTGGTGTGTTGCTATGGACATTTCCTGGAACAACACTTTGGATATGGAGCACGAAATACAGGGTGATTATTTTTGCTGATCTTTGCGGTGCTTTGTTCACAAATATTTATGCTTTACAGTCTAGCTATAAAAAGGGGCTATTATTAATCTGGTCAGAGTGTATCATATTTCTTTAAATTTGTTACAAAAACAAGTGAAGTAACACATTGATTGCTGCTGTTCTTTGCAGGTGATGTAAATCCTTACCAAGCTGAGGCCAAAAGTGCTGAGTTTTTTTCATGTGGTTTTCTCCAGCACACTTCTATCTTTGTTGCAGAGAGTCTAGTTGATGAGGTAAATAATGGAGTTTGGAATCAATGTTTTTTCATTTCATTCTACTGTATGTTAGTACAACTTTAAAAAATATTATTTTAAGCTCAACCCAGGATTAGAGTCAATTTTGAATCCAGTTAAATAACTAATCAGTGAAAGTTGTTCCCAAGTTTTTTTGCCCTTCAGTTTTTTTTTAGTAAAGAAATGAACTCCCCGGTTAACTTTTAATTCTTGGTTAGCGTTAATCGGCTTTCGAACAACCGGGCCCAGATGTTTCATTCCTGATCTGGCCTTGTCTTTGAAATTGCCACATCCATTTTATACAGCAATAACAGGTCAACATTATGTTGAACATTATATGCTGATGTTACCTCCAATATTATCTCCAGCATTGCATGTCAAAATTGCCACTGTCACTATATGCAAACATTTCCTCCATGATTGCATGCCAACTTTGCATGCACAATTGCATTCAAGAATTATCCTCTATGGTTGTGTGCTGGGTTTTAATGTCTCTCTTTTATAGGTTTGGTTCCTATCAACCAATCTAAATCCCGATTCTGTGATTGAAAACTTGTTCCCTTTTCTGTTCCAATCAGGGACAAATAAATCTTAGAGTGCAATCTGAATGATCGCATCCAGAGGTGGATCGTTCAGATTGCCATCTGAATCTGGTTTCTGATTGTGCATTCCATTTTGGGAATTAATATCGGATCAATAGCACATCGTCATTCAGAACCCACAAATAAACAGAGGCCTTTCACAGAGGGGATGGTGAACAGAATTGATCAATCTTTTTTCAGCATCTCCTTCAACAATAGCTGCATGATCACATGCTAATATTGCCTCCATTGTAGTTTTGCCCTGCGGCTAACTTTTTCTCCTTTCAATCAATCAGTCCAGTGAAGGCTTTTTCAAGACAGGAGTTCGTCCCCTGGGATTCCCCACTGAGTGTCTTTTGTGTAAAGTGGAAGTGGGAAATGAAGAATACATTGATGTCCCTAACAAATGGGTGTATGAACAAGAGTACCGGAAGTATTATGGCCACTTTAGGCAGGTAAGTTTGAGATCGTTTCCCCATAAAGCTGAGACCACCATCTTTTATATTGAATTAGAGGGGGGAGGTACATAAAGAGACCACCATCTTTTTTTCCTGTCCTAGTTAAATAGTTTTATCCATTTTCTTTGTAAAAGAAACCTTGCCACTGGGAATCAAAGGGGTTAGTTGCTGCGTCGGTGGGCGAGTGAAACATGAAAATTTGGTTTTATCGACTGGTTTTATTCACCAGGGATTTGAAAGCTGAGGTTTGGAGTGCTCTGAGACCTTCATCCGAGTGAATCGGCTTTAAACGACAGCTTTTGAAACTTAAAAAGGAGAACTAGATATATGTTTCGGTATGTAGAACAACATAGACAGCACCTCATTACACCAAAGAAGGGCAGGGGGTACTCCCATATGTAAGCTATATATATATTGGTATGTGCCGTGTGATAGAGTGTGGTTTTTGAAGTGCTGACAGTCTTCAGTGACGGGCTCAGTCTTTGGGTGGGATACTCCCATATGTAAGCTATATCGGTATGTGCCGTGGGATAGAGTATGGTTTTTGAAGTGCTGACAGTCTTTAGTGTCTTTAGGACTCAGTCATTGGGGAGAGGGGAGGGGGGGGGTACTCCCATATGTAAGCTATATAGGTATGTGCTGTGGGATAGGGTATGGTTTTCGAGGTGCTCAGTCCTTAGGAGGGTAAGGGTTAGGGTTAGGGTTAGGGTTAGGGTTTTGGTATTGTGATCCTTGGTTAGGGTTCCTTTAAGTTGTATTAGCTAAATTACAGTACCTAAACACCCAGCTAAACGAAAAAGATATGGTTATGATGGCATATTAATAAAACTAGGCTCAGTCTAGTATTCTCTGCCTGATCTCAAACTTTCCATGTAGAAAAAAGAAATAAAAACGACCTGTTCACACAATTCTGAGTTATCATTTTCCCCTTAACCCTTTAACTCCCAAAAATGCCAAACATCAAAATTCAAGAAAAATCCCAAATTTCATTTGGTAAAATATTGAAAAACAAATGGTACCATGCAAAAGTACTGCTGAAGAGGTTTCATTTGGATGGTCACACCATAGGATTTCATCAACAGACTCAAAAGTTAGAACAAATAGTACCATGCAAAAGTACTGCTGAAGAGGTTTCATTTGAATGGCCACACCATAGGATTATAGGATTTCATCAACAGACTCAAAAGTTAGAACAAATGGTACCATGCAAAAGTACTGCCGAATAGGTTTCATTTAAATGATCACACCATAGGTTTTTGTCGACAGACTCAAAAGTTAGAACTACACTATATGTCTCCATAATTGACTCTGGGAGCGAGTGAACCACTCCAACCAGTGATCTCCATATTTAATTGTTTTCATGTGCAGGCTGCCATTGATAAGAAAATAGAAGACAATCCTGCCATCGCACTCAAATCATTGATCACTTCTCGCGAGGAGGAAGAGGAGCGACAAGAAATCCAGCTGAATTTTGGCCAGTCAACTTACTGCCATCACAGAGCCATAAGGGAGATCTGGAGGAACCTTGAGGACCCTAAAAAGAGAGAGCTTGTCGTGTGTAAGAATACTGTGCACCCAGTTTTTAGCACCTCTTTTGGGCTCCATGTGGCTGTACTCACAGCGGACAACCCTCAGAAGTTTATATTTGCAAGAAGAGCTAATCGAGGTAGTTAAACTGATGAGTTGGAATTGTACTGAGACCGAGTGCTTATCATGTATCAAAACTGGTCGGCCAGACCGTTCAGTAAGGAAATGAAATGGGCCTTTTGATGACCTGTTCATACATACACAAATACAAAAAGTTTACAAAATGACCGACACTGCAGGCCGCTTAACCTTTAACTCCCAAGGGTGCCAAACGTCAAAATTCAAGAAAAATTCCAAATTCATTTTGTAAAATATTGAAAAACAAATGGTACCGTGCAATATTACTGCTGAAGAGGTTTCATTTGAATGGTCACACCATAGGATTTCATCAACAGACTAAAAAGTTAGAACAAATGGTACCATGCAAAAGTACTGCTGAAGAGGTTTCATTTGAATGGTCACACCATAGGATTTCATCAACAGACTCAAAAGTTAGAACTAATGGTACCATGCAAAAGTACTGCTGAAGAGGTTTCATTTGAATGGTCACACCATAGGATTTCATCAACAGACTCAAAAGTTAGAACAAATGGTACCATGCAAAAGTACTGCTGAAGAGGTTTCATTTGAATGGTCACAACATAGGATTTCATCAACAGACTCAAAAGTTAGAACAAATGGTACCATGCAAAAGTACTGCTGAAGAGGTTTCATTTGAATGGTCACACCATAGGATTTCATCAACAGACTCAAAAGTTAGAACTAATGGTACCATGCAAAAGTACTGCTGAAGAGGTTTCATTTGAATGGTCACACCATAGGATTTCATCAACAGACTCAAAAGTTAGAACTAATGGTACCATGCAAAAGTACTGCTGAAGAGGTTTCATTTGAATGGTCACACCATAGGATTTCATCAACAGACTCAAAAGTTAGAACAAATGGTACCATGCAAAAGTACTGCTGAAGAGGTTTCATTTGAATGGTCACACCATAGGATTTCATCAACAGACTCAAAAGTTAGAACAAATGGTACCATGCAAAAGTACTGCTGAAGAGGTTTCATTTGAATGGTCACACCATAGGATTTCATCAACAGACTCAAAAGTTAGAACTGCATTACACGTCTTCATTATTCACTCTGGGAGTGAAAGGTTTAAGACAAATCATAGCATACTGTTGGGCGGTCTGTTGGGCGGACTGGCTTAAGCCTGTTCCAGGCGTACATACATACATACATGAACTTTATTTCCACACGAATTGTAGGGTAGCCAGAAGGCTAATATCTCCGTGCAACATAAAATAAACTATTTGCATTACAAATATATCTTAATTTATTGGGAGCGACGCGAAAGAAAAAATTTGCGAGCAGAGAAAAAAGCGAGGAAACATCTGACCGCTTGTAACAGCTAGGACTGTCCGGTCCGGTCAGTTCTGACAAATAGTAAGCGCACTAGGGGCATGCGCTCTCGAGTTTTCGGATAAGATTAACAACTGTTGTGTTTATGTCGAGCTCAGAAAAAAGTTCCCACAAAACTAAATAGTTTAATATTCTGGAGCACGGAGACAAGTTGAACTCGAGAACGTAAAATTTGTATTTTCATTACTTTAGAAACCCTGCCATGTTGAGTGTTACGAGGTACTGTGACAGAACCCAGGCTGTTTTAGATTTATTACGTGTTGATTTGTTTTGTGTTTCTTTTGTATTTTTGTTTAGAGGGAATGGCAACTCCTGGTAAATTCACGTGCGGTGCTGTGGAAAGCGCCTCAGTGAAGGACTATATCTACAAAGGTGGCCAAGCCTACGTGGATCTGATCCAGACGGCCGCGCGAGGACTGGAAGAAGAACTTCGCGTCGAGTTGAAAGGTGGCGATATCGAGGCTCTTTGCCTCACAACTGTGTACCTCAAATTCGACACTCACGAGTGGGGCTGCTGTGGCTACGTCGACCTGTTGGATCCCCGAGTATCACCCGAGCACCGACTGACCTTTGAGCAGCTCGGCTCTCGGTTCACGACGGGCCCAAAGGACAAGTTTGAGCACGAGGAGGTTGTCGCCGTGGATTTCGAGCTGTCGAGGATGGTAGAGTTCGTGCGGGAGAATTATGAAGACTTTGCCAGCTCTGCTAAATTGGTGGTTGTGAAAGTTTTGCAGTCCTTTTTCGGAGTCACCGCAGTGGAAAGAGCCTTCCGCGTTTATATGGAAGATGGCGATGGCACGAATATTCAAAATTGACCTTTCACCTCCTTTTCAAAAGTGTCAAATCGCTGACACAGATTTGACAAATCAGTTTTGAAAGACTCTTCTTGCGGAAACTAGATAATTATCAACATCCCTGAAAATAACTGCTCAGTTTAAAATAGCTTTAATTTGAATGGTCACACTTTAGGATTACATCCACAGGTTACTTCAGTTCATGCAACTGAGTAAGAACTAACCTCAATTGTAAGTCAAAAAAAGTTTCTTTCTAAACGAAAAGGTATAAGCTTACTAAAAAAGTGATTTTTTCTGAACGACTATAGTGATAAGGCCTGAGCCAAGTACTCCAAAAATGCTCGTGGCTCAAACCGGAGATGTAAACTCGCGTTTACGAGAGGATGAAAAATGCTATTACAGTTTGCTACCGCACTGTACCTTTGAACAGAATTTTAATGCATCGTAAATTTAGCGTCAGCACCATAGATAGAGAGAGCGAGATTGTGGAGCGTTGTTTAATGCCACTGCTTGTACGTTGTCTCAACTTAAGTCATTCTCAGGACACTGAGAGCAAAAATAATTCATGGCTCGAAATTAGCACTCGCAAAATGCGAGTGGTTTTTGGAAGTTGCGAGTCTGAAAAATATCCTCTAGCAAACTTTTGCGAGTAAGCATTTGTCTAATAAAAGTTGGAGGGAAAAAGTGAATGTTCTTGGAGAATTTTTTTGGCAAAAATTCCGACTTCATCGAATGTCATCTTCGGGAAAAAATAAGCGTGGTTTTACACAGAACCTGTGCACACTTTACCTAGGACCTTACTAGTTTTGCTTTTAGAAAAAAATCTTACTTGCAAAACTTTGCTGGTGGACTAACTGATAATTAATTATTTTCGTGACGCTTTAATAAATAAATTTCCTCAAAGTTGCACCTGATTTAGAGAGTAACAAAGGGGGGATCACGATCCCCTTTCACGCACCTTTTTTTACGCAATTCACGCGTCACATATTCGTCAAATTCCTTAGTCTGGTTCCTGACAAGGATATTAGTTCCTAAATTCACGAATCACGTTTCCAATTTACTAACTTTCACGTTTCACGCACTGATTTTAGCCCTGATCACGCGTCACGCATAAACCCTTTGCCACCCTCGATCTAGTTCGATAGCTCACAGACGATCTGGATTTACATCATGTGTGTGAGCGAAAAAAAATTGTCAGACCACATATTTCATAAAGAAACGAACGTCATGAAAGGTGGTGCTAATTTTAGCATTTCTTTAGAGCAGTTTTCAATTGAGTATCGAAAGTAATTACACAATTGCTTTGGTTTTGCATTGCTACGCTTTGTGATTGGCTAAACAATCTCGCGCCACTTTCTCGACCAATCAGAAGTAAAACCAAAACCAATCGTGACTTGTTCGCACGCGTTTTCCCGCGCTTGGCGCCGCCGACATGTAATTGCTTCGAGTTCTGATTGGTTCATTGGATTGTTTACGACTGCTGTGATTGGTCAGAGTAATTACTTTGGTTTTGATTTTACGACACTCAATTGAAAACTGCTTTAAAAGCCAAAACACATTTATATCAATGGAAATCCAAAAATAATGGTGCAGTTTTGTTTAAAGTTTTTCTACTAGTGCTCTAATAGTAAAAATAAGTGTCTTGGGCTGCAGATGGCCAGGATGGAAGGAAACTCGCTAAAACTCTGATTACGGTCTATTCTCTCTTCGAAAGTTCACTAATTGTTCTCTTCCTTTTAGTGTTCTATAAGCATTTTGTGTTTGACAAAGGTTCTTAGTTTAAATTTTTGTTTTTGTTAATTTTTGTTTGCTAAATTTGATTGTAAATTATACAACCTGCCTTGATTAGCTTTGCTATATACAGGTTGTATATTTCTTTAATTTGTTAAATTTAAACTATTGAAATAAAAATGATGAAAAAAAATGATGATGAAAAAATTTGCGGCAGCTTTGACCCCCAAAACCGCAATATCCTTATGACATAGCTCTGAAGCCTGGCCATTAATTAACATCTTCACCCTCCCAATCCGCCCAAAACCAAAATTCTAGTAAAATTCCGATTTTCATTCTTAAAATACTAATAAAGTAAACAGTACCGTACGAAAGTATTGTATTGGGATTATGTCCACATAAGTTATCCTATACCGTAAAATGCCGGCTATAAATCTCCCCCCCGGTTATAGGCCCGTCATTTTGGTAACAAAACATTATTCCGGTTGTGCCCCCCTCCAAAATATGACCAAATCACAGTTCCTTAACAACAATTCTGTACAAAAAATTACACAAAATTAACTAAGACGACGTTTCACAAAATTGTTTTGCTAGCCAGCCAAAAAAACCCTTAAGAAGTTGTATAAACCCGGGCTCATAATCGGCATTTTATAGTATAGTATTTGAACCACTGACAGTTTGAGTCTTGGGGTGCGTTTTTTTGGGACATGCATATCTGGTCATTCTGAAATCAGAATATGCTAACAAAGCTATTGTTTACATTCTCACACACCAATAATTGTCCAGGTACACATAGTCAAAGTAGTGACTTCTTTCCATATTTTACGAGAAGAATAGATGCAATATTGAGAGATATTCTGTTTTAGGAATGGCCAGAATATGTCCCCCCCCCCCCCCCCCAAAAAAAACGCGCCCTTGAAGTGAAAGATTAATTCAATTGAAAAAGACATTAAGGGTGCAGTCCAGGAGGGGGGGGGGGGGTCTCTCATATAAAAAGCTGTATGGGTATGTGCCGCTGTGAAGGGTATGGTTTTCAAGCAGCCGTTTATCTGGGTTAGGGTATTGAAATCATCGAGTTTTGTTTTAGAATAGGGTATCATTTGCCGGGAAAGTGTTCAGTGTTATGAAGAATTAAGTCTAGAATAGGATTTGAAACTCGGAAGAGAAAGAGGCTTCCCAAAACGGAAACAAAATCATCGCGTCAACATTGTTGACAGACAGTTTTCCATTTAAAATGCTAATAATAGTGATACAGTTCTAAAAGTAGCAAGTCTGGGATAGGGTAGGGATTTTCGGTGTCTAATCTTGTATAGGGTTGCAAAATCAGCTGAACATGGTGTGGTATACGGTAAGGGTTTCAGAGTCCCAGCGGCACACCCCCACCCAAAAATATACCGAGTACTCCCCCCGGGTCTAATCTAGCATAGGGTTGCAAAATCAACAGAACATGGTTTGGTATAGGGTAAGGGTTTCAGGGTCCCAGCGGCACACCGCCACCCAAAATTATACCGAGTACTCCTCCCCCCCCCCCCCCCCCCCCAAGGCAGTAAAATTTCTTGGTGTTGCGGATGTTTTGATCACCAAATGACGTAAAACAAAAGATTCAAAAGACACCGAACAATACACATCACAAAACAATATAGGTAACCATAACCATGTCATAGTTTTTGCAACACCAAGAAATCCCCTTGAAGGGACAGCATTATTGACACAAAAACGTTCTAAACTAACAAATATTCAGCTGAACAAATTTCACCTTCAAACAAGACAAATTTATCGATACATTAATCGAATTAACAGCGTTATCGGCGTTAATTAAATCGAGATCCACCAATGAAATCACCTTTCGTGAGCACCTGTCTTTAAAGACCAATCAATTATTGATAAATTCGCATATCAACATTGGTGGTAACTTCTAAGAGTCTAGTACGATCGATCTTTTAGTTGTTCTCACCGCTGTCAGTATATTTCATGGATTTCTTGACCTAAGATGCCCTCCTTTTCTGGATCTGTACTTGTTTTGATGCAGAAAGCTCGTAGACACAACGTGAAAACCTACACGACTTAAAGAGTGGTTCACAAGGGGGTTGGAGGAACATTGGACTGCTTTCTTTATTTCGTCAACTTTGTGTTCATAAACACAGACGGCTTGATGCGAGACAAGACGGAACTTGACTTTGTCTTTCGTCCAAAAAATTATTAACTGTACAGAATCGACTAAAAACAATTCGCCGGACAACTTCCTTCGAAACTGAAAGATCTATTTGAGTCAGGTTCAAACTGCGATCATTTTTTTCTTGCGTGGACACAGCACCTTGTTTTAATTATAAACTTCAACAGCAATTTTAATACTGGACTGATGGATTTTGTGAGTGATATTGACTAAGATTCAAAACAGGAAAAAGAGAAGATTTTAAGTCCTTTGGTACAAGGCTTAGAATTTATCAAAATCGGGAAAGATATCACCTAAAAGTTCTAAGACCGTGAGTGATAACAACTGAATTTCCGACATCATATCAGTCACAACTTTTTGATATCTGCGTTTAATATTTTGTCGAGTGTCGAAATGTAGACAAATTAATTTGACTTATCTCCAGCTAAGCTTTTGTTACATTTGACATCTCGTTGTGAACCAATTTTTGGCGCGCATGCATCAAGGCGTAGTTGGACATCGCGCAAATCCTACTTCAACGCTTCAAAAATTCCTCCTGATCAAGTTTCGCGTCTGACAAATTTGGAAATTAATCCCTCCAGTCTGATTTTATTCATTCATTCTTGTTTGCTCAATCCACGGTACCGTAGCGGCGCGTATATCTGTTGTCTCAGAATAAAGCGCCTTTTTTCGCTAAAATTCCTGGAAGGATTGGCGACGTTCCCTCGGATTTACCTCGTGTACGTTGGTTTAATGGTTTTGACCCTTGACACTTCGGAGTGATCTGCTTTTTCGTGTTTCATCTCTTAGTGATAGATTTATCCCCGATCGAACTTGGCTTTGCTATTTTCAGGGAAGCTGCACTTTCACTGGAAAGTTTGTACATACGACTGAAGTGTTGTCATACTGGGGGAGATCAAAGTGCTAAACGAATTTCAAGCGTCCAACGAGCAACACCGACGGGTTCTTTTTTAAACAGATACATCACTGTCTCATCACATTGTAAACAACACTAAGGACGTTTTAGAAAAAAAACCAAAAACATGATCGGCTTATGAGCAATTCAAAATCAAGATGAATTCAGCGAAAGTGAAACGCAGTTTATCAAACCTCGATCGCTTTCCGTGGAGAAGAAAACGAACGCAGACATGTTCGTCTGTTCCTTTGTCAGAATTCGAGAAAATGAACGGATGCAGAAATCCTGTAACTTTGGCGACCATTCCCGAAAGCGACTCTGTCAAATCTTCGGGAACGAACTCGCCCCGAAAACTTCGTGCAGAGACAATCACCGACCTGCGAAGCACGCACGTGCAAGATGAGCAACTCCGGACGATTATTCTGGACGTCTTGACATCTTACTTGGGGCAGTTTTCCGAATATAATCACAATATCTTTGGAAGGCTAGGTCCTTTACTGAGCGAGCTGATTAAAGTGCGTGTCGAGGAGGAGTCAACGCGCAAGACACACGCGCAATATAAAATCGTGTCGCAGGTATATATAGGCGCGGTGGTAGATGATGGTATCGACGTTGCTACCCAATGCTTATGGACACCATGTTGCGATAGATTCGCCTCAGCTAGTTATGGAACCAAGAATTTATTTGCTGTTGGAATAGTCTTTGCCGTGCAATTATAATACATATTTATTAAAAACACGCAGACCAACCAACCTCATTCCCAGGGTCTCTCTTCCCGCCTCTCTCTCGCCATGGGATGGGATGAAGAGAGACCCTGGGAACGAGTTTGCAGACTTACCCGTACGCGTGTACAGCCGTCCCCTCCCCTAGAGAAAAATCGTAAAATCGTGGTCTTGAGGAGAAGTAGTGGTTGAACATAGGCTACGCGGATTTGCGAGGAAAGTGCGCTTTTGCACAAGTCTGGGTCTAGTCTGCTTGCGTGAACATTGTTGCTAGTACAGTACCAGATATTCCGAATCCAAAGCGCTTAGGAAGCCGGCCAGAAGGGGCAACATATTTACTCATCTCTCATAAAACATATAAACGTTCTCCTAGCCTGTGAAGGGGAAGAGGCGCCCCCTTTCGCTTGCTAAGTTTCTTTCAACCCGATACGTTGAACTTTGCTGTTACGTGTTTGTTTTGTTGATTTTAAGCTTGCAAGAGCGGTTTTACAAACTTGAAGTTCAACAAACAAATATATAACAACAAAGTTCAACATCGTATTCATATTTTTGAGCATTTTCTTTTTATTTCATTTTAATCTGTTTAAAAAGCCCGAAATATCACATTTAAAAAGGCTAAATTTATAACCGATAAATCAACACACAGGATGGTAAGCCTATAAGACATGAATCGATTAAATACGACCGCAAAATTGGAAAGGAAGCACGTCGAAACTCGCCGATAAGTAAAGTGAAAATCAACCAACTTACATCTCTAATTCCCCCGTACCCACTTCCCCCAAGGCTTTCAATATTGTCCCGGGGGGATGGGGTAAAAATTTACTCCTGATTTGAACCAAAATACCGTAAAATACACCTTATTCCAAAATGGCGGCCATTTTATTATTCTTTTATCTGTATGTTAATTAGCCGTTGTTGCCTCGTCAGCATGTGCAAAATACAACAGAATTTTCACGCGAAAATGAGGCAAAGAGGGCTGGCCGACTTGCATACAAAGAATAATAAATTTCCCGCCATTTTGGAATAAGGTGTATACACTTCGTAATGGTTTTTTTGTCTAGTAAGCAAAAAATATTGATAAAGAAGCGTTGTTTTGGCTAATTTGGTGTAAATGTTTGTTAAGAATTGCTGTTAAGGAGCTGTGGTGTACTTATATATAGGAGAGGATATACAGGAATAACGTTTTGTTACCAAACCGATATGCGACATTTTACAGGTTGTGAACACGCGAGTTCGCGAAAAATTCTTGCCGCGCGCGCGCCAGCGGAAACTCGATACGCTGTGTACGTGGAGTTTCGGTGCAGGGGCGTGTTTCCTATCAAACTCGGCGCGACAGAGATGATGCTTGTACTGTAATCTATTTTGGTGACATTGCAGCCCATCCGTTCATATTTATTACGCATTTACTATGGAAAAAAAGAAGACTGAAGAGCAACAAAATAGTAACTGACAATCACTACAAATGGGAAATGAAACATATTTATTATTTAAGTAAACATTCCACTGTGTACATTTCGTATAAAAATATCTTTTGATATCACAATCTGACAAACGTCATTCGTGCCAAAATATATTTCATGGAATGTCACGGAAATAGATTCATTTACAGAGCTAGAAACGCCGATCAGTTTTCACAACATTGAGTGCTGGCCAGACAACTTAACTAGGACTTTTAACAGGTAGGGTTTCAATAAAAACAGATAAACAGAAGGGCATGAAATGTCATATGATGAAATACGCTCTTTGTATGGTGAAATATAGCTGTCATTGCCACCCACGAGAAAGTTTCAACGCGGTTTTGTAGAGATTTAATTCGGTTTTTGTTTGTGTTGCTTTTCACTGCAGGATAAAAAACATACTGTGTATAGGCCCATAAGAGTGGATGGAAGGGAGTTACATTTTCTACTCTCAGACTTGAATTTTTGCATCTAGTTGGTATTAAAACTCCACCAGATTATCAATAAAAGCCGATCATTAAAACGTACGCACCGTCGATACGGGAAATTCCAATAAAAACACCACACGACTGTAACCCAACATGAACCCTTCCCTTCCCTGCAATTTGTTATTAAATTTGAATACTGAAGTAGCTTTTCTCATCTAAAAAGTTTCGCGTAGCAATTACATGAAATTATTACAATCCCAAGCGATAATAAGCCAGTTTCACCACAAACTTGAAGCCCCGCTTTGCGTCATGTGACATACCATTCGTTCATTGATTTTTCCCGGGATTTTTCGCACTAATATTCTTCCTTTTTCACTACAACAGCGTCTTCGTTTAATTCTCCAGCTCCATTGCATGCAGTTGGCATTTCGACGCAGACGATCTGAACCGCTTCGTGATTCGCGGACGGATACAAACAATTGTTCAACAGTTCTTGTTCCGTTTTCGTTAACGGTGGTGGAATTTCGTCATCTTCAGATTCGCCGCCATTTTCACCCAACATAGTTCCGTGAAGTCCGGGAGAATCGGGACCCATGGAATCCACGCTTTTCCTGATTGTTTCGTCGCTGTATATGTGAAATAGACACGGCCTATTAGTTTACATTGGTGAAACATGAGAACGAAATTTTGAAATTTTAATAAAAGGTAAATAACATTCATTGTAATGACAAGGGGCATTTTGAGACAGCTGTTTCGACTCGATAGTCCTGTAATCGAGACACAGTCGATCAAACCACTGAAGGGAAGATTTAAGGTAGAGTTTATATCAATATTTAATAGTCTCCCGGATATCAAATGAATTGTCCGAAATCGTGGTACATGTACATCACATATCATTGAAGAGAAATACAAGGGGTGAACGAAGTGCTTTGGTTTGCAAAATATCTGATGATTCGATCGACGTCGTCCTTCACAAATATCCCAAAGAAGAATGTCATTAGTGAGATATCGCCAACCAGTATAAATTACAGATTTATCGTGGTATTGTAATCTCAGTCGATAAGAAAGGTTGACTACCGTCACTACCCATCTAGTTTTATTCTTTGCCTTCTATTGAAACAATACAATGACACTAATTATACAAATCAATGCTACACAAAGAATAACAACGACTTCTCTTTGAAAACGATCAAGCGAAGATGCATTGGCAAACAAGAAATAATAGTACGTGTTTTCTTGTGCACACTTGCAGTTAATTCCCGTGTGATCTTACCTTTTGTTCGAGGGTATTCGGTCTCGTTGTCTCCGGTTCTTGAACCAATTACTCACTTGCTTCAAAGTTAGACCAGTCCGTTTAGCAATCAGGCGTTTCTCTTGAGGAGTCGGGTAGCGATTTTGTTCGTAGCATTGCTTCAACAACTGCCGCGATTTCTCCTTGAAACAATACACAGTTTCCTCTCCATCCCAAATAGTCCGTGGGAGCGGATACTTCCGTCTTATCCTGTATTTGTCCACAGCCCCCAATTCTCTGCCTCTGAGTTTTTCAGCTTCGCAGTAATGCGACTTGTACCACATATTCTGCAACATTTCATGCGATGATGGATCGAATTCATGGCTCTCGAGTATCGAATAAACTTCGCGAAATCTTCCACGATGGAACGCGACGAAAGCTCGAGCTTTGAGCACACTCTCAGTTCCGTTTAGTAGCTCGTTTGGGGGGAGTGACCACAGAAATCGAGCCAACCTTTCGAGATCTCCAGATTGCCTGAGCGCATCACAAACGCAGGCGACTTGATCGGCGGAAAAAGCTAAGTTCGTAGTCTCAGCCTTGCCTGGCGTGACGTTGTCGAACGTTTCCATACCGTCCCATACGAGAACATCAAATTTCTGTGAACATGAAGTGCTGGTATTTAAATGTGTTGTATTGTGGCTTTGATATTCCCAGTCAAACGTGTGATAGTGCCTGGGCAGTTTGTTACTAATCAAAATCGTGCTTTCTCATTGGCCCGTGCGGTAACTAATCGACTGTATCGGAAATTCTTTAGTCACAAGGCCGCTTGTCACCTTAGAGGGCGGATCTTTGAGGAGTCAAGTGTCAAAACGGCGCGAATTGTTTTGAAAGGGATCAAGCGTTATGATTAGGATTTTATGCTTTCGGCGAATCAGAACAAAGGACTGTAATTAGTCAAAGGGATTTTTATTGTGCGCACTTAGGACAACAAAGCAACTTGGCAAATGTTGATCTGAAACAATCCGCAAGCAAAATAATATCGACTTGATCCCGTCCTCTTATCTACGTTATACCGATCAAATAACGCTAAAAAGGAACGCAGTTTGTTGGGTTACAACACGTATGTTTTCTTTGTGTCAAATTCTGAGCAGTATTAGCGTGCGTTTAGCTAGACAAACACTTTCTTTGTGTAAAGTGCGCGCGCTTCCTGTTCACTTGCGATCAATAAACGATGTTAATTGTTCAGGTAAATGTTTGATTCTTGAGACGACTTGAGTTGGAGTGTCGCCCGCAAATACGGTAGGTCACTTTGGACACTGTGCGCAAGCGACTCCATGAAATGTCTTGACTGTGCGTGGTGTTCTCTGACAGGTAGGGATTTATTTTTGGACTATCTAGTCTAGCTGTCAAAGTTGACACTTCTTGTTCAATAATAAACAATTTTATGACGACAAACGTGCAATAAAAGTGATCAAACAGCTAGTGTCTTACAATGCCAAATTATGCATTTATAAAACAGATAGATAACGAGAATAAAGAGAAACATCAAATACGAAGCAGACCTTTTTAGAACAGGTTTCAGTTTCTTATGATCTTATCCAATCTTTAAATAGTCCTAAAAGCCCCTTAAAGTCCTAAAATATATGTTTTCGGAACTACAAAGCTAAGAGCCTCCACATCCGACTATTATTATAATTATTATTATTACTATAATAATAAAAATATTAATAATAACTTTATTAATGTGTCAATGATTTCCTAGCCTACACAAGTGTAAACTTATTGATGACACCTATCTAGTATCCTCAACTCAATAATAAAATACTACTAAATTTAAGGTATTCGCTATGCTCCTAGCTCCCAGTCCAGGCTGCATTACAAATCTTAAAAATACAAGGGACCACGCTTTACGGATCATCATTTGAAATCGAAGACGGCGGATCCAAGTTGGCGGATCCAAGTTGGCGGATCCAAGATGGCGGCTGTGTAGAACTGATAACTTATTACCACGTCGTATGACATCATCATCCCATTTTGTGGACCGCAAAGGAAACAGTTCTGGACGTGCTATCTACTCTTTAGGTTTCATTGTCATAGCATCATTCAAAGTGTATACATCAAACAGTTCAAAATGCAAACTGAGATGCAAGGCCAGTGCAGTCAAACCAATCGGCTCCCCACATTTACTGTAAACTTGACTGGTCACCTCCAAATTAAGCGCCGAGTTGGCTATTCCCCGAGGGTGACCGCTTTATAGAGGTTTGAGTGACTTCGAATAGTAGAACGTTTTCTTCAGGGCAAGACCAGAAGACTTGGTCAACTAGTTGAAGTATTGGCGATTAAATCTGGGTACCAGAGGTTCTTTCGGGGTCCCGGGGGGGGGGGGGCGGGGGGGTACCCAACAAAGTTTTGTACGGGGATGCTCCGCCCCGAGGTTCAAACCCTTACCCTTTCATATACCGTTTTTGACAGAAAAGGTACCCCTTTCATATACCTTTCATTGAAAATGGTACCCCTTTCATATACCTTTTAATGAAAATGGTACTCCTTTCATATAGCCTTTACGTACGTCTGTTTGATTTATTTTGAAAGGCCCTTTTTATTAGGCTTAAATGGCAGTTTTCCCTACCTTTTTTATGCCTCATCGGCGTGTTTTCGGTACCCTTTCCTATTCTTCGTGAAATCCCTACCCTTTCATATACTTCAACTCGTGAAATCCCTACCCTTTCATATACCTCCAGCCTCAAAAAGGTACCCCTTTCGGGCGAAGCATCCCCGTATAGCCCATTATAGGGAGTACCCCCCCCCCCGGGTTAGCGGTACGCTTTCCTGAGAAATCGACCGCGAGAAAAGTCTCTGGCACCCAAGGTACCATTATAATAGCCTTGCATTTTGTTACAAAAGGTGACAGGCCTAGCACAAATCCTGCTCGTTGCTTAAAGCATTTTAGCCCAACATTAGAACAGGTTTACCCCAAGTACGTGCCTGAGAGATTTTTCCTTTCAGATCAAAATTAAGATATAATAAACAACTGATTTAGTTGTTTGTATTAAATCTATTGGTCCTGGGAACGAGTGCGTATGCGAAGCGCACGCGTGAGAAAAACGTTTGTTCAGTTCTAGCAATCTGGTTATAAAAGCAGCCGCGCGCAAGGTTCAATGTGAAAAATTGCTCGCACTTGCAGCACTGGATCCCAGAACCTACCTCTGGCGTCGTCAATAGCACTTGCAGAGTACTGATGCTCAGACCTAAATTGTTTGCTGCAATGCCACTGGGAAGAAAAGTCGCCAATATTACAATTGCGGCACACAACAATTTCTAGCCTAAGAATACAGCCGCCTCTTATCGCTCCCAGCCGCTAGGGGCGTTCGCTCTCTCGCGCGAACGTCCCTAGCGGCAGGGAGCGATAAGAGGCTGCTGTATTCGTAGGCTATTGCCTAAACAATTTCAGGAGTGGACAGAGAGAGTGACAGCAGTCGTGAGTCAGTTGTATGTAATCATATTGCGCGGCATCGTCACGTGTGTCCAGCGAAAGGCGAAGTGAACACTCGTTGTTTCATTCATTCATTCATTCATTCATTCATTCATTCATTCATTCATTCATTCATTCATTCATTCATTCATTCATTCACTCATTCATTCATTCATTCTTTCATTCGTTATTCATTCATTGATTCGTACATTGTTTAATTCATTCATTCATTGGTAATAATAATAATAATAATAATAATAATAATAATAATAATATAATTCGATTGTATAATTTTAATATCATTTAATATTCTTTAATATCATGGAATTTGTAATTTTATAGAATTTTGAATTTTAATTATCAATTATTTCTATTTTTATTTTTTGTAATTAAGATATTTTTTAAATTGTAAATAAAGTTGTTATAATAATAATAATAATAATAATAATAATAATAATAATAATATTTATTACAGAGAGCAAACACAATACAGCTTGCGCTGACAAACCAGTGGCCCCACCTCCTCAAATTAAATGAAGTACACTGAAAATAATGAATAAATAAGTAAATATAGTAGATCAGAGTGTTATAAAAAATCTCATCGGTAAAATTAATTAATTCATTCATTCATTCATTCATTCATCCCTTCCTTCCTTCCTTCTTTCTTTCTTTCTTTCTTTCTTTCTTTCTTTCTTTCTTTCTTTCTTTCTTTCTTTCTTTCTTTCTTTCTTTCTTTCTTTCTTCTTTCTTTTCAATATTCTACTCCTGAGCTCCAGCTCAGTAGTGCTAGTTTTGGTGGAGCCCTGTACAGTGTACACATCCGTTCAGTCTTGATAAAGGGGTTAGTTTTCAAATAAACTGTGGAGCTGCGGCAGTATTTTTCTTTCTTTTCAAAATTTTGATCAGATCTCTTACAGATCCTGCGTATAATAGCAGCATTTTCGTTCACGGTCCCTTGCATTCTCGTTTTCAATATTGCGGCTGTCCGGGAGAAGGGGTCTCTCCTGGGTTTCTCTGATCAGTTGCTTCAGCAAATTATCATAGACCTTGGAAAGCGTAATTATTTGATGCATTATATTTAGGTTTTGCACTTATTGCATTGTTGTTTTTTTTGTTTGTTTAATTTTTTTTCTTCTCATCTAGTTCAGGCAATCTTTTCTTTTCTTTTATTAATTTACGTTTGTATTAATCTTTCCCCCGCCTCGATTAGCCGTTTTTGCTGTTAGCGATGGCTAAGTATTTCTATTTCTTTCTTTAATTAATCAACAGAAATTGTATCTACTGTTGTAATTGGAAGGTGTGAAATAAAATTGTTGTTGTTGTTGTTTGTTGTCTCCTCTCAAACCACCATTTTGAAAACCGAGAAGCCCCTGGGAACGAGGTTCAACTGGTACCAGAATCTCATTTGATGGGCGGAATCGGTTTCTAGCGTGATTCAAATAGATTTTTACCTGACTCGTCCCCAGTCGTCTTTCTAGGTAAGACGCGGGAGACGCGCGTGGGGTATAGACGCGGAACGAGGGAAGCGCAACCGCAGGGGGTGATGGGAAGGAGGAAAAGGAAAGGGTAAGGGTCTCCCGTCTTTCCTCCTTCCCATCACACCTCGCGCTCCTCTCGTTAATTTAGAGACGACTGGGGACGAGTCAGAATTTTTACCCCTGAGAGGTACGCACCAGACATGCTCCTGGAAGTACGAATTCTAAAACATGAATGAGAGACAACAAAATCCAGTCGTCTGACAAATAGTTCCTGTCATATTTTTTTTCGGCTCAATACGTAACCAAAATATAAGATACCGCAGTACGATGTTCATTTTATTAGCACCCCAAGCGGTACAAATTTACAAATTTTGACCCCGAAAAGGCACGACGAGCACCTCCGTAGGTTACCAAAGCAAATTTTAGCAGCATTCTGACTTCGTTTTTATCAAGAGTTTGTTGAAAACAATGACGTTTCCATGTGAGCAAAATTGTTTTTTCCATGTGAACAAAGCTGTTTTTATCAACAGTTTGTAGAAAACATTGGTGTTTCCATGTGAACAAAGCTATTTTTATCAACAGTTCGTAGAAAACATTGGTGTTTCCATGTGAACGAAGATGTTTTTATCAACAGTTTGTAGAAAATATTGGCGTTTCCGTGTGAACGAAGATGTTTTTATCAACAGTTCGTAGAAAACATTGGTGTTTCCATGTGAACAAAGCTGTTTTTGTCAACAGTTCGTAGAAAACATTGGTGTTTCCATGTGAACAAAGCTATTTTTATCAACAGTTCGTAGAAAACATTGGTGTTTCCATGTGAACGAAGATGTTTTTATCAACAGTTCGTAGAAAACATTGGTGTTTCCGTATGAAAAAACCTGTTTTTATTAACAGTTCGTAGAAAACATTGGTCTTTCCATATGAGAGACGAAAACAATCTAACGAACCAATCACAACTCGTCGAAATACATGTTACAACTGGTTTTGGTGGCTTCTGATTGGTTGAGAAAGTGGCGCGAGATATCTTTTATTCATGCTGGGAGTATCGTCATGACTGTAGTATTGACTTATTTTGAAACATGATATTGAAAATTTTCGTGGAATGGAAAATGTTTCCTTTAATGAGGGTCTTTAATCGGTTCGTTTTTCGTCCATGTTTGTTCAAATAAAATATATTATGTTTTGGCTCTCCTTTGAAAGAGTTATATATAGCACCTCTAATTGCATTAACTTTCATTAATTAGCCACTAATTACAATCTTCAAAACAATGACGTTTCCATGTGAGCAAAATTGTTTTTTACATGTGAACAAAGCTGTTTTTATCAACAGTTTGTAGAAAACATTGGCGTTTCCATGCGAGACAAAATTGCTATTATCACAGTTTGTAGAAAACATTGGCGTTTCCATGTGAACAAAGCTATTTTTATCAACAGTCTGTAGCTGAAACATTGGCGTTTCTATGCGAGACAAAATTGTTTTTTATCAACAGTTTGTAGAAAACATTGGTGTTTCCATGTGAACAAAGCTATTTTTATCAACAGTTCGTAGAAAACATTGGTGTTTCCATACAAGAGACGAAAACAATCTAACAAACCAATCAGAACTCGTCGAAATACATGTTACAACTGGTTTTGGTGGCTTCTGATTGGTTGAGAAAGTGGCGTGATATATTTTTTATTCATGCTGGGAGTATCGTCATGACTGTGGTATTGACGTATTTTGAAAATATTGAAAATTTTCGTGGAATTGAAAATGTTTCCTTTAATCGGTTCGTTTTTCGTCCTTGTTTGTTCAAATGAAATATATTATGTTTTGGCTCTCCTTTGAAAGAGTTATATATAGCACCTCTAATTGCATTAACTCTCATTAATTATCCATTTATTGCAATCTCTTCATTCATTGCAATAAATGGCTATAAAAGGTTCAGGAACACTGTCTTGTTCATTTACGAGTCCAATTTGATAGTGGTTACAGAACCTATAGCTACCAAACGCCAAAAAGTAGCCGCGATATAACTCAGTCGAAAAACATTGCCGAAAATGACTACCCGGTTAACTGCACTGCGAGCAAACAGCAAATACGCGAGGCCGCCTTTCATTTGGAGAAGGAATCCAAATGGTAAAGGAAACAGAGAATCTGAAGCGTTCAACTGCAAGGTCTCCGTGGCGCTCCATGGAATTGCTGAAGTATCCGTGAAGATTGCATGTGGTCATCTGCCATTCGCGAACATCGACGATGATATCTCTCTCAAGGTAAATCGCCGCCATCCCTCGCAGAAGAGCGAAGAACATGACGATCCAATGATCGAGCAGTTGTGCTCAGAGACCGGCCTACCGCGGCCAGTCTTGGAGCTTAACGATATTCTGCGCGAGATTAAAGACCTTTCCCCGAAGACGAAAGGACTGGGTTCATCTCAGTCCATGGAAGTAAGCTTTGAAGATCAAGAAAAAGAGCAGAAAGTTCCAGCGGAAATTGGAGAAGTTTCCTTTGAAGAAGAAGAAGATGATGATGATGATGATGAAGTTTTCATTGACGAAGAAGAAAAAGGTGAAGAAGGGGAAGAAGAAGCAACTGAAAGCGGCTCATCGAGCTTTGTAAGACATATCTTTTTGTTGAAATATGGCGAAAAATTAACCGACGCAGGCAAAAACTTGAGCGATTCGGACATGAATTTGTTGTATCAAGATATCTTCAAACCCATTGATTTTAAATCAATGCATGTCACACGAGCAAGGTAAAGAAGCTTCCTGCATAAATAAGCACTAGAATTAACAGTAAATATTGTAAAGTAACCATGAGAACCAAAACGAAAAATAGCTAAATCTCGCAAAAAATATATAAGTACTAAAAGTTACAGTAAATAATATAAAGTAGCCATGTAAAACGAAAACGAAAAATAGTCAAATCTCGTAAAAATACCGTAATTATAATATGACGATGGACATTGATTCCATATTTTTGATGTTTCACTTGCCACCGACGCAGCACAAGAGTCTCTTTACAAATCACAATTTGTCTTCATGGAAAATATGAGCAAGTATTGACTTCTATTTTTTTTTTCACTGCTTCTTATTGATGTCTTGATATATTTTTAATTGAAATCAATTTGTCATAGTACTTTTAAGGTGGCAAAGGGTTTATGCGTGACGCGTGATCAGGACAAAAATCAGTGCGTGAAACGTGAAAGTTAGTAAAATGGCAACATGATTCGTGAATTTAGGAACTGATAATCCTTATAAGGAACCAGACTAAGGAATATACGATATATTTTTAATGGAATGAATTTTCTTAATCGAAATTGTTTTTTTTTTATCGAAAGGAATAATGCAAATAGTGCTATGGATATTTACCTCGCCGCGAAGTTTTAGTATATAGTGAAACAGTGAGATAATATAACGAAAATGATGCTTTTTAACTCATTTATTCCTGTCAACGATTACAATTTTAGCGCGCAAATTGTTGGGAGGTGAATAGCACTTGCTATTCCGAGTTTCAGTAGCCATTCAGAGCGCGCCAACAATGCTATCCACTGTTTCAGTATATACTAAAAAGGGATAATTGTGCCTAATTTCTGTAGTAGTAGCCAGATTTATGTATCAAGGCTTAGTAAAGGCGTATATCCGCCCATAACATGTATAAATAAGTTGAACATTGTAACTTTTAGACCAGATTGTCCAGAACAGGAGGTCCGGAGATTGTACTAGATTGTTACTAGATTGTTATTAGATTGTACAAAGGATGTGTAATCTTGAAGAGTCGTAATAAACCGCAGAAAAGAGAAAGATACAGTCCTCGTTTAGTGTGGAGCAGCGTGTGCAGAGGGATTCCTAAACGCATGGAAAATTCCGCGAAAACCATTTGTCTCATAGTTTTTATTATTACCGATGTTTTAATATATTTTTACTCAATTTGTCATAGTACCTTTTTTCTGTTGTTGTTTTAAACTTGCTATTTTTATTGAAAATTTTACATTGTCCTTTAATATATAATTTTTTTTATTTTGCGGAGTGTAAACGGTTTGAGATAAACAGTGAATCACATGCAGTTCCAGCAGTTCTTCTTTGTTTCTTGGCTATGGAAAATTCCTTACGGGCATGACTGACGGTTTTCGATGAAAAGAAATTCTCCACGTGTCTCGCGCTCCGCGCTCCACAGCGACACCCGGAAAATAATAATTGAGAGCGGGTGGAAAACTCGCGAACACATTTAACTTTAGCGAAAACACCTTGTTCAGTGAAGAATGAGCACCGGCCCAGCTATATAACCTGTTTATATAGAGATTTCTGTATGTTGGGATTTAAAGCTGTTAATTGGCCAAAACTTTAAATGTCAGCTGAGAAGTGCCGCGTTTTTTAACTGATTGCAGAGATTCGAGATCTGTCAAAAGTAACTGACAGCTGTAAAATGGCCGATAATTTCACTGATAACTGATGTTCTAGCATCCCGATCCAGACCCTATACTTGGATACCGACTAATCAAAAATATGTTGTCGGAGATTGTTCTGTTAACAATTGATATTCAAGGGGTTTTCGTCTGAGCTGGTGTTTCCCGTACCTTTGGTACCCCTCACTTCTGTCTCACTCCTTTTTTTCACCTATACTTCTTTTACACCTCCTCCCTTCATTTTACATCTAAATCCCGTTATTTCCGCTATTAATCCGGCAAAGCTGCTTCTTTCCCCGCCGAAGGTGACCGAAAGGGTCTGGATTCAATATCCGGGAACTTTGGGAACAATAAAGTGGCGCGTAATATGAACCTGCAAAACCGAAAGAGCTGGCAATATTTTGACAACATGGCGGATCGATAAAAGCTTATTTTCATCCGGTTATTTGTGGAATTTAAAGCCCTTAATCGTTGTAGAAGGTATGCAAGATTTCAATTGTTCTATTTCTATTCCATTCTAGGTAAAATAGCCAGGGTTTTCCAATCCAATACATAGAAGTTTGTCCATGTATAAACTTGTAATTTTTGAACTTCAGCTTGAGGAACTTTGCACGTGGGCAACGAAAAAATAGAACTGCCGAAACCGTTTGAAAGTGGCCCCAAAAATTAGTAGAATTCGAAAATGTGCGAGCTATTAAACCTTTCTTGCACAATGTCAAGAAATAGCGAAAGTTCGCAATTTTCACGGACATTTGTTTGGACTTTCGCAAACTGCCCTTTCTTATCAGTAACTTACAAGCGAGGACACTCGAACCATGAACACTTGACATTTTTTTGTACATTGTTTTGACGATTATCCAATGAGAGCTCTTCATTTTAAGAAAAGGATTAGCGTTTTTTAGGCGCCGTCCAATCACAGCGGAGGCGGGAAAATATAATGTTAGTTTTTTTCACATGTCAGCGTCTTGGCTATAATATATTTTCGAATGTGAAAATGGCCTACGGGCCTGCTAATTATGCTGGTAAGTTCAACTTTTTTCGCTAGCATCAAGTAATCGTTCATGTTTTTATTGCTACTGAGTTTTTTTTTATTCTTGTTCGGGAAAGGTCAATGCAAACTCGGTGTCAATCGACAGCAAGGGATATATGACAATGGTAAAGCTCGGCCACAAGTTTATCGGGAAAAAGCGCTTGATCTACACCATCAAGGGTTTTTCGCAAAATATGCGAGTTAGCGTCGGATATGTAAATAAAGTTGTTCAGTTCTACGAAGGCAACAACTCGTCTCTAGCTGGACCGCGAAAAACACCGGTTCGAAATAAAATGTCAGCAGATGTTGTTGAATATGTGGAGTCCGAGAAAATATGTAAACCTAGTATGTATACAAGTGAGATTCAACAGCGTTTGTTATTAGATGGAATTTCTCTCCCCGGTCAATTACCATCACAGTCTGCAATAAAAAAGTGCATTCGGGAAGACTGCGGAATGACAAAGAAAAAGGTTTCACAAGTACCCAAAGAATCATTGTCACAGGCAAATACGGAATACACTGATTACTTTCTTGATCAAATTGGACAACATGACTATACAAAACTTCATTTTTTTGACGACAGTAGTGTTATTGTAACGTCAGGAAATCGCGTGTACGGTAATTCCTACATCGGCGAACCTGCGATTGAAATTCAGCGCTACGCCTCAAACGCAAATTATACGCTGAATTTGCTTCATTCCGTAAACGGAGTGGATTACTTTGATGTTCTGAGAGGCCCTTCTAATGGCATGGAGCTGTTGAATTTCTTCAATGAAGCTCTTTCAGTAAACAGAGTAGATGGCTCAACGATTCTTGAGAATGGCGACATAGTTATTATGGACAACTGCGGGTTCCACCACGGACATTTTGCGGAGGCTGTATTACGAGATATTCTTCAAGAACATGGTGTTGACCTCCTTTTCCAGCCCGCTTACTCGCCCCACCTAAACACTTGCGAGTTGTGTTTTAACCAAGTAAAGTGCTACCTCAAACAAAACTCATCTTTGACTGCCAGTGAAACTGAAATTGCGATTTGCGAAGCTGTAACAAAAATAAGTCCAGCAAATTCAATCGCATACTTTAGAAAATGCGGCTATGTCTGATTGACAGCTTTTTGTTATTCTGCTGCTATTTTTAGTTCACCCGTGAGAACAAATAAACTCACTCGCGCTGCTATCAATGTATTAAAATTTCCTTCAAACGCAAAAGGACACAGAATGCGTATTAAAAACCAAACTTTATTGAATAGAAACTGTTCCAATTCAAACTAATTGTAACTTTATAATAAGAGTGAAACTTTATTTTTGTACAACACAAACAATGAAATTACAATGAAATACATGAATATTTCTTTTAGCCGGCACTTGTAATTAGGTGAATTTCAAGCCGGAATGAAATAAAACACAACAAAAACATCAAATGAAGCTTACATGTACTGCAGCATAAAATGAGTAAAGCACAATTATAACATTTGAATGTAATCCTTCGTTTCAGTTCACTGCACTCGAAGAGGGTCAACAATTCCATGTTTATACTCTTCGATAACATTTGGCAATCTCCAGTCATAAGTTTCCTCTAATGGAACTTTATTTCGCAGCGCTCGCTGCAGAATCATTAAGTCTCTATCCAAGGTAGAACGATCTAAGTACTTCGCGGGGTTTTGTTTTCTAAGACGTGGACGCATGATAGCAAAGAAATTTGACTTTGCTCGTTGGCGGGAAGCGATAAATACATCGTGGTCGCTTTTAGTTTTTGTATACTTTTGTTCAAGTTCTTTCAAATCACGCTGTAAGGTGCGAATATCGGTCAGCAATTCAGGATGCTTGTCCTTTAGCTTACAAGAGTTGACATCGTTACAAGGGCTTTTCTTACACTTTGTTCTGTTGTGGCCAGATGTATGACAAACAGCACATACTTTTCCACGCCTCTCATAAACATTTGGTAACTCTTCCAGGGCTTTTCGCTTCCCTTGTAGATGACTTTTGGCACTTTCAACTTGCACTTCCAGTAGCTTTAGATTTTCTGAAAGTTCTGCAGCTCTTCGGTCCAATGGACTTTGAATCGTTTGAGGACCCTTTGAGGGTTCGAAGGCGCTCGCTTCGAAATCAAAGTTGATTACGGCCTCATGTGACTGTTGCTGGGACGTTTTATTTACATATTTTTCAACACTGCTTGGACTTGGTGTAATATTCAGTCGTTTTGGCTCAAGGTGTTTGAGCTGACGACCAGTTTCTGTTTTGATGTTATTAAGCTCAGCCTCCAATACGCGTCTTTCTGCCAGTAACAGCTTATCAGGAGACGGGAAGAATGAGTCCAAATCCTCTGATTTCACGTAAGCCAGTGATCTTCGCGAGCGGAGCCCCCTGCTTTCGAACTGGGGCGAAAGTCTTTCCAATTTCATGCCTGGAGATAATGTTTTAAGCCACATATACACTTCACTTTTGTCAGCCATGATCGCTATGTATCACTCTCATCCACTCTCAGTTGATTCAACGGAATAAATGTACGAGCCTCGTTATGAAGTGACTTCGTGATTGGATGATGCCAAAAAAGCGGGAAAAAAGTTTTGGTGTTCATGGTTCGAGTGTCCGCACTGTAAGCTTATTTCTGTAGAGCCATTTCTCAAATAGTTCATTCCTTCTAATTTCAAGGTTCCTTTTCGGCAATTTCGATGTTTTTTCTGCTCATGCTAAATAGCAAAATTTAGAATAAAATTCGAGCAATGTTATTTAAAACTCACAAATGTGAAGGTCCGCTTTAGTGGTGCAATAATTCCAAATGTCAGCAGAGCCATTTTCCTCCAAACTTCAAGGTTTCTTTTCGCCATTTTCGATGTTTTTTCTGCTCAAACTAACTAAACAGCAACATTTAGAATAAACTTCGAGCAATATTACTGAAAACTCACAAATGTGAAGGTCCACTTTATTGGTGCAATAATTGAATCCAAATGACATTTCTCAAATACAGTGGAACCTCCCATAAACAGACACCATCAGCCCTTATGGGAGGTTAAAAATGTAGTGTTTGTATGTGCCTGGGACCACGACTAAGTGTCCACTAATGGGGAGGTGTCTGCCTACGGGAGGTGTCTGTTTGCAGAGGTTTGACTGTAGTTCATTCCTCCAAATTTCAAGATTTTTCTTCCGGTAATTTCAATGGTTTTTCTGCTCAAACTAAATTGCAAAATTTAGAAATAACATCGAACAATGTTATTGGAAACTAACAAATGTCAAGGTCCACTAGTTCACATGTAAAACCAATTCTCATTTGTATGTCTGAGAATAATATTAACTTTGTATACTTTTAAAGTGTCTATAAACTATTTTAAAAGGCTTTGGATTACTTTTAGTAGCCAGCATTTATGTGACCCTGTTATGGGATAATCTTTCATCCAATCTTAGAGGTATACAAAAGAGGTTAATCTTTTACATATAAGTTGATGTGTGAAAAGTTAAGGGGTTGAACCTCTGAATTGATTGTGAAGAAGAGGGTTATATGATATTTTTTTAACTATGCTGAGATTAGTATTATTGTAGGACATGTGCTTCATTTACTTAATTTAAGGGCAGGGTATATTTGGGGGTGGTGCTCATTAAAAAGTCCCTAAAACACATTTTTTAAATGGAACATGTCAACTCATTTTCTAAAAGGAAGAATAATTATTCATGTATGAGAATAAATTTCTGCAGTTGGTTTAATGCAAAACATTTTGCATTCTCACTTCCTCACTCTTCAAATAATCATTACTCTTGAACTTATGTGCTCTTGGGAAAAGCATGACATTCTTGTTGAAGGGTGCAGCACTTATCCCAGGGCTGCACTGGCAGTGCTTATTTGGGGGCATTGCTCATTCAGTTGCATGAGGCCTCTGATTTTAATCTAAAAGAGCAAAAAAAAAAAAAAAAAAATTGATATAGGCCCTTCATGCATCCAGCCACTCAATTTCTCCTTACAATGATTATTAGTTGAGGACCTGGTGGGTGACCGGGTAAGAGGGAGTTTTGAAATTATTATTTTTTAGTTTTTGCCCAGAATTTTGCCGTCTTTTTGCAAATTGCCTGAACACATAGTACTTACAGTACCGGACAGAAGTAACCTAACAGAGAACTCAAAGTGGAGTGCATAGGTTATAGGTAGACCTAAAATAAGGTTGCCTTACTAAAAAGTTGCCTTGATATTTAAATTTAATATTGCAGCAGCCTTGATATTTGAACCTAAGTCTAAATCATGGTCATTGTCTTAACTTGGTGGTTTGGTGGGGGAGTTGTGGTGAAGGAGAGGGGGTGGGGGGGGGGGGTAGTGTGGAGCAGTGGAGAATGAGAAACTCCCTATTGGTACTTATGGAAAGCTATTCTCAGTTCAAAATGCCTGTTTGGTGAAAATTAGCGGGTTTTATTTTCATTTGATCAGAGGCTGAAATAGTTCGTCTTCATTTCTTGAGCCACTCAATCTCATGCAAAACAAGAATCCCATACTAAAAATATTTATATAATTATTTAATATTTTCAGCTTTTTTAATTTGAAACTAACACCTTCCTTTTGTTTTAAGATTGGAAGCCAAACCTTATAGAAGGACGAAAAAGGAAGTGTCTCTCAATAGAATGAAAACTGATTCAAGGTAATTTGAAGAACAATGTATAGTGTAGGACTAATTGCTTTTTTAATTGTTTTTTGATTTGAAACTGATTTCCTCTATCATGGAGTAATTTATGCAGCCACTGATGTTACAGTTACATGTACTGAGATCTAATCACCAAAAATGGAAATTGTTTTAGTTTATAGAGGTTATTTACATGTCATGGAAGGATGTTTAAAACAGTATTTAAATGGGTAATTTTTTCAACTTTATTGGACATAAACTTACTATAATTTGCAAAAAAAGTTGAACCAAAGGGAAAGGCCCAAACTAAACGTGAAGTCCCATGCAAGGCGCCTACCCAAGAAACTTAAAATGTAGTCAAATACTAGATCATGAAAAAAAAAAAGGATTAAAAAAGCTAATAACAAAATTAATTAATTGAATTAGGGTGACGGGGACTTTATTTATTATTTTTTTAAATAACTTTCTTATAGGCCTCCATGTAATTCAAATACAGAGATGGCATTAATAAAAAAAGAAAAAAACTATGAAAAATTACATTCGCCCAAATGGGTGAGATGCAAATGGAACCTAAAGTCCCATGCGAGGTGTCCCCCAAATAATTAAAAAAATCAAATTCAATAATGCTATAATCTATTGTTACCGATGGCAACCAAACCACAATAGACACTCCATTGGTGAAAATGTTTAAAAGAAGAAATAGTAGAAAAAATTTCAGACTGAGCTGATTTCCAGTTACAAATAAGTGACCATGTACACAACATAACTTATGAAAGTACTTAGATGAGCTATTATGGATGAAGTATGTGTGGTCACACTGTAGACCTGTGTAAAATGCTCATGGGTGTGCACATATATTGTGGCACAGCAACTGGTATAAAAAGGAAATATTATTTATTTTGAAATCGTGGATCATGCCTATTGAAATGACAACTTATCTACCCACAGGAAGTAACAAGTGAATAATAGAAAAAATTCTGTTGACCAAAAAATACTGAATAGTAATTATCTATGTGTTGAACCTGTCTGTGGGAGTAGATATGGGTGCTTGTATTTTCCCTGAGTGCTTGGTGCCAAGTGCCGGCACCATGTAGGTGATCTCTTCTGGTCACTGGCAAATGCAAAGTCTGCATGCATAGGTCTAGGAAACAGATTGCATGTTGGCCATATCTTATTCTCGTGGTTTCATGATATTGTCCCCAAAACTGAGTGAGTGTTTAAAGGCCTGGGTACTTCATGACAAACTATGTGGCAAATGCAGTCCTAAAATACAGATCCACCTCTCCATATGTATGCCAAGGACTGTTTTGCAGTCCCCAGCCAACATCTACCACGTGGCCTATGTGGAGCTGGCACTTACAGAGATGCTTAATGCATCCCCCTTGGTAGTAAATTGGTGGGGTTGATGATTTTATATGAAACCCTTACACCTGGCTATGTCATGCTGATGAAACAGCTGTCCATGGCTGCTAACCAGGGTAATATGGTTGTGCGCATGCGTAAGGTAATGACCATACCAAGGGGATGGTATAGTGTGCTTCCTTGCAGTTGTAGTTTGTTTTTACTATATGGCGACTGTGTTTGGCAAGATTGAATCGTACTGGCACTAGCTGGAATCCTGGAAATGACAAAATTTAGGTGCGGTGGTGTAGTGGTTCTACTACTACTCACTTTGTCACAGTGCCGACTTTTGTCGCCGTGACGGGAGAGAGAAACAGGACATACATCCCAATTGATATCAATCCCCCATGGAGACCAGACCACAACACCGGGGACTACGTCCCCTACTCTTTTTCGAACAGTGATGTGGGTTCTTTTACGTCCTTACTATTTTAATGTGAGAAGGTGTAGGAGCAAAGGCCAACGGCTTAACGTCACCGCCCAATGACGCGATCATCTGAACTGAGACAAGGTGTTTCAGGGTTTTCGTTCGGTAACATTTTAAAGTACCGGATTCAATGGTGGAACAAACGGACTTGGGCGATTTATTTACCCTTGAGAAAATAATTATTTCGTGTGAATGTACCGGACTTTACATGTCAAACGTCCGGACGTTTCGTCCGGCCTCCGGCTTCAAACGAAATCCCTGGTAGGTCAACGCTTTTTTTCGTTTGTTGTTGTTGTTGTTGTCTCACGATGGAGTCACTGTAAGATGTTGATCGCGACGTTTCGACGCTATTCGACTACACACCACGATGAACAACAACCACATTTTTAGTAACATCGAAATCCCTGGTGTTTGAGCACAGACTGCATGATCTTACCAGTTATTAAAGACCCTGGTTAGTGGTCCGGCCGGGATTTGAACCCGCGACCTCCCGCTTTGCAGACTGGCGCCCAACTAACTGAGCTAACCAGGACGCGGTTAGCGCGTTGGACTTCAGATTTGAAGGTCTGTGGTTCAAGGCCTGGTCTCTGCCGTCATGTTGTTTCCTTAGACAAGAAACTTTACTCCACATTGTCTGTCTCCACCCAGGTGTTTAAATGAGTACAGGTGGTGGTGTAGTGGTTAGCCTGTGTGGTGGTGGTGTAGTGGTTAGCCTTTGTGGCGGTGTAGTGGTTAGCACCTTGGACTTTAGATCTGAAGGTCTGTGGTTCAAGGCCTGGTCTCTTTGGTGTTGTTTCCTTAGACAAGAAACTTTACCCCACATTGTCTCTCTCCACCCAGGTGTTTAAATGAGTACCGGCGACAAAATACTGGGAGATAACCTTTTTACTCCTGTAGTACTTCCCATCACACGCTTGATTATTTGATCTGTTTACGCTTCAATTCTCGGTAGCTGGAAGGATAATTATAGAGGAATAGTTGGAAAAACCGTTATAGGTACAGTATAATGCAGGGCTGTACTCTAGCAGCATCCGGGGTCTTCACGCTACTAACTTTTGTATTCGTGCGACCGGTCACCCCAGATTTAACGTCACCCCAGATTTAACGTCACCCCAGTTTTAACATCACCCCAGATTTAACGTTACCCCAGATTTCATACAGTGGAACCTCGATTTAACGAACCTCTATATAACGAAGTCTTTGGTATAACATAAACGACAAACTGCAAGGCTGATCTGACTACGTAAAAAGGTAGATTTTGCGAGACACCAATGTGACAGAAACCGATAAAGCAGGGTAGCAACCGCGGACAGCTGTTTCGCTCTTTCTTGGGGCTTGTCAGCGCGGTGTAGCTTGTAACAAACTAAGAACAACTACAAGAAAGCAGTCGTAAATAGATTGCACAATGACCCGTACACACTATCAAGTTCCGTACCTTGGAATCAACTGGTCACCCGCATCACGCGTGCCACATCACGTGTTGTCGTCCCGCGGGATACGGGAAACTTAAAAAAAAAAAAACAAGGCAATTTGTGACTACGAAAAGAAACTCGACCGAAACCTGGACTCACGCCGCTGCGCGCATGAGTAATAAGTTCCCGCAGAAAAAAAACTCTCGCTGAATAATACACTGCAAAATTTCAGCTTCATTCAGTCAAATAAAGAACTCTGCTTTTTAATGAATAATAATAATAACAATAATAATAATAATAATAATAATAATAATAATAATAAGAAGAAGAAGAAGAAGAAGAAGAAGAAGACCAGACATTGTCTTTATTGATAAGAAAACTGTCTTTATTGATAAGAAAAAGAGAGAGGTGATTATAAAAAAGAGAGAAAAAGAGAGAGGTGATCATAAAAA
The DNA here is from genome assembly GCA_022457155.1 of Cladopsammia gracilis. Taxonomy (NCBI): domain Eukaryota; kingdom Metazoa; phylum Cnidaria; class Anthozoa; order Scleractinia; family Dendrophylliidae; genus Cladopsammia; species Cladopsammia gracilis. The sequence goes on from JAJGOT010000301.1 coordinate 926,059, forward strand.
AGAGAGAAAAAGAGAGAGGTGATCATAATTGATAGTGCCATCCCAGGTGATGACAGGGTGAGGATAAGGAGCTCGAGAAGATTGAGAAATACCAACTATTGAAAGATGAAGTGGCAAAACTCTGGCACATGCGGAAAGTCACTGTCGTCCCAGTTGTTATCGGGGCACTTGGTGCCATTTCAGTCAACTATGAGAAGTACATGAAGCAAATTGGTGTAACCACAAGAATGGAAACTATTCAGAAAACAGCATTGTTGGGTACAGCAAAGATCCTGAGAAAGGTGCTGTCCTTGTAAAAGGGAAGAAAGAAAAGTCCTGGAACCCATGGTGACATGTTGAACCCGCTTCCAGGGAATATCAACCGGACAGAACATCGTGCCTGAGCCTTAAAGGAATAAACATAATAATAACATAATATTTATACAGGATAACCCCGTCAGTGTAAAAACACTGGTATCAAAGGGGGTCCTGTTAATTACTAAAATACAATAATGCTAGAATAAAAAATACCTAAAAGCTATAAAAATATTTAAAACTACTAGAATAAAAAGTCCCTAAAAGGACTTAAAAAGTATAGAAATATTATAAAACTATTTAATGAAAAATATCAATGAAAAGCCATGGAAAAAGAGAAATAACAACTTGGGTAAATTTAATTTTTAATGCCGGATTCGCGTTAATCCGCTTTCGACAACCGGGGTTTGAAGTTTTCAACCGATAAACTCAAAACATAAAACCACATTATACGCCTGATAATTCGTTTTGTAAAATAAGTGCACGGCAAGTCAATGATGCAAGATGGCAATGTCTGAAAGTAAGCTTAAATTTATGCACTAAAATTTAAGCAAATTGGCCGATGTAAACGGTTTCAAAAGCTGACTTCAAAAGCTCTTTCTTAGAGCGAACCTTTGATATCAAATTTTAGTGTTTCGCCTCTCCACGCTCGCTGAACCACAAAAATATTAGCACGTGTCTGTAAAAGAAGCCTGTGATACTACGAGAACGGAATGGGAGTTAATATCACCAGCCATTATGATGTTTTAAATGTTTAGTTCCTTGAAGTCTGTGTATCGTTGATATAATAAGTTCTAATTGCTTAAATGAAACCGTGCGATATTAGCTCGGCTTTTGTTATAAAGAGATACTATTAAAACAGATACCGAGGCTCTCTTTTAAGACTTTTGAGCTTCATTTGTGAAGCAAAACAAATGCTCATTGTCTTAGCGAAACAAAAGAAAAATAGACACATTTGAGATTAGATTATTACTTCCGGTGTGGGAGGGAAAGTTGAAAAGAGTTCTTTTGGAACTTCCTTTAAATCAGAATGTATGCTTCTATATTTAGGTCGCTATTGTAGTTGTAGTTTAAACTTTAAAAAATTTGTCTTGTAAACAAAACAAAGAACATACAATAACAAGCCTTCTGCCGCAATGCGCAAATTCGCAGATTGCTTGCCAAAGAAAATATCATATTTCATCATATATGATATTTATACGAAAAAAAAAAACCGATTGTTGAAAGAAAGGTACGTCCATGTTTACTCGCGATGCTTTTAACATACTTTAAATCCCTAGGAGATTTGACGTGCGAAGTACTAATCGAGCCTAGCTTATATCGAGCTGCTAATTAACGTATTAATGTCTTTGTGAAAGCGCGTTGACGCACTGGGCGTAGCAAGGAGGAGCGGATTAAGGCCTGCCAGAAAATAAAACGGTATGAATGTAAAACGTTTTAATCCTTTGTATCGCTAAAAGAAAGATATGGCGCCTTTCAGTCTCCGGAAAAGCGTAATAATCTAACTAACAGATTGTTATGTTAGAAAATGGGTTGGTTGTTAATCAGCCTGTAAAAAAAACAAAACAATAAACTCCAATGTTTTCTGAAAAGGAACGGAATTTGTGCTTTAGTAAAGAAATGAATATAAAGAAATCAGCGTTTCGGGCTTCGTTTAAGAAAGTAATTAGCGTTTTGAATTAAGTGACTCAATTCAAATGCAAATTTGTAGGAGTTGTTTAAAAAATGAATGTTTACACTAACCTTTGTTTACACTTTTGCGTAACGCATTGAAAGTTGTTTACGACAAGCCGCCGTTTTATTGCTAAAACGGACCATAAGTGATGCTAGAAATATCATAGAACAAGACTTGGCTGAAATAAATTAACCACAGGCGTTTAACACAAAGTGTAATGAAGTAGTGTTTTTAGGCATGAAAATCAACAGCAGTTTTGATGTAAACTAATGCATGGTATAAATTCGCTTGGAAGATCCAAGCATGAAGATATGAAGCCCACCATTTATTCACTCGGCAAGGTACGCAACTTCATCATGTCATCCTGTTTCTACTTCGGCCGGCGCATGTATCTTAAATTACTCGTTCAATGGGCGGCGAAAAGGCAAAGCTTTTAGCTCAGGGTTATGTATATGGGCTAACATTAGTACTTAAATTGTTCGCTAAAGGACGATCGTGAATAATCGGGGACGATCATATGAGAACTACTGTCAGGCGACTGGGACGACTGAGGCGATCGAAGCGACCCAAATCTACCCCAGAATGCAGTATGATTGCCCAAAACATGTTGACGGACACAGTTTACGATTGCGCTATTGACGTTCGAGACGACCGGGACGATCATATGAGAACCCAAATCGCTTGAGTCGTCCCGATCGTCTGAGTCGTTTGCAAAAAACTTTTGAAACGACTCGGACGACCGGGACGATTATATGAGAACCAGCCTTAATGATCAAGGGCGGAGAACGCTTGTAAATAACAGTGAACGCTTTTGCCGTCAGTGATTTTAGATGAACGTGTGTTTCTCAACTGATTCACGAAAAGCTATGTTATGTGCAGATTGTTTACCAACAAAGATTCAATTTTCTTCGATTTAGAAAGCTAAGCAATAAAATCCAAAGTTGACGAAAAACGTTGAGCTGGTTTGCGGGCTGAAACTTCATAGCGCCACTCGAAAGAAACCGCTGAATTTTTTAAAAAATAGCTCTCGGGCACGAAAAGTTTGCAATTACTCGGTACGGGCTAACTATCAGTAACGAAACACAAAAGTATCTCTGTTCAACACAAAGCTGGATAGCAACCCCAACAATATTAGCTTTTAACTGGGTACCCGAACGGTCTCCACGAGACAATGTAGCACTAGCAGTAGCAGTGATAATAAATCGAGTAGTTCGTTTTGTTGTTCTGAAGTGGACGAAATAGATATAAAATTTGACGTTGTTTTCATGCTAACAGCACTGATTTGTATAAAAAACGTTAGTTTTTATACTTGGTCTGGATGTATTCTCCAAAAAAAAAAAAAAAAAAAAAAAAAAACTCAGGGTGAAGCATCTCATGCTACATTTGAAGTTTGCGCTTTTACTTCGCAGTGAGACACTCAGTATAAAAAATACTCCTCAATAACTTTCAGGCATTGATAGGCCCACCTTTCACAACATGATATGTTTATAATACTGAAACAGCATAAAAAGAACTGCTCAATTTGTTTTATTTGAATGGTCACCATTTTGAATTTATCCTATGAGACTCGAAACTCCATCACAAGCTAAACTAAGCATTTTCAAATGTAGCACAGGCAGCAATATCGCAATGAATGTTTTTTGATGTAACCATCTTCTCAAAGGAAAAGCAACGAAAACTCATAACTGATATTCCGACCACCATGTAGATTCAAATGAAATTGTTTCATTTTTGAACCAGTTGGTACAACATACACAATGATTATATTCATCAAACGCTGTCATTCGAATGAAAGATACTTTATTTACACAGGGTAACTCTTTCAGTAATTACAAAGGTAAAAAACTGTTATCAATAGAGGCCCTAAAATGCTATCTACAGTTAGAATGCTATCGACAGTTAGAATGCTATCTACGGTTAGAATGCTATCTACGGTTAGAATGCTATCTACAGTTAGAATGCTATCTACAGTT
>JAJGOT010000301.1:935000-1067498 GCA_022457155.1 Cladopsammia gracilis
AAAAGTCGAAGTTTGTTCAGTCTTCGAGGAGCAACGCCATGAATGTTTGATACGAAAAAAGCAAGTAACACACTCGAACACCTACCCCGCGGCCTGGCCAGTACCTTACGCATGCGTACAGCCATTTTCGTCCTAGTGAGGACTCATCAGTATGGCATAGCCACGAAACAGCTGTCCATGGCTGCCACTGCCAGGGTGATATGGCTGTGCGCATGCGTAAGGTACTGGCCAGGCCGCGGGGTTGGTGTTCGAGTATGTCACTTGCTTTTTCGTATTTCTCCTTAAATTACACCCTGCTACAAAAAAAAAAAAAAAAAAAAAAAACCAATCAGTATCGTGAGCCCTCAAAACCGTTTTTTGTCAACCCTTGCAAAAAGGTGGTAGGGCTGCAGCCCTACCATACCAGCCCCTCCCCCTCCGCGGTGCCTGAATTGTAACTTTAGTTCGTACAATTTCCTGGTATCTAACAATACTGACTTTCCTGTTTTGTTTTTTTAAGTGCAACTTTACAAGGTCGAAAGCAATATCATCTCTTTCGTTAATATATACAGCAGTTTAAAAACAATATGGTTCTCCCTTTTGTGTCTGTAGACGATGAAATCCTAACGTGTGACCATTCATATCAAAGTTACTGAGTTCCGGTAAATGGTTCTATTTTTGTCTGTTGCAATTGTTGGATTTTCTATTTGACCATTACTGATCATTAATCGCGATTAATTATATGGTAACGATGCATTTGCAAGCAAGAGGCGTGGATCTGTGCATTCTACATTGTTGAAACCGATACTTATAACATTCTGCAGGAATGAAAGATATCCTTGGCTCAGCTATAAAATGACTTCCTTCAACACTCGATCAATGACATTAGTCATGCGACGCCATGTTTGTTTGGGTCAGATAACGGCATTTATCGATGGTTACAGATCCCATAACTCGTATATGATAACAAAATGTCATTTGAAGTGCCCACAAATGAAGAAAATAAAAGTGATATCGCACGACCTGTCAAACATACCTTGTTAATATACAGGCAGAAGAGCCATAAAAGCTAATGAAACCTGCATTTTTGGAAGTACCCCTGTTTCAAGAGGTGCTACTTATACTAGCTTCGACTAAAAACAAGCCATTTGACTCAACCAGTGCTTTCAATGCGGTAGGCACATACCATGAATGAGAAACATTCGGTATTGCATTTTTTGGTCATTAATGAGCCTTTAAGGGGTCAACAGGTGGCAAATACCGGAGAAGAGGTTCATTGCCAAGTGTTATCGAGTCCAAATTCGTGTCAAAGCCCATGCTGTCTTTGCCAGTGAATGGTACTTATCCAAGGCGTCTTTGAGTCGTACGATGCTTGTTACTGAGATTGAACCAGAACGACTCGGTATGCAACTCATTCCCTTGCATAATTTTTCCCTTGATTTTTCTTTTATGGTTATTAGAATTCTATGTCTTGTACGTGCTTGGCATTTTATCTGCTGGTTGTTTAATAAGTTATTGCGGGGATTTGATATCGGAAAGCAGTAGATTGTTATCATAAATTCGAGACTTTAGGAATTGTTGCACGTTGTTCAAATAAAAAACAACAACAGCAAGTAAGAACATGTACAAGAATCGAAATTTTTCAGAAATAGATAAATATTTTGTATTACAACATATTAATTGTACAGGTTTCGAACTTTAAAATTCTCAAAACAAATCCTTAAATCCCAGGATTTTTCAACAGACTGTACGTTTAATCTCCAAAGTTATGCAGGCAAATCATTCAATGTTGCATTTTAAATTCAAGGCCTTGTATTGGAAGAAATAAAATGCATGATTAAGTAAAAGCTCGTTTTTGTACATTTATTAGACAAAATTGAAACCACCTCTTGCATCCTAAACGAACCGACGTTAGGTAATGTTTGATACAGACTACAGAAATCAAACGGCTGTGAATCCGGTAAACAATTAATAGAAACACCACAGCTAATTCTTTCTCAAACGTTGTTTCTGTCAGCGTATTTTAGCACTGGTAGCCCAAGCTTAAGTGATGTTTACAGGTTGTAATTTGAAATAAGTAATAGCGAAATTATAAGGATTTGTATGGGAAAAATTCTCTTCAAATTTGAAGGTCTCTCTTTTATGGAGGAAGAAACAGTGGAACTAAAACTCGCTGGAATCGCTTCGAATCGACCCAGAAACCACTCAAGATACAAGTAAACACACAGAGAAGTTCTGGTGAGCCAGTTTTATTCAAATATCGTTCCGAATTTTACGCTCAAATTCGAAGGGAATCTTTCCTATACAAATCCTCATAATTTCGCTATTACTTATTTCAAATTACAACGTGTAAACATCACTTGAGTTTGGGCTGGCTACCTGTGATTTTAGTGGCTTAGTGTCCTAAAAGATACCAGCATAACTCTGAGAGTGGTCATGTTCGATTCCATCATCTTTAGTGCTACCAAAACACGAATTTTAACTCCTAAAGGTTACGGCGATCAACCCAGTTTTATATGAGTCTCCCCCGGGATCCTACAGAGCAATGCCAACTGAATAGAACACTTACGTTTTGTAATGGTCCTGTAACAGTTTTTTAATAGTCGTATAAAGGGGCAGTTTTCTCAATGAACGCCGCTTTGGTCATTTCAACTCTCCCATATAGTCCACATAGAGAGAAACCACACCGGAGAATATATCCACGGTCGCCTTCTTATCACAGTTTATTCTACTTTACTTTCCCCCTAATCAACTTTGAATTTTGCTTATATTTGGTTTTCCGTTAGCTTTTGTTTGTTAAGCTTAAATTCGACCCGCGAAGAAAGAAAATAGAAACACTCTTGGCTTTTTAAGTTTTTAGCTTTTATGTTTGAAGTTTGTATGTAATCAATCTGCATGTAGCCCGACTGGAAATCGCTCGCACACTGATGCTTCCGGCAGTATATCATGTACAGAACTACCGATGTAGGATAAATCTCAGCAACTTAACAGAGTCAAACGAAACCCTGAGCCATGTAATGTGTTCCAAACATGAAATGCTAAATTGCGACCATTCAAATGAAAGCTATATTCTGAGCAGATATATTTCTTGCGGTGCTGTTTATTATGGTGTACAAGATGATTCTAACTTTTGAGTCAGGATGAAATCCTACAGTGTGACCATTCAAATGAAAGCTACTGAGCAGTACTTTCCTGTGGTACTGTTTATTATGCTGTACAAGGTGGTTCTAACTTTTGAGTCTGGGAATGAAATCCTAAAGTGTAACCATTCAAATGAAAGAATCTGAGCAGCACTGACTTTCCTGTGGTGCTGTTTATTATGCTGTACAAGGTGGTTCTAACTTTTGAGTCTGGGAATGAAATCCTAAAGTGTGACCATTCAAATGAAAGCTATTGAGCAGTACTTTCCTGTGGTGCTGTTCATTTTGCCGTACAAGGTGGTTCTAGCTTTTCAGTCTGTGGATGAAATCCTAAAGTGTGACCATTGAAATGAAAGCTATTGAGCAGTACTTTCCTGTGGTGCTGTTTATTTTGCTGTACAAGGTGGTCTAACTTTTGAGTCTCTGGATGAAATCCTAAAGTGTGACCATCCAAATGAAAGCTACTGAGCAGTACTTTCCTGTGGTGCTGTTTATTATGCTGTACAAGGTGGTTCTAACTTTTGAGTCTGGGAATGAAATCCTAAAGTGTGACCATTCAAATGAAAGCTACTGAGCAGTACTTTCCTGTGGTGGTGTTTATTATGCTGTACAAGGTGTTTCCGGCTAACTTTCCATTCTGTGGATGAAATGCTACATTGTGACCATTCAAATGAAAGTTATCATTTTCAACAGATCTTTCCTATAACTGAAAGCTGTGTATTTTCCAGTATTTTACAAAATGTTCTTGGTTGATGTATCGAGAGGGTTTAAAAGTTTTGAATATTACTTTGGCGTTGTTCTCAGAACTGAAAAACGCATGTTATATTGCTGACAGTAGGGTGATCTTGCGAACCTTTAACATTTTTCACACATCACTATCCTCACTATCTGACAGCGAGGAAAGGTTAGCAGGGAACATTAACCCATCTTTAGTTGGAAATTGATGAAGTGCGGAGTTACTTATGTCAAGATGACCACTGAAGTCCCACCCAAGGGTGTAATATATGTATATTATTATGCCTGGTGATATGTGTATGAACTGTATCTAAGGTACGCCTGCTAGAAGAATGTGGATGAGAAGCGGCTCCGTTGGAGCCGGTTTATAAGTTTAACCATCCCTTTTGTTCTTTTAAACGTTCTCAGCAGTTTAGCTTACTTTTACCGTTTCTGTCGATAGTCGGAATATCGAAGATGCAGTAATTTGCATGCGTAATTAAGTGGGTATTTAAAGCGTTTTAAGCTTTATTGACTGTACAAAATCGCCTTAGAAAATATCATAATCTAGCATCTTTTTGAATTAAGGATTTCCTTACAAGTAGCCCGAATGAGGAATAATTGATTTCTTTTATCTTTTTTTTTTTTCAAAACGAAATTGCCAGTTTAACCAGTTTAGCAGTCCATTAGTACTGTTTCCTTCGATATTCCTAGTATCGCAGGAAACAGTAATAGTAATTTGCTGAACTAAAACTTCAGATGACGTATTTTGGGGTATTTTCTTGTGCTTTCCTGTAGTAGTTTTGTTTATTATGTTATACAACTATGGCTCAAAGTTTCGAGTCCGTGATTACTCGCGTATGAGTCTCGAACATTCGTTCAAGTTGAACTCTGGTCTCATTTTCGTAGGTTTAAGCGGTTTAAGGTTTATTGACTGTACAAAATCGCCTTAGAAACTATCATAACCTAACCTCTTTAGGAGTTAAGGATTTCCGTCCGTTATGCCCAAATGAGGAATGATTTAGAGGTACTCCCTTAGTTGGCGGGACAAAACCGCGTCAAGTTCTGAATCACCACAGAATGCCCCAACAACTCTCGATCTCACTCTCAAATAACTGGTTTGTGTTCTACTTTGTTGACATGTTATGGCGGTGCAGGAAAAGCGGTGTTCTCAATTCTTTAACCCTTTCACTCCCAGAGTCAATAATGGAGACATGTAGTGTAGTTCTAACTTTGGAGTCTGTCGACGAAATCCTATGGTGTGACCATTCAAATGAAACCTCTTCAGCAGTACTTTTGCATGGTACCATTTGTTCTAACTTTTGAGTCTGTCGACGAAATCCTATGGTGTGACCATTCAAACCTTTTCGGCAGTACTTTTGCATGGTACAATTTAATTTTTAATATTTTACATAATGACATTTGGGATTTGTCTTGAATTTTGATTTTTGGCACTCTTGGGAGTAAAAGGGGTTAAGCAGTTTTCTAAGTTGTTCCAGTAAAGTTACATATATTAAAGGTGAACTGAACATAGTACTAAGTAGACTCGAGTTATCCAACTTTTTTTTTTTTGTTATAAACAGGGACTTATTTTCCTACTGGTTCTGGGGTCGAATCATTGGTTTATTGATAGAATTTATATTCGGTCTAGAGGTCACGTTCAAGTTTCACTGTCGAACCATCCAACAAACGCGCAGTTGCAGAAAACCAGTAGCAGAGCCTATTGAAATGTAGTCTGGTCTTGCTGTTTTGTTTTCTATCCTAACATTTAATATAGAGATTGTGACGCTTAGCTTGAGTTTCTAAGTGAAGCACGCCTTTATAACAATTAACTAAAATATGAAAGGTGAAAATCCGAGACATCGGTTAACTTCTAAGGGAGGCATTTTAGTCGTTTGCTAAACGTTCCTGTTTTATTTCGCTCCTTTTGCACGTGATTTCAACTTTGATATCAGTTCCAAACGGTGAAGAAGGTGTATCTTGTGTCATGAAAAATGTGGTTGTTGTTCACTGATCGTGTTTAGATGAAATGATATCTTCCTTTATCATTTGTGTGGTCACATTTTGATGTGTATCATACAAAAGTTCTTTTTCAGAACATCAACATGTCTTCATACAAGAGCCAGTACTCGAACGCCGTAGTGGATTATGAACATACAAAGGAACGCTATACACTGAAGTATATCGATTCCTTGTATTTTCTCGCTTGTCTCTTGCAAAAATAAGTAGGGCAAACTTACAATTAAAAATGAGTGAAATGAGAGAATTGTTTTGTCAGTGCTACAGGTTTCAATGCCTTCTGTCATCGATACAGTTATACCAGACTCATAAACGGTCGATTTGAATTACGAAGGTGTCATTAACCTATTCACTTCCTGAGCCTGAGTCAATTATGGAGACATGTAGTGTAGTTCTAACTTTTGAATCTGTGGACAAAATCCTATGGTGTGACCATTCAAAGAAACCTCTTCGGCAGTACTTTTGCATGGTACCATTTGTTCTAACTTTTGAGTCTGTGGATGAAATCCTATGGTGTGACCATTCAAATGAAACCTCTTCAGCAGTACTTTTGTATGGTACCATTTGTTCTAACTTTTGAGTCTGTGGACAAAATCCTATGGTGTGACCATTCAAATGAAACCTCTTCAGCAGTACTTTTGCATGGTACCATTTGTTTTTCAATATTTTGCGAAATGAAATTTGGTATTTTTCTTGAATTTTGATTTTTGGCACACTTGTAACTGAGAAATGCGCCTTCCATGTCAAGCGTTGTTTTCTCAATGAACGCCGCTTAGGTTATTTCATCTTTCCCATATACGGAAGGAAAGCATTCACGACCCGATTCCATTAAGTTTGAAGGAAACCAGAAACGTTTCAAAACATAAAGCTGGATTTTCTGCGCCCTTCAATAATAACTAGTAAATTTAAAACGTTGTTGTGGTGCAGATGGACAATTTCATCTTGTGGCTAATAAACAGAATAAACCCAGAAAAGTAAAGAGTTCCTTTCAGACTGCATGTCAGATAATTAAAATAATATTAATATAATGGTAATAAAATAAACTGAAAAAGGGCGTTAAACAGGTTTTTAGTTCCATTAAGTAACTTAACTTCGCTTTGCAGTAATGTCCCGCGGATTAAATGATATGAAAATGGCATACAAGCGATTTCATTGATGTTCGCCTTATAATGTGATTTAGTCAGTGTAATACACCAAACCAGCGGATCCGAGAGCGAGTGGACACTGTTTTACGCGCGCTATGATTGGCTACTCAAACTCACAATTGAAAAGGTGTTCTGTTCAGCTGATTTGACTCATGCAATGTTAACCCGAAAAGCTGTATATAGCTGGGTCAATACGTGGCACTGATTGTCGCAATCTGGCACCTCAAAACAAACATTCAACAATCCAATTTAATCATAAAAGTATTAAGTAGTATTAACTTGTTCTTGGAAAATATAAAACAGAAACTAAAAAAAAATGGTTTAATGCTTTCCTTTGTGTGTTATCGCGGCAACCTCTTTTCAGTCGCTCGCTTATTATTGACAGACTATAACCGTTCAATATTCGGTTGAAAACGAAATCCTTGTAATTTGTTTCCTATCAGTTTCCTTAGAATTATTAACACCGAAATGAGCTGAGATCTTCCTGGCATTAAACCGGTATATATCCATTTCTGATCAGGTTATTTTTTTTCATTAGTACCTGTATCACCTTTTTTTTAATATATTGAAATAAAGAAATGATTTTTCTCTGGAAGTAACAGGATTGCCAATTTTGTGGTTCTTTCGGTCGAACCACTGCGGGTCAAATCAAAGCAATTTCCATGTTTAAATGTTTAGATTCCATGCTTAAATAGTTTCTCATTGAAAATTCACACAAAGCGAACGTAGAATGGTCGATAATAGGAGTTTTAATTGCAATGTAAAAGACAACCATTTAAGATCCGCAATAATATCTAGACCAAACGCTAAAAATTCCACTTAAGTGCTCTTCTTGTTTGTTTTTACTATCTTACACCGAGATAAAATCAATATCAGCCCGGTAGATAAAATCAATATCAGTCGTAGTTTTGCTCTGATTTGGTTTACGATATGCGATAAACAGCAATTATTGAAATTTCAGCCAAATGCTTTCCATCTGTTACGAGACGGTGAAATACAACTCCATAGATATATGCAAATGTTACGTGATAAACGCTTGAAAACATTTGTTTGATGGAGGTTGGAGTCGATTTGGTCTCGTGTATAACACTGCCCTTGGCGTAAATGGTGTTAATTTCCTAAAATAAAATTGTTTACTTCTAATATTTAAAGCGCTTTATGTGCATATCGGTTTTGTTTGGTTTCGGACGTATTACTGAAGACCTCTCTTCCGGCGCTTTAAGGTGTCATGAAAGCTTTCAGAAAGCGATAATCTAATGATACGACAGAACATCAAACATTAGACTGCGGACTAATAGTCTTAGCCTTGAACTCTAGACGGTCAGTCGGGAATTCGCAGCAACCCTTTCTTTCAGTAAAAACTTACCTTGCCTTTTCTGGTTTTCTCTGGCAATGACTATTTCAGATAGCTCGGTATTTTGAAAGAGATAACCTTTTAAAGATTAAGATAACTGTTTGCGTTATCGGGGGTCGTTGGGCAAATATTTGGACGATGTACTCTGAATGACAGATCGATAAGTTTTTAAGTGTTTTTTTTTTTCCTTAAATCGCATATCGAGAATCCCGTCGCATTCCAAGGAGTTACTGAGCTCAACCGCACCTGACAAAATTTGACCCGAAATGTTTTCTGACGTTGATAGCATATCTTTTACAATGACACGTTCATACTGCACTTTACTGTTATCTTTTAAAAAACCTTTGATTCTAAATTCGCAAACATCTGCTCTTAAGTAAAAAACCTCAATCTTAGCTTAGTTCGTTCTGTTACCATCTATAGAATCCCAGAAGGAGAGAAAGTGCTAAACGTGTATAGTAACGGTTTGATATCAGCGAGTAATGGATAGAGTTGAAGGCATTCTTGCTCGCCGATTTTTCATGACGATCGCTCTGTTTACGGAGACATTACACTAAGACATTATGATAATTGACTATTGTTGGGTGGCAATCATTAAGAGTGTATTTGACATACGTTTGACATATTTAATCAATAAAGGAACCCTCACAGCACTGTAACGCAAAACGGTATTCTTGTCTTTTGAAAGCGCTGTTTGGACGCCATTTGTAGCGAAGAATAATAGAAACAGCGAGCAATTAACGCACCTTTCACAAGCCCTAAGGCAAAGTGCTAATCGTTATAACACGCTGTCACTTTCAGGCTGCCTTTACAAAAGATATCTATTAGCGACTCTTTTCACCTTTTTTTTTCAAATGCTAATCGCAGTGCAAAATAGTTGGAGAGACAAGGGGTTAGCTAGGGAATATCAGCAATGTGAATGGACACGGACAAAAGATTTTCCATTAATATAAAACTGCAACAGCTGAATAGGCGATGACACTAACGCAAAAACAGCTCACTTAGCGCCAGTTCACAATAAAGAAAAAAAAGCTAACAGCTCCCCCAAAAAAATACAATATTAATATCCTGTACAATGATCGCGTATTACTGTCGTATAGATTACAGCGCAGTTATGTGGGCGCCCTGTGATTACAGGAAAAAAAATAAATACCATTTGTGTTCGAACAACTTTATTTTTTTTAACCATTTCTTTTCTCTTACGCTTATGATAGCGACTTCACAGCGCCGCATCATCAAACATGAAACTGTCAGCTACGTCGTGTTGAATGTGTTTTTTTTTTAAACCATGCATCCAACAATGCAGCCCTGTACGAAGTGATTTTATGTTACAAGAACTGCGCTGGCCGCAGATAATATTTATATATTTGAACATTTACAACAATATTTTTTTTTCTTAAATCTGTACAACAATTCAAAATTTTCCAATAAACTTTATCTAGCTTTTCAAGTTCTTTGCTTGTTCGCTTTTTACAACCTGTTCACCAACAGAGTCAAAATTTAGTCATGAAATATGGTCGAAACTTAGCTCTGAGTTTGTGAACGAAATTCTCTGAAAATGTGACAGTTCAGTGAAAGATATGGAGCGGTTCATTCTTGTTACGTTGTCCGTTTTTAATATTTTGCAAGATGAACTTTGTTTTGTTATGTAAACTTTGGCGCTCTGAGAAGTAAAAGGGTTGAGAGAGAGAGAGCCAGCCACGCTTCAGTCTTGGACCCGCAAGTTCCGGCCAAATTAAATATTCGTCATCGAGAGCGATATCCTTTTGTCCTGAAGTCTTCCTGTGTCTCTCTCGTTCTTTGATACAATTGTTCGAATCCTTATATTTCTCGTTTCTCCCTTGCTTCACTCCCCTTTGTGTAAATCTTCAGTCGAGTCAGAAATTGGTGAATTTTTTAGCCCGCGAAAGTCTTCCATAGCTTTTCCCTCTGGTGAAAAGCTCGTCTTGCACTGTGATATGTGTTGGCCTTGCTGGTTCATTCTGTGTGGACGAATAACAAAATAAACCGTTAGAAAGTTCATAACACTCTCAAAGGTTTTTATTGGGGTGAAAATTTAAGAAATCACTTGATAATCTCCCAGTAGGAAAATCGCTGCAGGCAGTGCATCTGTGCGTTTGCCTGATGAATGGGCTTTTAATATTTGTTTTAAAAAAGAGACCAATGTATCGCGGTTGATTGTTAAAATGCGTAGAGATCTGATTCTCCAAGCGTTCATTACAACGTAATACAATACATGTGGTCGGGAAAAAGTAATTTGCCCTGGATTTGTTAGAGGGGGAATAGATTTAAGGATCCTTCAACGGACGTGAAAATGAAAAAAAAAAAAAAAAAAAGTTCAGATACTTCTGTCATTACATGATTATGAAACGATTTTCAGTTTCGATTTTAATAGCCGACATCTAAATGCGCATACAGTAAGTTTGTAGCAAGGGAGTGTTTAATTGTAGGCCTCGTGGTTTTTGTATATATGTGAGATTTGACTGCAGTCTCAGGATCAGAAATAACACTCAAAACAGAGCTCACTGCTCGGGTGCGCACAGTCCCTGAACACCAAGGTCGAACTTTCTCTCCAGCAAACGCCTCCAACTGAGAGAAACGGCGACATTAAAGTTTCCCAATCATCTACTAATAAGCGACACTAAATTCTAAAAGCCATTAAAAAACAAAAGAAATCTGTTTATAGACAGCGTTGCCTGAGAAAAAAAGAATCGTGGAGTGAGTGCACGTTTTGCGAAATAACGGAAATATGGAAAATTATAGTTTGTTGTTTAAATATAGCAATGCATAGAAAGAAGGGAATAAAAATTTTAATACGGCACTATAAGGCTATTGCCATTGGTGATGTTTATGATGTACGCGCTCTTAGCCAATATCAAATAAAATAGATATCGGTGGTTTTGTTAGGCCATTATCAGTTATTTTTCAGTTGTTTTCACAAACGAGATCGTTGAAAGTGTCTTTAACTGGAAAAATTAATTGTTGAGTCTTTGCGTTTGGATTTTTCGCAATTCAAGCACTGAATGTCGAAAAACAAACCCAAATAGCCAGAAGGAAATTTCAAGAAAGCCTATTCACTAAGTTCTCTTTAGATTAATTTTTCTCAAAAAAAAAAAAAAGAAGGAAATTAGCATTCACTATCTAAAAGGGAAAGTTAGATTTTGCATACTAAGTAATAACATGGGAAAGGGAGTGATCGAGACGGTTTATGAAATGAAAGAGAGCAAAGTCTTTTCTAGTCTTGTTAAGTTTGATAGGTTTGGCCGTAAAATTTGGCGATGCCCGACCGGCCTAATGGCTTTAATGGAACTCATTACTGTACCGTTCTCTTTTCCTGTGCAAGGTGTGAATGGTTTTGATTGTATTCAACAACGATTTCACTGAGAAGAATAACAGAAAAAAGAGCGCGTCCATAGTAAATATCCAGCTCAGATCTATTTGTTAAAATCTAACTCTAATCACGTCGTCATCAGATAACATTGTGCTCGTGGAAACGTAAACGTGGGTTCTGCTAAACTGCCGGAAAAAAGAAACGATAAAGAAAAAACTGAGCTAAATCCACCAACCTGAGGTATTGGGAATACAGCATCTCGTTGACGCTTTTCGGAGAGGAAAGCGCTCTCGGGTTCTTGATGCTCATATCAATGAAATTGCATTCAAATAAATACTTCATTAGTTCTGAAGACGGTCTTACAGCGCAGTGATATGAAGATTACTGTAACCCTAAATTGCATTCAAAAATAATTACGCCGCAAACTCACAAGGGCAAACCAAACCAAATACTGAGCACAACGAATAAACAAACACTGGAGCTTACCTACATGTTAAGGAATGTCTAGGAGGAAAACGAAATGTTTTTCTTTTCTCGCTTTCTGTTTATAGATAATATTAGGATTTGCAAGGCAACGGTTTAAATACCACACAATCCGCTCTGTCTGTTCGTCTGCGTCAAGCAAATGAGTTTAATTAATATTTGAAGCCTTCACGTCATTTACTTTTAATGTTTGCTCGCTAAATGGGAAAGCTTGTTATCGCCTGTAAACGTTGGTCAATGTGAGTACTGCCCACTTCACACCTAATATCAGCGTTTGTACGTTAAAGAGATTACATTTTCTCGGGCTTCCCTTCCTTCAATTTTAATCAATTTTTTCTTTTTTGTATCTTTCGTCGTCAACTATTAAAACTATTTAAGAAAGATATGATTACAATTTCTGGCAAACCATCAGTAACGTGCCCGCGTTTGAAAGGGAAAAAATTCAAATCCATTTGCCTCCATAATGCCTTCAAATAGTTATTAGATGAAAAATAAGGTAAACAAATAACCAAATACGCCTCATAATCCTTGCTAAGTACCTAAGAAAATTATCAAATATTTCTTGAGCAAACAAATGATTGTAGAGCGGAATTTAAGAGATGTTCTGACACAATTCCGGATGATCTCAGGGGAAACGGTATCTCGATCAATTTCCCCCATTAGACTAGTGTATATTGCGCGTTGATGATATGGATGAAAACCATATGTACAAGTATACGCGCCAAGCGACTGTTACTGTACACACATCAGATCCGAAGCAATTGAACGCTTTTATTTCCATTAAGAATAAGCTGCTATAAAATAAAAGAGCTGGAACAAATGCACCTCTTCGAAACAAATTGTCTGTTGACCACATGCATTCATAAAATATATACACTGTCACCGAGACTGAATATCAATAGTCTTATCCGTGCGGTGTATATTTCAGGATTAAGCGTTGTTTTACCCCATCTGTTTCGCTGCAAACCACCTAAACCAAATTAAAAGAAGTGCGGAGCGTTCATGTCTCGGATGCGGCCATGAAACCCTTATAAATACAGACATGCATCGTGTTTTCAGTATTAAACTTTGTCATAATTTCCCTATCGCCGTTGCAAACGTGCTGGTGTGCGCCAAGATGCGAGCTTTTGGAAGTAAAAAAAAAATTGCTTGAGAGGATTTCCATGTTTAGTTTGTGTACACTAGTAATATCAACAAACGCCATTGACCCAGACAGAGCGAAAGCAAAGGTAGCAAGGAGAGCATTTGAAATGTGAATGATGTTTTTACCTGTTTTTAGCTGCGGCTGCACGATCTCTCTGCCGTCTATTTTTAAACCAGTTGCCAACTTGAGTCGGAGTGAGGCCTGTAGCTTGCGCCAGTTCGCGCTTCTTGGTTGGGTTTGGATACGGATCTTGAAGATACCACTCGCGGAGTAAACTCCTGGTCCTTTCCTTGAAACAGTGCGTTTTCTGCTCTCCGTCCCATATTGTTCTGGGAAGGGGAAACTTCTTACGAACACGATACTTATCGACAGGCCCTAGGGGTCTCCCTCGAAGTCTCTCAGCTTCTTGGTAGTGAGCTTCTAGCCACATCGCTTGCAGTTTGGCGTGCGAATCTTTACCAAAGCGATGTGTCTCCAATATATGGTACAAGTCCCGGAAATTGCCCATGTGAAATGCCACAATAGCTCGCGCTCGGAGCACACTCTCGTGTTTGCTCAGCGCTTCTAATGTTCCAGGGGCAACTGGCAAGGACCACAGAAATCTGGCCAATCTCTCGATGTCACCGCTTTCTTCCAGAGTTTCGCAAACTTGTGCGATCTGCTGCGGCGTGAAGCTCAGGGCTGGAAGCGGGGCAAACATCGCTCCGGTTTTGTAGGGTTCCTTCCTCCTAGCAGCAGTCTGTTAAGGCTAAACGCAGGGGTGTGGTAATGTCTCTGCAAAGTGTCAGTATTTATCAAGAGGGTTAGAAACATGGGGTATATTATCAAGATCGAGTATTACGTTTGTTAAACTCTAGCTACCTGATTGGCGTGCAAAGCTCTAATTACAAGGCTGCTATGACAACCTTGTCAATCACAACAGCAAGGTGTTATTAACTCGGCCTAAACAATGCTCGGGGCAGATGGGACAGAAAATATAGATATCGGATAACAGTTCCTATAGTTGTGACCGAAGCCTTAAGTGTAAAAGCAACCACACAAAAAAAATTGTCCCCAAAGCACACTTTTTAATTTGCATTAAAACTGACTTGAAGTGGGCGCTTAGAAAACCGCTCTCGATGGATCTGCTTCGAGTTTGCTTATCGTTTTTACTGACAGATGTTACGCAGAAAATCGCGTATCATCGTAAAAAAGCTTTACTGGGGGATAACCTCATTCATCTAAAAGACTCACCTCACACCGTTACAACATACACGAATAGAGATTCTAAGGCAGATAACAGAAACAAAAATTCCCTCACTGCAGCGACTCTGCTGACAATACTCGTCACCTTGAACAGTTGATATGATCGAAAGCTAAACAATGTGAGGGGTATGTGAGCTTGGCCTCGATTGAAATTTAAACGGTGAGAGCCACGATTGACACGATCGTTTATCTAGCGTATTGAGTTCGATGGATTATATATTGCAAGTTCGTGCGGACAATACGAAAGAAGTCTCATTTGAAAATCTACCCACGCCCCCACATATGCATTTCGCATTATCCCTCGTCTTTCCGGTCAAGTCAATTTGCCTAAAATCGTGATCTGCACGCTGCGTCTTTTGATCTACTCTGACAGCAATTTCTAATGTGTTTCAATTCTGTTCTCTCTTTTTCGCGAGCCGAGCGCTTACTAATTGAGTGACTCTAATTGCTTATACCCAGCGTTGTAACAAGAAAACACAGTCAAAACGTAAGATTCGCGCGAGACAATACTTAATTGTTATGAAAACTGATTTTCGGTGACTTTGTACGGCTTCACAAACATGGAGTTTTTCAATCAACAGAGACATAATATGCCTAAATCTGGCGTCTCGTTGGGTGCAGTAATTATTTTGCATGTACAAAAAAATAACATTGTGATATCAAGGCTTATCTACGGGTCAGGCACATATATACCGTTATGAATCTCCGAAAGATATCACTCACGAATAACAGTGTCTTCATGTTCACGGTGAAACCAGCGGGTCAACTACGTTTAAAAATAGTTTACAAAGTATAAATGTTTAAATGTGTCATTCCATGCGATTTACATAAAATTAAGCCACGCTCGTCAAGAAATCAGGTTGACATTTTCGTCAATTGGTAACGTGCTGAGCAATAAAAACCCGAAAAAAAAAACCCAAGTAACGGGAGCACCAAGGGCAAGACCACAGCTGCGAGCGACTGAACGAAGCATTAAAAATGCATCATGTCAAACAAGGAACAGAATCAAAGAATTAAAACTAAATTGCTTCATTAAAAAAGAAAACACAGAAGTACTGAATCTCAAAAACTTACATCACCAATTCTTTGATGAGTGTCGCTTTCCTTTAGTTCACGTCGCCGTATATGTTATTATTATTGTTATGTTTATTTGCGAAGTTTAACTTTACGATATGTTTGCACAAAGAAAGAAAACAAAAACGCGAAAGCTCATTAGCGTAGATGTGCTCCTCGCGTTAAGACTGACGGACTCGGCCACCTCACTTAAATAGCGTGAAAGAAATTCTTAAACTTGATTGTTTCTTGATATATATAAAGTCGTGTAGTGGCTACGTCAGAGGAAAATGCTTTATACTTGCTCGATATGGGTAGCAAATATACGCAGTTTATTGTTTGTTCATTGAAAAAAAGTAATATTGGCCCTCAGTCAGGTGTTTAGCGACCCGCCGAGCCATTTACTACTTGCTGTGTAACCTCTCCGGATTGCCAAAACAACCATTTTATGTCTAAGTAAACAAGCTCAGGAAAAAAATCTCCGCGAAAAGCAGGCTTGTCTCACGCATAGATTATTAGTGAGACATTCAGGGACCGTACTTTTCTCTCTTGAATAGCTTAGAGCTCAATGAATAACAGAGCCAAGAGTATAAACACCTTATTATTGTCACTAATGATTTGCCAAATGTGTCATCTGCGAATGAAAAGTAATTAATTACGACAAGCGAAGCCACACGAGATTCATGAGCGCCATATTTGCATACGATCTCTCACTTGATCCGCTCAAATGGCGATTCGTTTTTAGTCATTCGCGATATTCTATTCGGAGTTGGTATGCTCAGTGTTACTATACTGTTAACCTTTGTTTAGCGAATCGAATTTATCGATCTAAAGTATTGCGAATATATACCGACAAGGGCGGACTTTGTTCTGTTGAATTCGTGTATTTCGTGCTAGTATCCGATACTGGTTAAGTACATTTTTCGAGGACTGATCGCACACCTATATACGGTCATAACTTTATTTGGAAATCGAGAGGAGTTTTGAGCAAGTTAAATACGGGTTAATATACTTCAACAATTGGGAAAATATTTACACAAAACTACAAAATTAACTGGGGGTTTATAAATGATGAGCGCTGATCCAAAAAACCGCAAGTAAATCAGTTGGCACAGAGTTGCTGTTTTCTTCCCAAGTAGAACCTTCCAGCTAGTAAGCTCTAAAAATAACTTTTTGATGTTGGCTGTTTTAATGACAAGAACAGGTTTAACCAAAGAAAAAAAATCACTTAAGGATTTTGGGGTAATTTGGTAAAGAACGCAAAGATCGGTTTCGCGAAATTCTGTATTGCCTCCTACCATCATGTAGACTGATATAACTGAGCTTTACAAAGACAAGGTAACAACTAGAATTCTTTTTGTCTAAAGCACCACAGACTGTTAAGCTCAAATGTAAATGGTTTAAATGAATCCCGGTTTTCGTTTTTTTTTTCCTCGATGATAATTACTTATAAATGAGCGCACATCTATTGAACGCCATCAAAATTACTTCAACATTTATATGATAAAACGTTCGTCTCACTGAACGCATCTGGCAAACTACTTTGTCGCGGAAAGTAATTATAGAAAGCTCAAAAATTCAACTCAAATAATCGATCCACTAAAGGCCAAACTTCACTGGGAGAATGAACAAATCGTGTACAGGGAAACATTAACTACAACACCACCACTAATAAGCAAATTTTCAAAACGAAAGCCATTGTGTTGTTGTCCATTTCATAAATCATTCATGGCGATGTTTTCGTATTGTAGTTTGGCTTCTAAAAGAGAACTAATCGAGGCCAAAAGTCAATTATTTTATGTCCAAATTGAAAGACGAAGCAATAGAATAGAAAGATCTCGTTTCACTATAAAGGCACTATAAATCCTACATTAATGAAAGCTATTAGGCACTACCTTCCTGTCATGTAGTTTGTTTTTCGATATTTTGCGAAATGAAAGTAAACATGTTTTGCACTTGGTTCAGATGAACTTGGTTACTCTAGGGGTTAACATGACTTAAGTGAATGCCAATAAAGCTGTTGCACGGAACTAAGGAGACGAGAAGATAGAAAACCTGACAAAATCCATACAATCGATGCCTGTCTTGCTCAACATGTAAATAAGAAGTTGAAAAGCTCGTTAAGCAAATTTAAACAGGTAAAAATTTCGTTTTGGCCAAGTTAATGAAAATATCAAACGCGACTCAGCTACTTGTGGCAGAGGAAGTTGAATTATATTGAGCAAGGTGACTCCAGCAATATGTCGAAATTTGCAAGGCCCCCGATAGACTGCAAAATCGCCATTTGTCTCAGTATATCGACTGGAGTGCCGGTTTAAATGACACGCAAAACTGGCAGAAAACCCTGTGATGTCCTTGACAAAAATTATCGGCCGTGAAATAAAGCTAGAATCTACTGGGGGCGGGAAATCCACCGTAGGTGCAAAAGTGTTCACAAAACTCTTAAACTGAACACTGCATGTTAAACTAATAACAGAGCGAGAGTTTTCGACATTTGTAAAACAAATCCGAGCTGGCCTTTGTATGGAGGCGATTGGATAAGTTAGGTTGTTTGCTCGTCTGTTGTAGATTTTCCCTTGTTTACTTACTACATGGAGTTAATGGACTTCCGATTTCACTTATCACTGTGGATTTATCCTACTTGGCCTGATGATGAAAATACCCGGGGCGTGAGATTCTGTGATCCGCCGTGTAAACTACATTACTAAATATGAGGCTTGAAGCCACTGGTTCATCTGCAACTCCGAAACAGCGAAGCTGCGCTATCCACTTCAGTTACTTGACCTGATAACCTAGTGTTTGTCGAACTAGTTGAAGTCTTTTGTTTGTCAGTCTCAAAACGGCTCCTGAGGCCACGAGGTTCGGGTTTCGTTTCGCTGTGTACCGTCCAAATAAAAATAAAAAATATAAAAATTGTGTCGACGCCAGAACACTAAGGCATTGCTTACCTCGCCTGGTGCGAGTCTCGCTCACTCGTGTGTAATACTTGCCGGCACTCACGCTCGTAATCGTTTCAGATAACGTTTCACTGATTAGCTGGCGAGCCTTTCACTTCACTCGTCGTGACAATAGGCAAATGTTTTTTGGGCGTGCTATGCTACCGGGAGATAAAAGCCCCGAGCTCGGGGGGTTTGCTTCTAAACAATGACTATACAAACAGACTGAGAATTAGACAAAATATCAAACACAATATCGGGCCGTTCTATTACAACTAACTACCACTTGTTACGCTCCTAATTGCTTTTACTGTCATATGTAAATGATATGACATAATAGAGCACGGCTTGCCATTCACATAGCGGATTATATAATTCAATCAACCCTTCAGCTTATCAAGGCCTTTGTCCCAACACAAAAGGCCGTAATGTTAAACAACAAAAGCTTTAATGTTGTTAAGCATCCATCGTATCTAGAAGCTTTCCTATTTGCACGTTGTATCCCACTGGGAACAGTAATATACCCCAATAAAGAACAAAGGAGGACCCTTCTAAATCAAATGTCATTACTGGTACTAATGATTCGCGCCGGCGTGCCAATGGGCCAGTTTGAATTAACATTTAAGAACCGCTACGCCCACTGCATTATCAACCAAATTTCTACTTCTTTGAAGCCGTTACGAGCATTTCAACGGGATTAGCTAAATTACTGTAAAAACCCCGGTACGATAAGAGTACACATGCGAGATTAAAACGTGCATGGCAAATCAAGAGCGAATTAACAGTACATTCGCGATTCATCGTTTCATATTTTTGCGGGTTCTCTAAATAATCAGGATGATGACAGCCGTGAAAAATGTCTCGGGTATAAATTCTTCGGTAATTGTAGGATAGTGAAGAATCTCATTAACCCTAGACTTCTGTATTTGTGAAGCCAGAGAATGTTCTGCCAGTGTAGCAAACGCCTGCACGAATAACCACGATGTTTTGACGAATATCTATGTCTAGCTTTTCTGGCAAGTTTCTTACGCGAGGACAGTCCTCAGAAAGATAAATAGCCTTATCGATGACTCTAGTCATTAACGAGACTAATCGAAACAGTTCTCACACAACAAATAAAAGTTATTTCTTTCACGCATCGTCACTGAAGCGGGCGATCACGCAACATTATTTTTCACAACAAATTTCTTAAGGTGAACATTAAAACTCAAACAAGCCACACCAAACCATGAATCATACCTGAATACCAGATTTTGATATCGAAGCAGCAGATGTGTTTCTTTCCTATATGACCTGATTCATTATAACTCAGTACACCTACGGGAAATTTAGTGATATGCCTAGATAGCGTGATGTAGCGGCACGCGAGTGTTAATACAGCTTTTGGTGACTCAGTGCGTGTATTAGACCTGGCGTGTTAGGCATCTTTGGTGTAGGATGTGGCGTTTTTCGCATGGAGGTTGTAAAGTCGAGAGAAGAAGGGATGAATACAAGGTGGTTGTAAACAGGTGGTTTTTCAGCCAAGCTATAAACGTCTGATTTTGTGATTGAGTGACCTTCATTTCGGATAATTACGATTACTCAGCTGAGTGAAGCTCTCCATGGCAGTTAACTGTAATGATAGGTTTCAACATGTTCAGCAATTTTCTCACAAGAGGTGTTGCTCTCGCAGTCTACTGGCATGATCGCATTTTTCGTGCAATCTCGCGCGAAGTCAAAACCTTAAAAAGTCGAAGTTACAATTTGAATAAAACGTCAATTGATTAAACTAATATCGAGATCCACTGACTCGGCGGGAGTCTAAGGGAACACCATAATAACGTTTAATTCATAAAGATATATTTAACTATGTGATTAGAACATCTCAAAATAAGGAAGGCTATCGATTCGTTTTAATTCAAGCCGGATCAGTCGACAGGCGATTTACGTTTCAACTCTGGCTGTTACTTCCCAAACCCAGCTAATTGTCCACTGTCAGAAACCACCGCATGTAGCCTTGCTAATTACATTATGAGGAAACTGATTTCCTACTCTTGTATTTATATTTTGACTTCTTATTATGATACATGAAATAATACTACGAATGTGATACGTTTTGTTTCCGTGATATTTTAAAATTGACTTCCCGTGGTCTTGACTCTAATGAATGAGAGATTATACAAGACTGGGCGCCCGCTTAGCGGGCCTTCCAATTATGCTTTTTCTTCCCTATTTCTCGCGCCACGTGTGATTTTGTTTCGCACCCTTGGTGATTTTCAAAAGGCTCCTGTCAACCGCTGAGTACATACCTACAAAGGCAAGTGCATATTTTTCTTTCCCCGTTAATCGCAAATTTTCTGAAGATGCCACACCAAGAATCAGAATTATTTCTCACTTGCTCTACATGGGTGGTAAATTGCTCAAAGACCCGAGCGCCTTCACTGACTCAGTGGAAGTAATCTCAGACAATTTGTTTCATTACTTTGTAATATATTTCCATCCTTCTATTTCAGTGCCAGAATAGTTTGTTATTAAAGTGGTCTTGGCAGGATTATAAAAGAATATAAAGTTTAATGAGAAAAATAAGTGCCATTATTGCATTAGCATGCGGCGAAAAGAAATTTAAATTTGATCACGGAGACCCGCTATTTATTTATATATATACCAGGCCGTTATATATAACGGTATCCTTGTATCAGTGTGTATAGCGAGAACAGGATTAATGCGCTCAGGACAAAAGCACGGAAATTCAAATTGAAAGGATAAAAAAAGAAATGATTACAACACTGCGGGTGTACACCTTGGGCGAGGAAAACACTTAAAAAAGCGGTTTGAATTTTTCGTCATAGGGACTCATTTGCATATTTGCGGTTTGGAGTTTAATATACTTTGTTCATGAGAGCTGATTTCGCGCGAAATCACCAGGGTCGGCAAAAGCTTAAAAGCTAATACTTATTGCTCAAACCCACACTATTAAATATATATAATCTGAACTTGAATTTCCCGATTTTCGAATTCTGTGAATGAAACGCATTGATCGAGAAGTTTTCTGCTTTCTGTAACTCTAAGCCTAATTTACTTTGTACAAAAAGATTGAAATGTT
This sequence comes from Cladopsammia gracilis, assembly GCA_022457155.1. Lineage (NCBI taxonomy): Eukaryota > Metazoa > Cnidaria > Anthozoa > Scleractinia > Dendrophylliidae > Cladopsammia > Cladopsammia gracilis. The sequence goes on from JAJGOT010000301.1 coordinate 956,626, forward strand.
TATTTAAAAAAAAAAAACCAGATTGGCTTCTTTGATTCTCGGAGACAAGATAACACACATGTGTTTCAAAAGGAAAATGATCCCTTATAATTAGCTTAAAAACACAGCTGATTACATTTTGTTGCAAAAGAATTAAAGTCCTTGAGTTCTAACAAATGCATGAAGTTGGTGGTTGTTTCATTTTAATTGAAGAGAGATTTTTTTTTTTCGTGTCTCATTCCTGTGAGTTATTGATAGATATTCAAATAAGTACATGACACCGTGATAAATAGAAAGATAGTTAACAATAGTGGTCTCGGATCAAGTACAAAGACGTCCATAAGGTACTTAATCAATAAAATAAGTGATTTTCCATCAGCTAAATCAATACTATCGAGAAAGGAAGCAACAAATTTTCACCATGAAAGCCAGCAACTCTAAGTCGCGCAAAGGCGATTTAACATGCAATGTTTTTCGCGAAAGCAAACAACAGAGTTTTCTGTGGAATCAGATAACTCATAGCAAATACGATAAGCATACACATCCGAGACGACACAGCTAATATGCTCGGTATATCTGCCAGCGTGTATTGCAACTATGTCGGGCTATGATAGGATGTTTTAGATCGGCACGCGTCACGCGCCGAACATTCTGGCGAGATCAGCAATGAGATTACGCCGAGGCAATGACCTTGCAGATAGTTTTGCTTCCACAAGAAACATCCAGTTGGTTGTGGCAGTAAGATAACGAATCGCAATAAAATACATATTAAAATTAATACTCACGGAAAATGAAGATTAAATAAGACCGTGAACACGCAGATGAATAGACTAGGGGTAGCTAAAACGATCTCGACCGCGGGACAATCCAGAGTCGTTGACGGTCTCAGTTCCGTAGCCGTTTTAAACACATCTAGTTTTGAATAGGAGTGATGGACTATTAAAAGGAAATATCTCCTTAAATAATGCGCAAGAGGGTCGTTTTCGACGCGGCTTATATTGATTCGACATGCACTTCCCGTTCAAAGAGCCATGCAAACCGAAACGCCCGACAAGAATCATTTTTCTTGTTGTTTAAGATTGTTTTGAGATTAAGGTGACGGTGATCTATTGCTTCGAGGTCTTAAGATAACTTCAATAGGGCGATAATATCGCTGAACAGCCTCAGTCTCGGTAGTATCTTGTCACGAGTGATGTTGTCTGAGAATGAATTGAGTTAAATGGCGTGGGAAGATGCGCCTTGTCGGTCAATATCGCACATATCGCACGCTAACATAGACGTCACCGACCTGGTTGTTTTTCTCTCAAGGTCGAGTGGTTGTTGTTATACTGTGCTCTGTTTATTAACCCCTTACCTTCTAAGAATGACCAAAGTAGGAATTTAACAATTGTTCTATATTAGATTTTACCTGGGAAAAATTGAAAAGCCAACTTAAATGCAGAACGGCATCCAATAAAGTACTTCTTCGGCGGAAGCATTTTCAGAACAATTTATTGGTTTTTCTTTTTCACAAAACACTTTAGTAGTTTTTTAGTCCAAAGTTAATGCCCAAAACGTTTGACGCTGAAAGAAAAGCTACATCGCTTCTGACACACAGTATATGGATCAGGAGTATAAAACGGAAGTACCCCAAACGTTAACTGAAAATATACCTTACAAGAATAGTCACATCGGAAGGTATTATTCTTACCGTATGAGACTCATGCGTTGCAGAGTGCCAAAAATGAAAAATCAAGAAAAATTCCAAATTTCATTTTGTAAAATATTGAAAAACAAATGGTACCATGCAAAAGTACTGCAGAATAGGTTTCATATGAATGGTCACACTATAGGATTTCATCCACAGATTTAAAAGTTAGAACTACACTACATGTCTCCATAATTGACTCTGGGAGTGAAAGAGTTAATGACCAACACACAAAAATGAAAGTAAAAGAAAAAATACAGAGTGAAAAAACAACAGCAGAAAATAAAAAAGAAAATTGTATTTGATTTCATGTTTAGAATAGAAAAGTGTGAAGTGCCATGAAAAGTGGCCCTTCCTTTGGATCATGTGATCTGGATTTGGTTGCGTTTTTATTTTACTAGCTTTTATATATCCTAATCCCAATTACCTGCTAAGTGTACTGGTATAGTTACTGTTAACAAGAAGAGAGAAAGAGCAATATTTTACAAAATATTACTCCTACCAATTCATTGCTGATGTGAAGAACAAATTGTTTGGTGATACAGTTAAATTTGGATCTGCGTATTATGTAACTACGAGAGCAAATATTTATGACTGAAGCTCCATATACCATATACCACATGCAAGGTTGTACTACGTACTTTGTTACTTTTCATTTCGTTTTTTGCTGCTAAATCAACGATAGAAGAAGAGCAAGAGTTTTTCTTTTTTAGTCAGGATAAGTGAAAGCCAAATTTAGTAATCCAAGCAAAGAGAGTTTTTTATGACACCATGACGTCATCAGTTCAAAATACTTATTGTATTACTCTTGTTTCGGTCTAAAAATACTAATAAAACTAAAGCGATTCACATGTATTGCAAATTAGGATTCTGTTGAGGTGGAAAATGGTTCTTGCCTCAATGCAATTGTTATCGATTGAAACAAAGGATATAAACATAAATAAGTATCGCATTCCTACAGCCTGAGTGATATTTGCGTTTTGTTGTTCTTTTGGTTTTTGTCCTCAGCACTTAAGCTTGAGAAGGAAACTGAAAAAATCTTCAGTAACCAGATTGCATACAACAGTCTACAAGAACTTAAACGTTTCAATCTTTGCCCGCATCCTTCACTTAGATTATTCTTTTATTGAATTGTCTAGAATCTTCCCTGGCCAGTGGAGCAAGTTCACGAACTCTTTCAGTTCTAAGTGGTACGGCTAAGTTGCACTTAGTTACGCGCCAACATTCTTGTCAAGCGTAAAGGAAGTCGCCAGTTTCTCACGAGCGCGGTATCTGTGACGCACAAGTCATAATAGTGTACTCGAAACCACTCGATCGCCCAAAGCCGATATTTTTTCTTGACGAAAGCAGCTATTTTAAAACAAAACCAGTAAACAAGGGTGAGTTAGCAAAAACCCTCAGATACGTATATTACTTTTTGATATCAATATCAATTAGCTGGTGAAAAATAATTGCGAATAGAGATGGAGCAGATAATATCTGTAGTCCGTGTTCAAAACGTTCAGTGCAGTGGGACGGACAGAAGCGTGACAGCCGGACCCACTGAAAGTGGCCATTGTTATTTGATCACGAATTGAGAATTTGACAGTTTCACAGTTTCTTCTTCAGATCATTGCCATCTTAGTTTCCCCGTTTGATGTGATATTGCGCCTCGGCGACACAGCTTCATAAAATCACATGACACTTGGATTAAGTCATGAAACCGATAGAGCAATCATATAATTAGCATTGTGTATTCCAAGGCATCAGTCACGAATCAGGACTTTTCAATTTCCTGGCTTAAATACCAATTTAACGATGCTGTTGTGAATTATTTAAATTAAAGAAAATGACACTAAGAAAAAAGTTTCTTATGAATAGTTTCACCGAGACGGTCCACATCGCAGTGTTTAATTTGTGGCGAAGGTGAAGTCGAATAGCGTTTAAAACTTGTTTTGACCACAACAACTCAAGAGCAATACTTGAAATCCTTTTAGTGGTCAACTAATTGGCATAGATCCACTTTCCTTGGATTTTTATTCAAATGAACCCCGCCTTTTACCTCTTGAGTCAACTACTAGTCTTGCAATGTTCTATCTCTTGAAGCGTGAGTAAAATTTGTTTCATTTTAAAAGCTGTCGTTGACTATCTTTCCCTATGTTTCCCTTAAGTCAACCATTAGTTGTGCAACGTTGCTCTATCTAATAAATAAATAAAGTATCCAATTCTTGAGTCTGGGTTCAAACGTTGTTCTGCCTCTTGAGGCGTGTGTAAAATTCGTTTCATGGAACATTTTAACGGAAGCTGTTGTTGACTATTTTTGTCTATTTTCCATTGAGTCAACCATTAGTTGGGAAACGTTGTTCTTTCTCTTGAGACTACGTTGTTCTATCAATTGAAACTGTGTTTAAACGTTGTTCTATCTCTTGAGGCGTGTGTAAATTTCGTTTCATAGAGTGAGCATTTTAATGAAAGCTGTTGTTGACTATTTTTGTCTATTTTCCATTGAGTCAACTATTAGTTGCGAAACGTTGTTCTATCTCTTGAGACTACGTTGTTCTTTCCAGTCTTGAGACTGTGTTTAAACGTTGTTCTGCCTCTTGAGGCGTGTGTAAAATTCGTTTCATGGAACATTTTAACGAAAGCTGTTGTTGACTATTTTTGTCTATTTTCCCCTTGAGTCAGCCATTAGTTTAGCAACGTTGTTCTATCTCTCGAGACTGTGTTTAAACGTTGTTCTGTCCCTTGAGGCATGTGCAATATTGGTTTCATAGAGTTAACATTTTAATGAAAGCTGTTGTTGACAATCATTTTTTGTCTATTTTCCCATTGAGTCAGCCATTAATTAAGCAACGTTGTTCTTTCTCTTGCGACTGAGTTTAAACGTTGTTCTATCCCTTGAGGCGTGTGTAAAATCGTTTCATAGAGTGAACATTTTCATGGAAACTACTGACTATTTTGTCCATTTTCCCCTTAAGTCAACTATTTGTTAAGCAACGTTGTTCTATTTCTTGTTCTATTTCTTGTTCTATTTCTTCGTTTTATAGTGAGGCCATTTTAATGAAAGCTGTTTAGTTGTCGTCTCCTTTTCCCTATGTGCTGTTTGTATTTCACCTTAAGAATATTAATTGTTACATTTGTTATCATTTTAAACCTTAGCTGTTGTTATGTGTAAACGTTGGTTCAGGGGCATTAAGACAAAGGTTCATAGACTCGGTTTTTAATTTTGTTTTTACTTCTTAAACGTTAGTAAAAAACGAATAACCACTTTTAGTTGGATGAATGTACAAATGAATGAATATTCTAGCCACATATAACACATGCCAGATGGGACACAAAATAAATTGTAAGCCATAAAAAGAATAAAAATTATGGTAGAAGGTTGTGGGCAACTGACAGTAAACTGTTAGATAATTTGTAAGGATTTCTTTTCATGGCCTGGTGACATGCAAACACATGCCACTTTAGCAAAAACACTATTGAGATTCATGCATTCATTTTTTCCAAAGACACATTGTTAATCCTCATGTCACAATTTAAAATTATGAAAAAAATGACCGAGAACATTTGTTAGTGAAGGGGAAAGTTTATTGGATTAAGAGACAATTCATTAACGTGTTTCTAAATTTGGTACTAATCGTGCTACTGTTTATTATACTGCGAACGCAAGTGGTATTTACCTTATAGCTTGTGGATGAAAATCTAAAAGTGTGACTTTTGAAATGAAAGCTATTGAGCAGTCATTTAATTATAAACAACTGAATTAGCAAGAAAACTTAAGATTTCGTTGCTAATTTTCAAAATATTAAAGAGACACTGTCCCAGCTGATATATCGTGTTTTCATTATCTGATTATGGGCAGGAGCTTGCTTTAAGCTTACTTTATTATCTTGAAATAGGAAAAAAATGGCGAAAATTGATGAAAGCAAAGTTATTACCTATAGGGACAAAATAACGGCTGAAAACAGTATGGAATTTGATGAACTGTAATCCACTTCCATCCTTGTAATCCTGCACTTTATCTCCAAACTTCTGCTTCTGTTTTGCTCTATAGAATCTTTTTATCTAATTTAGTTGTATATTTGATGGCATTTGGCGATTATACATGGATATTAGGTAAGCAATATCCTGTTATTTTGGCTGGACAGTGTCCCTTGAAAGCATTCTTCGAGGTAAAATGACCGTAAAATTGTTACCAAATGCCAACTCGTAAATTCTAATTCCAGGATAAGCATCTTTAATAAAAAAAATTCGGTAAACCACGAGAGGAACTTAATTGTAATAATGAACAAAATTCTTTTTTATAAACTGATAAGATCAAAGTTTTAAAATACTTCCACTTAATTAAATGTCAAAAGTGTGTTATTGAATAGTCGCTAATAAATTATTTCTGGAAAATAAATACTATTATTACTTACTTAAAGATATAAAACTCAGCGAATAAAATTACTCATATAGCGGTAAAAAAAGCATGTATCAAAGAATGACAATTGACTGACTTATTCATACAGAATACGTGAACTAGATTTAAATTTCCTAGTGTGTTTTCTTTTGCACTTCCTCGCTTCGAGAGTTGGAAGGTTTAATGGTTAGTCCTATCAAGCAGACATGTGTAAGACCGCACCAACACACGTGTAAGAGTCATAAATGCATTACTCGACTTAAATCCATAATAACTACTTCTTTCTGTTATTTGTTAAATTAGTTTACAGCTTTTTAAGGAAAATGTTCAGATCGCACGTAATTTTAAGCGCTAATAACCGCACGGTGTGCAGTATTTCAAAGCAAGAAAACAACAAACCGAAACAATTTTAAGTTTCTTATCTTTTATCTGGCGCCAACTGCGGCCATTTCAAAACGTTCGGAACTTTTAAAAAGCAAAATCTTTTTTACTGCCAGACACATCTAATTGCTGATCAGACAAACGAAACAAAAGCGGGAACAGCTGCTGTATCTGAAAATCCGAACAAGCTTAAAGGAATTATCCCACCGAAATAACAAAATTTCGGTTATGTTATTTCCACGTCATATCGCCAAATGCCACCAAATATACATTTTAATTGGATAAAAAGATTCTATAGAGAAAAACAGAAGCAGTAGTTTGGAAATAAAGTGCAGGACTGCAAGGATTGAAGTGGATTACAGTTCATCAAATTTGATTTTGTGCCAGGCGGTCAAGAAATCAAAATTGGCATTCTTTTGGAATTTTTACTCTTATTTTGTCTTCGTCTTTAGTTAATATTTCTTTATTTTAATCACTTTTGGCAATTTTTTTCTTGGTATTTCAAGATAATAAAGTAAGCTCCTGGCCATAATCATGAAAACACGATATAGACCATCCAAGTCAAAGTCAAAATCAAGCTTCTAGAAAAATCCGACACCATAGATTTTATCCATATCATACGACTCAATGTTTAACTCTGAGAGTGAAAATCGAAAGGTTAAAACTGTTTATAATTCGCACTGAGTTATTCTATCACCAACTTTGATAGAGAAAACCGCCAAGTTGTTTAAAAGGAATTGTTTATAGAAATGTACCTCCTCGTGTGCTAACCCAAACCCTAACCCTAACCCTAAACCTTCTTTGAACTTGTGCTGATGTATAGTATTAACATTACTGAACCAAACCCATTCTATAGTTGTTCTTGTCGTTTTGAACCTAAACATGTAGAAACTTATTAGGGACACTTTGCTAAAATTGTAGCCTTTCACTGAATTTTGGCTCTAGCTGCAGAGATAATACGAATTAGACTCAATCATATTCTCTCGCTACATACATTGTTCCTCCCTATAGAGTATTGGAGAAGCATAGTATCTTCTGATAGTAGTGACTTCATTCCCAGAGTGATTTATTTTTTTTATTTTTTATTTTTGTAACTCTTGGGAGTAAAAGCGGGAAAGGTGATTTCTTTCTACAGGGATGTCTGTTGACACAGATAATTCACATGCATCTTGTGTGCACCTTTCAAGTGCGGAATTCCCGCGTTTACCAAAAGAAGTTACGTAAAATCTCGAAAGTCTTATTCACAGAAGATTTAGTGACTCAGTCGAAAAAGCCGCTATTGCAGATACCATATTGCAGCTTCCAGAGTATCCGTTATAACGGAACGTAACCGAAACTGTTTGAAACGGAAGAGCTCAGTGCTTGCCAAGGGGCAGTTTTACACTGAACACCTTTAAAATTACCAAATGTACCAAAATACCCTTGATGAAACTACTTTATGAACTGAAAAGCCTATGTTTTTTTTAAATCCTATTAATGCCAGACAGTACTGATACGAAAAACTAAACTTTCCCTGTAATAATACCGCTCAAGTTAAAATACCGTCGGATACCAGTATTTCCAAAACCTGACTCCGATACTACTAGCAACCGATATTTATTAAATAGGATTCTTTTGAGGACGCATGTTAAAAATGGACATGATTGAAACGTATCATGATAAAGTTATCTTGAGTTCTGTCCAGAGAAGTTTCGTTTGAGAATTCAGTCATTCTTATTTTGCATATTTGTTATTTAGCATAGTATACTATTGACTGCCCGTATATTCACATTCAACTAAGTTGCTGGTTAAGTTTTAGCTTAATGACGACAGACAGAATGGTACAATTTATCCATGGCCATCTTGGACGTGAATGAATAACCTGAACTTCAAAGGTATTAAAGGTTTTGTCCTTAACCAATCACTTTACTTGAGGAATCTTAACAATAATTACTCTAAAAAAGGAAACGAGTCATAATTGGAGGTCTTCCAGGGTTGTATCGAACAGTTAACTCTTTAATATTTACGCTTTCTGATTATACTTTACCTACTAAGGTTAATACAAGCAAACAGTCTCACGCCCCCTCTCTTTGACCAAACAAACATACTATATACTGAAAGATAGAGAAAAAAACTGAAAATAATTGGGAAATTCACTGGGTCCATTAACTTGCGGCTCCGCTGTACCAGTTGTTGGCCTCAATGAAAAGATATAAACAGCATCAAAGAAAAGTACTGCTCAGTAGCTTTCAATTGAATTGTCACACTTTAGGATTTCATCCACAGACAATAAAGTTAAAACCACTTTGTACATTATAATAAACAGCACCACAGGAAAGTCCTGCTCAGTAGCTTTCAATTGAATTGTCACACTTTAGGATTTCATCCACAGACTCAGAAGTTAGAACCACCTTGTACCGCATAATAAACAGCACCACAGGAAAGTACTGCTTAATAGCTTTCATTTGAATGGTCACACTTTATAGAATTTCATCCACAGACTCAAAAGTGAGAACCACCTTGCGTACAGCATAATAAACAGTCAATAGGAAAGTACTGCTGAAGAGCTCCATTTCCATTTCAATGATCACGCTATAGCTAGGATTTCATCCCTGCACGGACTTGCAAGTTTGAATATAAAGGGAAAAGTTAAATAAAATACTTCGTTATTGGTAAACATCCGTAAAGAAACAAATGAACTAAACTGAAAACAGTAATCCTATTTTACTGCCGGATTCTGTTCGCAGTGTCAAATTGCACACGAACATTTAATTCCGACATGAAGGCGTTAATTTTAGTTAAATGTCGCGAGGGAAACAATAAAATCTAAAATTAGAAAATTAACCCTTAACTCCCAAGAGTGCCAAAAATCAAAATTCGAGAAACATCCCAAATTTCATATTGTAAAATATTGGAAAACAATTGGTACCATGCAAAAGTACTGCCGAAGAAGTTTCATTTGAATGGTCACACCATAGGATTTCGTCAACAGACTCAAAAGTTAGAACTACACAACATGTCTCCATAATTGACTCTGGGAGTGAAACGGTTAACGATCGGACAATAATTAGTTGTAAATAATTTATTTTCAATGCTGACTCTAAGGGCCTGGTCGCACTACAGTCAAAAACAAAAATTAGCCCTCGTGCAAAAATCGAGGAAAATAAAAGAAACCGCTCCGGTGGGACACTCTTTTTGTGGAATGTTTTTGTTTTTATGTCATTTTGCACGGGATAATTATTGTTTTTGACTGTAGTGCGACCAGGCCCTAAGAAACTCAAGCTTGTAATGTTATGTGATCATCCCAATAACAATGAAAGTTTGGAATGCTTTTTGCTTGTTCTGTCCTACACGAGACATTTCTTTCGTGCTGTTGTGTTCTTTCTGTTAAGTTGATTTTAAATTTAAACATCGCTCTATGGCCATGGATAGCGCAGTAAAGAATAGACTGTGAACCTTACAGAACTGATGGAACCTCTCAAGTAATATGGTTCTAATTTTTGAGCCTGCGGGTGAAAACCTGAAGTGTGACTATTGAAAAAGAAGCAACTGGAGAATACAGTGCTGTTTATTATTCCGAACAAGATGGTTGGAACTTTTAAATCTGTGATTAAAATCCTATAAAAGCTATTGAGCAGTACTTTCCTGTGGTACTGTTTATTATGCTGCACAAGGTGGTCCTAACTTTTGTCAAATCCCAAAGTGTGACCATTCAAATAAAGCTATTGAGTAGTACTTTCCTGTGTAACTGTTTATTATGCTGTACAAGGTGGTCCTAACTTTTAAGTCTGTGGATGAAATCCTAAAGTGTGACCATTTAAATGAAAGCTACTGAGCAGTACTTTCTTGTGGTGCTGTTTGTTATGTTGTATAAATTGTTTCTAATTTTCGATCCTCAGTGAATAATTGTGTTATATACCTTATTCATAAATGGCGGCCGATTTATTATTCTTTTGTATTTATTTTAATTAGCCTCACTAGCCTCATTTTAGAGTATAAGTTCTTTTGAATTTTGCGCATGCTAACGAGGCTAGTGAGGCTAATTAAAATAAATACAAAAGAATAATAAATCGGCCGCCATTTATGAATAAGGTGTATACTAGGTGATTCTGTAACGTTTGATTCTGTGGACGAAATCGTAATGTGTCACTATTTAAGTAAAAGCTTTTGTTATTGGTGTTGTACAAGGCGATTCTTACTTTTTAATTTATCGATGAAACGCCAGAGTGCGATCAGTATTTCATTTGGCGTTGTTTATTCTCGATATTTTCCAAAACAAAATTTCGTCTTTTAGTCTAGCTTGTTTCGATCTTGGCTAATCATTCTGGGGGATCAAAGGGTGTACTGAATAAACGTAATATTAAATGAATATTCTTGTAGCAAGAGGCAATCTTTGTAAAAGTGGATCACTGTGTTCATATAGACGTACATATGACCATATATGTACATGTTAAAATCGTGTATCAACATTTACGAGACGATCAAGTGGTGAACTAACGTGGGAAGCACAGAACAAAAAACTACATTTTGTGCAACTCAAGCAAAAGTTTGTGTTGCGTGATTTGAGAAATCACTTTGTAACGGTGGTCAAATTAAAACTTATTCCATCTGCAACTCATGGATCTCTTTATGTATCTGTATATTTATTTTACCACAAAGACCTCACGAGGAGAACAATTAACTGCTTAACAGGATGTGAACATATGCCCCCTATTTTGTACTAAAAGACTTACCTGTTTATATTGTCGAGTTAGGACACCTCTGCCGCTTTTCTCAGGTAGCTTAATGATCACCAGAAGAGATCTCAGTGTTGTATCGTAAAATACAGATGAATAAAACACAACTGAGAGAAAATCAATTCAAACGTCATAACCCACGAAGCGCGACATAAACATTTCGTGAGAGAACAGAAGTGCTTTTTCGCTCAGTTGCGTCAGTAGGGTAGTGAGCAAAGGCAACAGTGGTAACAGAGTATCCGGCGCAGACGAAAACACTTCAGTAAACACTGAAGTGTGAAATGAACAAAGCGCTACTCTGAGGGGACAAAAGAATGACCTAAAATAAGTGAAATTGAAAACATTTTAGCATCGCGTGCAACGCCAATCATCTGTATCATTCAGTTATGGGTATCTAAGCACTACCTATGAAATACGGACCCATATTCACAGTTTCTTGACAGTTTATAATGACAATACTCCTTCAAAAACGGTCCAGGTGACGAAGACTCTCTTTTCTCATCCATAAAACGGTGCACAAATGGCGAACACGTTCGTTGTTTACATAACGTTGCCATATCCATTTCGTGACTTTCCGATTGGACATTAGTTACAGATGAAGGCACTAGTTAAAGACCAGGTGGAGGTAATTGCGTTTCCCGAAATAGACAACTTTAATGTCCGTAAAATCGACGAAACCAAATTGCCATTCAGGGGCTAATGACAAGGAAAAGGAAATGGTCTACACTTAGATTTAATGGGCATGTATGAATCACGCGATGGCGCGAGAATATTCCAAACAAGTGTCTATTAAATAAATAGATACAGATTGTTCAGATGTGCTTTTGAGAAATGTAATAAAGACACGGAAGAAAGTCACACCCTTAGTTACATGGGCATAGGACATCCCCGACAAAATAGGTCCAAAAGTTTCCTTTCTTCAAAAATGTGACAAATAAAACAGAGAATGATAAATGATTCCGCTTTCACTTGAATGGCAGTAATTATAGTTTTAAAAGAAACTTACAATTGGAAACACCTTCCATATATCATACGCTGAAACAAATCAAACCCTAAGGCCCTAAAACCATTAAATCGATTGTTATAACCGACAAACCGAACTGTTTCAGCACCACAGTTACTTGAAACGTTCACCCATGAAGCTCCGTTATGAAATTGGGAACAGAGTAAAATGGGCAGTGAAAAACAGATTCTGTAACTATGGTTAGTCAAACTCGAAACCTAGAATCCCCTGTGGACCGACGATAATACTAACGCATTTAACTCGTCAGCAGGTTGGGATGTTTACACACTATATTTCTTTTGTTTAAGTTGTAACTTCTTTTTATAACATTAAAAACACAAGATCAAAAGGATCAATATTCATAAATTGCTTTTATTGGATGGTCAAACTTTAGGATTTTATCTTGACAGTCTCAGAAGTTGGATCATCTTGTAGAACGTAAAAAACTGAAGAATCCTAAAATGAATGGCTGGTCAGAACTTTGTTTTACTTTAACGGTAACAATGCAATAAGAAGTCCTGCATAAATTTGTTCAGCAACAGATGTCTCACAATCGGACTCATAAGTTAGAACCACCTTGTACAGCATCATATAAACAGTGCCATAGGAAAGTACTACTCAATAGCTTTGATGACATACTAGGATTTCATTCACAGGCACAAATGGTATAGAACCACTTTAAACAGTGCCACAAGAAAGTACTGCTTAATAGTCTTGATGTGAATGGCAGAAGTTTGAATGATCACTGTTTAGATGCAAACCCAGAATCTCCTTTCAAAGCATTGTAAACAGCAACACAGGAACTTACTGCTCAATAGCTTTCATTCAAACTTCCCACTTTGAAGTTACAAAGAAAATATGATATCATGACGGTGCACTAGAGAAATGGGTGCTTTTTTTACTGGCAGCAGTCGTCTGAGCGAACATCGACAATTTTTTTACGACTCCCTTGAACAGCACCATGAAGTAAAATATTTTTATCGACAGCGGCCTTATTTTGGACGGATTCAGCAAATAAACAAAAGAACTAAACACAATTAAACACCAGGCGTAGAATTAACCCTTTCACTCCCAGAGTCAATTATGGAGACATATAATGTAGTTCTAACTTTTGAGTCTGTCGACGAAATCCTATGGTGTGACCATTCAAATAAAACCTCTTCAGCAGTACTTTTGCATGGTACCATTTGTTCTAACTTTTGAGTCTGTTGATGAAATCCTATGGTGTGACCATTCAAATGAAACCTCTTCAGCAGTACTTTTGCATGGTACCATTTGTTTTTCAATATTTTACAAAATGAAATTTGGGATTTTTCTTAAATTGTGATGTTTGGTACTCTTGCGAGTTCAAGGATTAAACTTCTGTTTACCTCAATAGTGTGTTTTCGTCTGCTCTTTAACGTCTAGAAGTACGTTTGAAGGAGGTTGTTAACTGCATAAATTGCCACTAAGGTTAATTATTAACACTGGGAAGATAAGAGGATTAATCATCTTAGCAACTTCCTTAGCTGTCTATTTTCTTTAACAGATTTTCCATGATTCACCATTTCTTCTTAAAAGTTAGGAGTGCGTGCAATGGAATGCAATATGCTATAATTAATAATACTGTACCTAAACACTTAATGTTATATTTGCCGTTTCTATCAACTGAAATATCAGAGAACATTGGAAACAAACCCCACATAAAACATTTTAATTCACTTTAATGATGCTTTTAGTTAATAATCAGCAACAAAGTAAAATACTGAGATTGAACGTTTGTGGAATAGTGGTCAATTATCGAGATGGTGGTAGTCACCTGCTCCCAACGTGAAGCTATTGTTAGTTTTGCTCACAGACAAAGCTCAGGCGAACATAGCCATTGCGCATGCTGTTTTTAAGGGGGCTATTTAAAACGTCAAAAGACCTATTTGTATCATGCAAAGGAAATATGAAAATAATGGTCTAGTTTCGTTAAACTATATTAGTGCACTGTACTCATATGCTTCCATCGTGAAGCAATAGGTGGGGGGCTATTGTTTATTCAGCTCGCAGGCAACAACTCACCAAGTGAAAATTGTCATTGCGCATATGCTCTTTGCTTAAAGGAGCCAATTCACCAGATTCACTTTAAAACGTCAAAAGACCCATTTGCATCAATGGAAATATGAACATAATGGTCTAGTTTCGTTAAACTATATTAGTGCACTGTACTCATATGCTTCCATCTTGAAGCAATAGATGGGGGGCTATTGTTTATTCAGCTCGCAGGCAACAACTAACTCGCCAAGTGAACATTCTCATTGCACATATTCTGTTTGCTTTAAGGGGCCAATTCACCAGATTTTAGTATCACTTTGAAACGTCCTTAGACTTTATTATTAATGGAAATATGAAAATAACGGTCTTGTTTTGATGACGGTTACTATATCAGTGCACTGAAACTATTAATGCGCGTTTGTAGCAGCGGATCGCCAGGATGGAAATGGATGCAACTTGAAAAATTTCAAGTTCTTCCCCGGTCTTTGAAAAATCGATAACTGAAACATGGTTCTTCGTTTAGGAATTCACTTTGTATCTTCTGTTTTAGGTTCAAAGAAAATGTTGTGCATGATTGAAAGTACTTAACAGTAATTTCATTACCATTTTGACCAAAAATCTAATCCTCGTGACATTAAATGACTTAAATCAACGAAGGTTTACGTCATGCAGCTGCAAAATGAATACCAGTTCAATATAAACATTACAAATATATATATTTCTTGCTTAAAGGGGCGTTGTCACGCAGATTTTGCTGTGTTTTGGTCAAAATACACTAAATATATGACAAAGTACCTTTGCTCAAACATAAAATTGCTTTTAGAACACCAAGAAGATAATATCAAGTGATTTCTTCAAGGAAGAGCAAACCATAATAAGTTTTTCTACGATTTTTTCACGACTCTTGGGAGGAACTTGAAAAAATTGGCCAATTTTTTCAAGTTGCAATCCATTTCCATCCTGGCCATCCACAGCCAAAGATAACGAATACTAGATTCTGTGCACTGGTAGAGTATTTGTTAACAAAACTGGACCATTATTTGTAGGTTTCCAATGAAACAAATATGTTTTTTGGCTTTTCAAAGTGATACTAAAAATAGGTGACAGTGTTCCTTTAAGGGTCACTCCCGCCGAAATAGCGAATTGTGTTTACTTAATTTCCATATTTTATCGCCAGATGCCACTTATAAATATATAACTAAACTGAATACTGAAAAGATGCTATAGAGCAAAACAGAAGCAGTAGTTTCTTATAAAAGTGCACTAGAGGATTACAAGGATGAAAGTGGATTACAGTTCGTCAATTTTGATTTCGTGAGAAGCGGTCAAGAAATCACAGTTTCCATTCTGGTGGAAATTTGAGTTTTTAGTCGTTATTTTGTCTTTTTAGTTCATTTTGTTTTCCTGTTTTAAGATAGTAAAGTAAGCTTAAACTGAGCAAGCTTCTCGCCATAATCATGAAAACACCATATTCCAGCTGGGAACAGGCCTCTAATGATTGATTGACTAATTGTAGTCTGGAGGCTCCTAAAAAATCAAACACTCCATCCACCAAACTCTAGCTTCACCTTGGGGTGATTTTGTCTTGTTTTCTGAGCTTCGTTGGATTGTACAAAATAGTTTAAATTGGCTTCAAACCTTGCCTCGAAGGCAGGCAAAAACAAAAGAACAAGCTCAGTTTTACATCAAAACTTAAAAGAACACTGTCCTGCCGAAATAACAACATTTCGCTTACTTTATTTCCATCATAGTTTAAATAGAACAAACTGGTTATGAAACTCAGTCAGTCCTTTGTTATATGTTTTTGTTCTCCAGTTTCTTTTGTTCGTTTGCCTTGACCCTGCACAAAACACAAAAGGTATTGAAATGCATATGATCAACTGACCAGTAGAAACATTTGGGCTCACAAACAAAACAATGTGCAGGCTCACGGTTCGTTCAACATAAAACATAGCAGCTTTGTACATTCTTTTTGAAATTTGTTGAGCTTCATAACCAGCTTGTTCTATTAACTATGTTTCCATGTTATGGAGCAGTTTTCAATTGAGTGTCGAAAGTAATTACACAATTGCTTTGGTTTTGCATTGCTACGCTTTGTGATTGGCTAAAAAATCTCGCGCCACTTTCTCGACCAATCAGAAGTAAAACCAAAACCAATCGTGACTTGCTCGCACGTGTTTTCCCGCGCTTAGCGCCGCCGACATGTAATTGCTTCGAGCTCTGATTGGTTCATTGGATTGTTTACGACTGCTGTGATTGGTCAGAGTAATTACTTTGGTTTTGGTTTTACGACACTCAATTGAAAACTGCTCTTTCACCAAATGCCACCAAATGTACAATTTAAATGAATAAAAGGATTCTTTAGTGCAAAACAGAAGCAGAAGTTTGGAGATAAAGTGTAGGATTGCAAGGATAGAAGTGGATTACAGTTCATCATGAGTTTGATTTCCTGACAGGCGGTCAATAAATCAAAATAGACCGTATTCATCATAATAGGTTGATTCTCAAGTCTACGTTTCATGGATGTCGAGTTGCACGTCCAGATACTTGTACGTTGTCGTCAGTGTAATTTATAGTAGTACTTCAATATAACTGATAAATTTAACTGTTCATCATGGTAATGCTTTAGTCTGAGCTGTTGGCAGTTCTAAAGAGCATCACTTCAGTTTTCGCCTTTGTTAGATTAATGATTAGTTCATTGTCACGAAACCGACTGGAGTCTATTTATATCCTCGTTGAGATTTTATTGGATAGCATCGAAATCACTTGATATTGTGAAAAATGACTGTCATCCAAAAGATAGGAAATGCTGCGGTAAATTTGTTGTAATAATGCTGTTTTGTCGTCTTGCTTGTATTACAGAATTTTCTCTTTCGTTTTTTGAGGGGAAGCAAAGCAAATGTAACCGGGATGAATCGACGAAAACTCCAGCTGATATTAAGACTAATTTTGTTTTGTAATTCACGCATCAAGTTCTTGCAATGTCTGTAGAATATTGTTGAGCACAGGACGCGTTCACCACGAGGAAGGTGTGAAAATTTAGGTGAATTATTGATAATGAGTATGTTGTGTTACTAGCTAGCCGTATCGAGTTCGCGTCTCAGTTCAGTCACATCAACCGCTGTCGGAGTGATTTCAAAATAAATTTGTCTTTTATTCCGTACA
The DNA here is from genome assembly GCA_022457155.1 of Cladopsammia gracilis. NCBI lineage: Eukaryota > Metazoa > Cnidaria > Anthozoa > Scleractinia > Dendrophylliidae > Cladopsammia > Cladopsammia gracilis. Next base: position 973,956 of record JAJGOT010000301.1, read on the forward strand.
ATCTTCTAAAATCTTTGCTATCCAACGGTCCTATCGCCATACCTCACAGTCCTCGCTCAACTCGCGGTAGTCTTCGACACTTGAGTTCAGATTTCGACTGGGACATGTTGGACCAAAATATTACAAATCTCGCAGCCAACAGCTTGAAGCAGCAAGCGAGGCTATTGTTCGTGGCGCAGTGCATTCTGGCCCAAAATGTGTTCGTGGCGCAGTGAATTCTGGTAAAAAGTGATCAAATCGAGATTTTTCCTAGCTTATATTTTTTTTCTCATACATTTCTTTTAAATCCTGATTATGTTGCTGCTCACTCGCTACGCTCGTTCCGCAGCAATAAAGGAATTAATGAGCATCGTGTATAAGTGGATAAAAAATAACGGCAGAGGATCCAGAAACTTCCTTGTAGAACTCCACCAAAAGAAGATTAGGTTGAATAACACCATCTACTTCCGTAGAAAACGACAATTAGTAAACCAGTTAACTGTAATGAGAAGGTTTGCATCAAGCAGCAGATAAATCAAACGCCTTTGACAAACAAAGGGACAGTGTCCCGGCTGTTACTGTGTTTTCATGAGTATGGTCAGGAGCTTGCTTTATTATCTTGTCCCTTTAATGTACCGTTCCTGGCGTGCGTTTCTCGAAAGTCCCGAAAACTATTCGGGTCCGAATAGCTGTGTTGTGTGGATAATTTTTACTAATAAAGAATAGGGATTGGTCGATTTTGAAAGCTAAGCAATAAAATCTTATGTTTACCACAAAACAGGGAGCTTTCGGACCCGAATGTCTTCGGGAGTTTCGAGAAACGCGCGCCTGATTCCTTACCACCGACAGCTCCTTTCCTGTTGAGGTCTGTGAAACAAACCAAACTGATGGTCAACCAAACTGATCAAGTGTACATGCAAGAATGCGCGGCTTTTTGTAACAATGAATGAATAAACTAGTAGTAATCAGAGGTCAATTAGTGCGTTCGACATGCCATATAAAGTAGTGCACTCCCGGACTTCAATAAATCTGACCAAAATCATTCGCAATGATAAAAACGAATTTTATTCGTCAAACAGAACACAGTAACTTACAGTGCCGTGGAAACCTAGAAGCGCTTCAACACAAGTACAGAAACAACGTGAAGCAGTTGTTTGACGGCTAAAGACAGCAAAAATGCAAAAGCACTAAATGGATATTTTTTGAAGGAACCGAACAGTGAAATAAATCGGTCGATTTTCTCGTCAAACCTCTGTTGGTCATTATTTCACTTGCTATGTCACAAAGAGCGGCCAACTGTATTCCTTTTTCTGCCGTTGACCAAGGTTGACAAGCATAAATTCTTCTTTATTAGGCCACACAAGAACTTCCCTTCAACCCCAAAAACTTAAAAGTTTGTACGCCATGTTATTTATTTACATTCGGCAAGGGCAAACGTGTTCCCAGGGTCTTCTCGGCTGGTCCAGAATGCATACCAGTTTCCCGGGCGAAATAATTATTCAAGATGGCGCCAAAGTGGAATGTCAAAACATTGCGAAACATTTAGATTAACTTATTGAGACATCATTTCAATTGAATAGTTTTACCTACTTATTTATTTGTTTATCTCTATTTTATTATTTATTTATTATTGTATAATTGTTCATATTAATTTATAGTTATTTATTTTTTATTCATGATTGTACATATCTTAATGGTATTTTATTATATATTGTATATATAGTTTTATAGTTGGTGTGATGCCTATTGGCTTTACCGACTCAATAAAGTTGAAGTTGTCAATCATTGATCGAACGAAAAATTCTGAAATCTTTCTGCATGCGAACACAGGACACCCACGAAATCACAGCAAGACAAATAGATTAGAATGCCTTCTCCTTCGTCGAATGCGATAAATAAATAAATAAAATATACATGTGTGATCCCACAAAAACCTCGTTACTTCGGTTGCCTTCTTATTCTGTGCATAATGCGGATAACGATATGTTCTTTTTACCACTAAAACACTTCGATAGTGACACTTTCTTTCCTCAGGGCAATAGGCTTTCTGTTGTTTTTTTTTGGCCCAAAATTTAGTAAAGAGATTGTACTTGAGATCAGGGGTCAATTCAATAAAACTTTTACAAGTGCAGTTTACAAGTGTAGCTATTGTTTTCAACCTCTGAAAATATGGCTGCACTTGTAAATTACACTTGTAAAAGTTTTATTGAATTGTCCCCAGGTCAGTCTTATCAGACCTGTGGGCTTATTGTAGAAAGGTTTGATCTACATTTCGCAACTGATTACATCAACAAAACTATAAAAAGGGTGGTAGCTTTGATCTGTAAGACTTTTCATTATTAGAGCGCTAGATTCCACTGTTAAAAAAACTTTGGAGCACTCCTTTCGTTTTCAATTTTCAAACTCCGATTCGGAATTTTCTGCTCGGAAACTTTACTTTTCCCTCATCTATATAGAATTTAGAGCTCATTACCTCCTTTATTTCCCTCTAATATTAAAAAATAAAATAATTCTTAACCACATGATGCGATGATTCGAGCTTATGTTATTTCAGAGTTGCATTTCTACGTCTTGAGACTTTGCAGTGTTTACGGACCAGCTTTCTTATTTGCAGTGTTTACGGACCAGCTTTCTCATTTTACACTGCCATTAGACATCGTATGTTATGTCTGGTTACACTCTAGCCAATCACAACAGACGCAGACAATCCAATCGACCAATAACTCGATTGGTTGATAAAGTGGCGCGTGATTTTTTTTCCAATCACAAAGCGTAGTAATGCAAAAAAGCAACAGCGAAATTAGTTTCAACACTCTAGAGAAAACCGCTCCCTACAATTTTTATTTATGATTGCAGATACCACGCAGCTCTTTACAACCGCTAATTTCATTGGAGCTGGGTATCACGCAGCTCTATTGTTTTCAGGGCTAGGGTCCATTGTTGTGTTGTTTGTTCTATTGTTTTCTCAGCAAATCAGAGAAGATCTTGTAAGAGCTGCGTACTGGTATCTGATGGATGGATGGTTGCCCTTAGCTCCAGGTGGAGCATAGGCCATTGACCACTTCCGTTCTCCATCGGCTTCTGTCCTGGGCAATCCTGTCTAAGGTGTTCCAAGTGTGGCCCCAGTTTCTCATTTGGGAATCTACATCCCTTCTCCAAGAGTTCCTGGGGCGACCCCTCTTTCTCTTGCCCTGGGGGTTCCAACGTAGCGCCTGCCGGGTGATATTGTTAGCCGGTTTTCTGACTGCAGCAAAAAAACGCACACGTTAGTTGGGTGCGTTTACGGTATTTAAAAATGAGTACGATTTTTTTTGTGACTACTCATTAAAATGCGACGGCAAAAAAAATCAATGATATTTGACTTATTTATTGGTAAACGATTATGGAAGGGTTGATCTACTGTTAACGCTAGCTGAAACGAGTTAAAAAAAAATGTGTAAAAAAAATATTCGACCACGAGGGGATTCGAACCCCCAATCTTCCGATCCGAAGTCGGACGCCTTATCCATTAGGCCACGCGGCCGCCTAAGTAACTGTGTAATATTTTGAATTTAAATATAAACGTAACCTTGCTACCTGTTGAGAAACGGATGTGCGAGTTAGAAATATTGTCATAATAATATTGCACATCCGGTATAAGGAAGTAAGTATAATGAAGCTATTTCTGTGTCGATGTATTTAGCTTGAAGGCTTATGTGGACACTAACATTTCTATAATAAAAACTATAAAATCCGCGCGACAGTGGTAAAACTAGGACCCTGAATATACTGAAGAGCAAATGTACTAAAAAGCAAATGAAACTACTTACTTGAGAAACGGATTTAGAAATATTGTCATAATCATATTGCACATCCGGTATAAAGAAATATGTGTAAACGAAGCTATTTCTATTTCTGAGCTATTTCTTACTATCAGTTATGTGGATAGCGGTAAAACTAGGACTATGAATATACTGCAGAGCAAATGCTCTAAAACAACAAATGAAGGGAAGAAATCAGTTGACAATTAAGGAAAGCAAGTAAGCGGGTTTTGTTTTCGCTTTTTTCAATTGGAATCGACAGAAATGGCCAATGGGGATAAAGGACTCAGAACGTACACCACCGAAATCTGACCCAAGCACCCAAGGTCTTTGGGACTTTGATTCATGACTTTGATAATGTCAAAAAATACCAGTCATCATGTGCATCGAACTTAATTGTCAATCTGTCTGTTTATTTTCTGCAATTAAAGTTGTTAAAAGGTAAGGATTGAAGTATGAGGAAATTCTAAATCCTCCGCATTTGGGGCCATAATATCAAAAATTTCAATGGTACTTTGGTATATCGACGATAGAAAATCCTTTCTTTTACGAAAAAAACCTGCTATTCGCTTGTAAAATTTCCAAACAATTTGAGAGTCAACCTGTTCAGTTTTTTATATAACAATAAATATCAATATTGTTTTGCTTATAACCCCAGTTTGAGGTTTTCTTAAAAATGCAATCGATATTGTTCAAATAACAAAGTTTTACTGATTGGTGGTCAATCATGTGGCCTACTGCACAAGAAAAAATGGTTCGAGTGCCGTCGCGATTAGACCGCAAAACAGTCCGTATTTTTGCGCGAGTACATCGAAAAAAGCGGCGCTCATGACTGGCTGAAGCGGTGGAAAGTAACGTGCGAGGCTCGGGTGCCAGGCTCGCGAGCGACGATCGGCGCTTCGGGTATCTCCTTGTGAGTATCGGCGATTTAAATTTCCCTTTCTTAAACGGTCGCTGTCATTTTAGCGACTTTTTTTTTCTATCAGAAAATGAAAAATGCAATTAATAACCTAGAATCGATCCCGGAAACTCTTGCATGCTAATATCCCTGCTTCACCACTAGACCACTGGGTTGATCCGGCAAATCCAAGAAAAATGTAATTATGAAAGGGGCTTTTCTTTATGATGGATCTATAACGGGTGACTCTATCTCTAAATATAACCTAATCGCGAATCTATCTTAGGTCTAAAAATCACTTTGCCCAGGCCCAATTTTATCTAATAATGATAGCCTACTTTCTTCCAAATCCAGGTATATAAAACTAGAGCAGAAATGACATCGACCATTACAAAAGGCTTGGTTACTAATGAATGCTAATGATGGCATCGACCGTTAAAAATGGCATCGACCATTTAGGAAACGGAAATCAGCATCGGCGATTCGCGCCTTTAAAAGAGAGAAAAACCTACTCCTTTTCAGCCTACTTCACGATCGAAGTTATCGCAAGTTTCCAGCGTGCGATAATTTTCGACTCCGTTCACCAGGGTCTCAGAAACATACAAAGTCATTAATCAAGATTTTTTGTATTTGTACATCCAATGCGATTTGAGCGCCTGTATTTGTAATGAGATTTCTAACAAAGGGTTAAGAGGTTCTTAAAATTGTTTCTGGAAATGTTGTACAGTTTCTACTGCAAATTTGCTTCAATTAGTGAATGATTGACTCTGGCAGGTCTAATTATCACATTAAACACTAATTAATCAAACTACTGTATAATGAATAAATTAAATCAAATGCATTACAATCATGTAACGCAGCTTATCTGTGTGAAGGAGGTATGGATATTTTCTGAAACTACACATGTTTGTAATGGTCCAGCACACGTAGTCAGTGGATCTGCCCCAGTCTTGTCCAACCTTAAGTAATTTTTCGTATAAGAACCTGCTTCATTTGTCAGGCTGAATTGGTTCTTATACATTAGGTGCTTTATTGGCCAAATTTCAGCTTGGAGGTTCTTAATTAATCCGCTGTTTCTTTTATGCGGGTGTTCACTGTACTAGCACAGTTGGAGGACTCCCACTGGTGTTAAACCTCGTTTCCAGGAGATCTTATATTTCACCAGGCACTTGATCTCGCGTTTCATTTTCATCTGGTCCGCATAACAGTGTGCATTCGCAGATTCGACGAATTTCCGTGGCTTTGTGAGCGCGCTTGCGCTTTTGCGATTCGAGTACATACATAGTGGTAGAATAGTGGGATTGCTTTGTTCCTAATGTACACCTTATCAAGGCTCAGTAACTGTCTGTTTTGGACTTAATAGCCTCCGCGAGTTTGAAAGGTAAGAAATGCGATGTTCATTACTTCGTTAAAGCATGTCCGTCTCCTTCAGTTATAAGCTCACTGATTATTTTTTACTCTTTAAAGCAAAACAATATTCCATCTGACTATAGCGTATTTTACGTATCCCTATGACAATCTTGGATTTGAAAAACCGCGTTGACTTCTAAGCGGTATGTATTATGTTGGAGGTAGATTATAAATCGCGCTTTCACTATTGTCTTGGACAATTTCCTGTTGCGCCCTCCACATTCGAAATAGAAGCGGTTCTTCTTTCATGTTGGCATTTTTGATTGACAGACATATAGGGGCACTTACCACCTACAATTTAGCAAATCTCTTCAACAGGCCGAAGCGGCATAGAAATTATTGGAATATACTGTATAATGTCGAAAGCTGAAACTTTAATTGCGGCCAGGCCCGCGGCCAGGTAGAAGATATTCAAGTTGCTTTCACATTCCGGTACCTCCATAATTATACATCAGTTCAATAATCGCGGTAGGTAATCTGCTAAGTCTTTGATTTTAAGATTTCTTCCTGGCAGGCTTCCATATATGGCGGTATTGTTCGCGAGAGTGCAACATTTTGGCGGAGGAGCGTGTAGCCACAGGGTTATCAAGCGCGCGCGTTCGATGCACGAATTCTATTCAAAAGATTTTTATAGCTTCCTTGTTTTCAGTTTTTTTTTTAATAGAGAAAGTGAGACAATCTACCGTAATGATTCAACAACAACAATTTATTATGGTATTCCCATATAAGTACATGGTATTACCTAATTAAATCTAATTAAACCTATAATATGACTATCAAATTACAAGAGATTGCCTTAAGTCCATACATAAATGAATATAGGCAGCTGTAAGTCGACAAATAAAAGGATCAACATTGTTAAAAAGAAAAATGATTTTTAAATTTTTGTCTAGATTATTGAAATGGGGATATTTGTTGTTTATATCCTCATAAAACTTGGAACGGAGGTTATCGTAAAGTTGGCAAGAAAGTATAAAGTGTAATTCATGTTCAACTTCATTCAATTGACAGAAATGACAGATTCGGAGATTGTCTGGTGTTTTAGGAATTGTGTGTCTGCCAGTCTCAATCCTTAATTGATGATTTCCAAGCCGAAATTTGTTGATTCAAGTTAACGAGAATTAGCGCCCCCTTTGGAATAAGCCCACACCTTTGAATAGGTTTTTGTTTTAAAAAAAGGGACAGTGAAGCTATTCACGGATCGTTAATAGACAAGGTTATTCTAGCCTGTTCCAGGCTGTGCGATGTTATTTTCGCGCTCGCCTTTTTTCGCTCGTCATCACTATCTGAGAGCCATGGAACGGGCAAAATGTTTTCCGACTTTCGTTTCATCATATGTTCAGGCTTTGCTGAACCTTCCACGCAATGGTCTTACTGTTACAATCCCTGTTACTGTTATTTATACACAAATATATTTTGTAACTGCAGAAATTAGTACCATGTTCTAATAAAAGCCCATGGTGATTTTAAGGCTTTTTGATCAAAACTGCCCCAAATTAAAACTAAGTACCTTTGTCGTACACAAAATGCTTGTAGAACACTAAAAGGAAAATATCAAGTGAATTGACCTACATTAAAACTAAGTACCTTTGTTGTACACAAAATGCTTATAGAACACTAAAAGGAAAATATCAAGTGAATTTGCGAACAGAAAATAGACCATAATCAGAGTTTTAGCGAGTTTTCCAAGGCAGAAGCGATAAACTTGAAAAAATTTTGAAGAAGTCCAATCCAGTTCCTCTCTGGCCATCTGCAGCCCAAGACACTTATTTTTGCTCTTAGAACACTAGTAGAATAATTTTAAACAAAACTGGACCATTATTTTTGGGTCTCCGCTGATATAAAGATGTATTATGGCTTTTGAGTCCATGCTATGGGGTGTTTTGAAAATTTTGGGGTGATTTTGGGGTATGTTTGGGAGGAAATAGTTTTTCTCAAAGGATTTATAAAATTAAGAGAAATAAGAAATATCAAAGATTTAGTAAAGTTTTAAAATTAGAATTTGTAGTTAACAGACGGACACCAAGTTAGTCCACTAGCAACCTGGGGTACTTTTGCGTGGGTATCAACTGTCTGTTATTGTTCCAAAATCTATCCCTTCTTCAAATTTCATTCAAATTCACGTGTACCCCCGCCTTAAATAACCGAAATTGGCACCCCGGGGCCGGGGCTAATTAGTATCCCTACGGAAAACCGCTTTATTGAACAGGTACGGAGCCTGACCGTTTGCACTATGAGAAACGTCCTGTGGATTTTGTCTTCTTAGGGGAAAGGGCCAGGGTGAGTTTAAAGCTAAATTATCATAGGTAGGGTCGGGATTTTGACTATTTATGAATATATCTAATTTGAAAAATATGGTTATTGATCGTGGGGTTTCCAAAATGATAGCTTACTTTATCGTCTGTCTCACGATGCTGTCACTTTAGATGTGGATCGCGACGTTTCGTACTAATTTATTCATCTTTTTGCGTATAGGGACACTGTTTTATACAAACATTTTAGCCAGTGCAAAATGACATAAAAACAAAAACATTCCACAAAAAAGAGTGTCCCACCGGAGCGGTTTCTTTTGTTTTCCTCGATTTTTGCACGGGCTAATTTTTGTTTTTGACTGTAGTGCGACAAGGCCCTTAGAGTCAGCATTGAAAATAAATTATTTACAACTAATTATTGTCCGATCGTTAACCCTTTCACTCCCAGAGTCAATTATGGAGACATGTTTTGTAGTTCTAACTTTTGAGTCTGTTGACGAAATCCTATGGTGTGACCATTCAAATGAAACCTCTTCAGCAGTACTTTTGCATGGTACCATTTGTTGTAACTTTTGAGTCTGTCAATGAGATCCTATGACATGTTTTGTAGTTCTAACTTTTGAGTCTGTTGACGAAATCCTATGGTGTGACCATTCAAATAAAACCTCTTTAGCAGTTCTTTTGCATGGTACCATTTTTTTTTAATATTTTACAAAATGAAATTTGTGATTTTATATGAATTTTTTTCCTTGGCACTCTTGCGAGTGAAAGGGTTAATGGGGATGTCTCCTTAATGGAGGTGTCCCAAAGTAGAGGTTCCACTGTAGTGCAATATTCCATTTGTATCTTCAGCAACAGAAGACCTGGATGGCGGAAAAGCACTCTTCCCTGAATATGTGGCCAAGTTAATGAGATCAGGTCCAGTCTCAGAGTCAAACCGAGCCAATCTGGGGATGTCTCACTACAACCGCTTCCCGAGAGACCAGCGAATTTCAAACGACAAGTTGTTGGGTGGGTTGTTGTGTCTATAGCTTAATTTGTTGCCTTGGTTTTGCCGTTTTTTTTTTTAATCAAGTACACTCGGATATGATACATATAGATAGGCTGAGCCTAACAGCGTCACTTTCTGAACAGAAAGCCGATGATAAACATAACTGAGGTGAAAGGTCGGAAGCACAAGAATTAAGATTGACGACCGGGCTAGCTATTTTTCAATTTTAGCAATTCTCAAAAACAGAATTACGCGACCGTCTGCACAGTACATTTAAACCGTACAAAAGTTCACAAAAACAACTTTTTCTCCGTCTAGAATAACTATTAGTACGACTACTTTCCGAATAAAATACACCTGTTTGTTGCTTATCAAAAATTGCCCGAGAAACTGATTTGGAAATCAAAATTGCAAAAAAATACACAAACATATTTGCATAAGGCCACGCGAGTGAAGTCAGAACTATAAAATCCAAGTCTTGTTTTGTTTACATAAAATCGCTTTTCAACCTATGTAATGAATGAACAAACATAAAAATGGGCAACACAATCTTCTTTTCGAAAAATTTTATTCAAATCTCCATAAGTTTCTGTTTAAAAGCAAAACGCGAACCATTTATAGCGCATCGAGGCCGAGCTGTCCTCGATGAATTTCAAGATAACAACTCGCCCGAATTTGAGCACGTTTTATAAACATGTCTCCAAAACTAACGAGAATACAAAGAAAAAGTCAATCAAAAATTGATATCAACATAAATTCCCATCGAAAAATGTGATCTCTTTTACCTTTAAGCTACTCGGCTGCTTGGAAATTCGTTAAAACTCCGCTTCTTCTGTTCTCAAATATTGCCCGCATTGATAAAAACGTATGGAGTTCCTCGAAGCAAGATTTTATCCCTGAAAGCTCTTCTTTTATCACTGTAGCGGCTTCTGAGTATCTCTTGATTAGTATCCCTGTCTTGAGTAGGAAACCGCGAAAAAATGCAGGGAAAAACGACTTTATACAACACAACAAGAAAGGTGAAATCGGCCGGTTTCCCGCACGAAAAACAAAGCCTCGGTTTTAAAATTGCTAAGATCCTGGATGTTGCGTGACGTCATACGCGCATGTTTTGCGACGTCATACGCGCCCGCGAGCTAGCCCTGCGCGACGGACCAACAGTACCGACGCGCCCGCGAAGCATTCTGCTAGCCATGACCATGAAAAATGACGGGCATAGGTTCTATGAGTATCTTTCGGTCCGCGAGACCTCCGCTATAATCTCCATAAGCTTCTTCCATTGCACCCTTTGTGCGATGACTTTTTAAAGTTCCTATCTTGTGAGATTTGTCAATCTCCAACTGGTCGATCTCACAGATGCGAGAAAATTATTGCCTAAGGATTTTTCTGTTCAAGCACTTCGTTTTAGAGCTGCTGATCGTTCAGAACATCAAAGACTGGCATGAAAACCAAAGATTTTGCTGTGGAATTGCGACTCTTCACGTGCGGACAGTTGATCTCCCCCTGGTCCTTGAGTCCATCCTGAGGTTTGTGACAAGTCTGGCTTACTGGCACCAACATGGTATAGAAGATATTAACCCGACACCAGAAATCGGTGATTCCAGAAACTGTCGTGCAACCAGCCCTCAAAAACCATCCACAGGTAGTATGGCATTTCTTGTATATTGCTGTTTTATCGTACTTTAGTTTGTTTTATCTGATCTTGTCTTTCTACATTTAGGCTTGCTTTGTTATAACACAAGGTTTGAATAAGTCTATAAAGGCGAAAACATCGGGCAAAAAAAAAAGATTGTAATACTGTTAGCCCCTTCATCACATCTGCGTTTGTCGCCGATTTTTTTTTTTTTTTTTTTTTTGTAGCATGAAATGAATTGGAGAATTACTACTCCACTGTATGGGACATTCGTCCAACTGGTGAATTACTACTCCACTGGATGGGACATTCGTCCAACTGGTGAAGTGTTTCCAAGATAAATCTTCTTGGAATCAATTAAGCGCCCAGAGATAAAGAAGAACGTGCAATGGTTGAATTGCTCGCAATCGATACAAGTATTCATTACAGGATTCTCTTCAAGCAAGACCACGCTTACGTAAAACTCAAGGTAAGAGCATTGCATAATGACTAACGAACGTACTCTCTTTAAAGGTAAAAAAGTAACTTTATTGCTTCAAAGCAAATATTGAATAAAGGCAATCTACCATCCTTCTCTTTATCGTCACGAAGGTAAGGTGAAAGCAAAGGCAGCTTCAATTGATTTATACATGGTTTGATTGAAATTTGTGAGGCCGTGTATGCGGGGTACGTAGTGTACACACGAACCTCAGGAAGCCCACACGACCTGACCTTAACCAGGTTTCTGTGTTTCTGTGTTTCTGGTTTCTGTGTTTCAATTAGGAACAAACGTAATATATTTACGACTGGCTCCGAGAAGACTTGGAGTTGGCCTATTTGCAAAGTACTGAGTAGCTAGAATTCGGGACTGCCTGCGAACACAAATCCAGGTATTAGGAGACCGGACTTCCGAATTGTAATTTCGGCACTCTTATCACTAGGCAAGGCTGCCTCCCTTGTCAGTTTAAGTTCTCTTTGTGTGAACGCTAATTATTGACAGTTAATGAAAGTATGATTATTGTCAAAATTGCCCATTTCCTTAGATGATCTGGCATGTTCGTCAGGGGAACGACACAGACTTCGGTAGAGAGCACGTCTCGTCTAATGTCTAAAAAGTAGTTCCTGATCTACTGAACATCAAACTGCTGTGTACATGTACATGATACTCAAAAGTAGTTTGTGTTAATAGTAGACACACAAGCCTTTTTCGCATAGGAACTTTATGTGATGTTCCTGAACATTGCCAGCCAGTTGTTATGTATCGTTTGGTCCCTTTGTCCCTGTTTTGTTAAATTAAATGGATGGCGGATAGTCAACAACCCTCCACTTTCAGTTTAGTTGACCAAGTGGCTCATAAGTATTGCCATTTACACAGGATGGGATACTAGTATACTGCAAAATTAACCCCTCCCCCACCGTAACATGACAATGCACATTTCGTGTCTATAAACACAATGACAGATCTAAAGATCATTTTCTCTTGTCGCTGTTCATCTCAATATTCACAAATCCTACACAAGTAAGTAAAGGCCTATACGCGTTTAGAAAAGGCCTATATGATATTAACATTGAAGTGTGGAAATTAATGATAGTATTGATATTGTAATATATTTTAGCATTTTTATTGATTAATATTGTACACATACACCCTTATCTATTTAGTTATTATTTCATTGTACTAATTTAGTTCGTGGCATTACCTGTAAACTAGCTGGTGTGTCTCTTAGGTACACTACTCATAGCTAAGCGTAATTGTACACGTTAAATAAAGTTACTGTATTGTATTGTAACAATGGCAAAATTTAGAAAGATGAAATGTACTACATCGTAAAGCATCTACCTGTCGTGTGACCCTTTAGGCGATCAGATCCACATCTTCATACGCATTGCCAAGGACTGTTTTGCAGTCCCGGCCAACAGCTGCCACACTGTACAGTGTGAAGCTGGCGCTTAAAGGTGTGCATGCACACGCCTCGGCAATAAAGGGCACCCAAAAACGACTTTCGGGTCGTGTAGGGGTCCGACGGCTATGCCATGCTTATGAGTCCTAACAAGGACGAAACAGCTGTCCATAGCTGCCACTGCCGGGGTGATATGGCTGTGCGCATGCGTAAGGTATTGGCCATACCGCGGAGATGTGTCGTGTACTTTGACCCATTGCATTCAGATGGTTTCTTTATTTGCGTCAGGTTTACTATTGATATACATGTAAATCATGTATGTACGTCATCAATTATTATTGAGCTTTTGGGAGCAAACGCAGATTTTGAAACGTTTCGTTGTCTTTCTTTGAGCTACTCGCCAGGGGGGAGGGGGTACGTCACCCGATGGGGGTGCCAAAAGGAAACTCACCCGATTTAGGGGGGGGGGGGGGGAGGGGGGTACTCGAAAAAAGGAAACTCACCCGATGGTCTCATTAGTAATTTATGAATGTTAACCACTGACCAGCGAGTCGCAAGGTGCTTTCATTTGCGTGTGCATGGCCTATTGTAGGAGGAAATACTACTGTTTTGCGACTCAGATCTACCGCTTTTCCTTCACCCTGACTTAAGACCATAAATTAAATCCAACTGAGTAAACGGTGCTTACAAGTAAGATGATAATGATAATGACAATATCTGTGATAATCATGGTTTATTAACAGAATCCAGGAACGCGTGTTAAAGCTGTGAATGCCATAGAAATAAATGCAATAGAGAGAAAGATAATTACAATGGGAGAATTATCAGATAAACTATTCGGAAATCTTCAAAGGACCTGGCGGGTGCCACGTTTCTATAAATGAGTCATTTGTCAACCAGGAGAATTAATTATGGGTGTTAAGTGTTCTTAGAGTACCAAAACTTTGAAGGCCTGGCTGAATTTTTAACTTTGTCCTGCCCTAAGCAAACTATAGGTTAGTTTTGGCACTGGCGAATTTGCAGCAAATTGTGAGTCACATTGCATAGGTACCATGCATGCAATTGCTGAATATTAACACTGAAAGCTAACCAGTTAATCCGTTTTTTAGAGATCTTATAACTATCCCTGTAAAATATCTAATGCGTTAATTGACTTATTTTAGGAAACAGACAGATTAACATTGCTCGCGTGCGCCTCATGTATCAAAAATGATCAGTCTATAGTTGGGATAACCTGTTACCTGCTACTGTATAGAAGTGAGAATTCTAAGGCGATAATTTGTTGGGTATGGCGCCGTGTATGTTTTTCTAAGCACAAATCCTGGGTTTTAATAACTAGTTGTGATTTATTAAAAGGGTTTACGACAGATTATAACACTCATGTCCCCATTTCTTGGGTGTTAAAGGATATATTATTTCAGTAATGTAAACAAGAAGTGTTAACTAGAAAATTCATACCCTAGGCTTCGACCACGAATTGAGGGCATACACTGCCGTCTATTTTTAGTCTGTTTGTTTTCGATAAGATCAAAATCATACTGAGCTAAAAAGCAAATGATATACAATCTCGGGGGAGGAGGGGGGCGGGGGACGAAGATGATATTGGTTCTATTTTAAAGAATCAAAGAGAAGCCTAGAGAAAATTAGAATGTCTTTCCCTTTCGTTTGTGGTTAAATATGGATAAACTTTATAATGAAAGCTCACAAATGATTTCAGTTTGGATTTAAATTCCGGTAGTGTAGCAGCTCTATTGTTTAAGGCGTTTGCGGCTGCTTCTGTTTTTAGGGCTAGGAGCCATTGTTTCTGTTGTTTGTTCTATTGTTCCCTCGAAGGGTATCGAACCAATGGTGCGAGACCTTTCCAGAGCTGCTACATCGCCGTTAAATTACTTTGTTACTTTGTAAAAATTGCTATCGATATCATAACAGCAGATGGGCAAAAACTGGACTTGCTAAATACATAAAGAAAGAAAGCGAAGCAGGTTTATAACGCTCAAAAGTCCGCTGTGTTTGGTTTATAGTGGGGTCTTCATCCTGGTTAATTGGGGGGGGGGGGGAGATGGGGTACCCGACGGAAACTTGGGTAAGGCCTCTCATACCCTGACCCTGTTCTAAGACAAGAATATTCAATTACCGATTACCCTACCCTGTTGTATATTGAAGACAAAGTGCTTGTTTTTGTGACCGAGATAACAAAGTAGTTGCAATTTACTTCATCGGTGACCTTTGTACGTGACAGGTTATGCGGTGATACCCGACCAAATATTGTTTTGCAAAGTAAATAAAGGTCTGACTGTTAGTGTATCATGTGCAGACATTTGCTCAACCTTGAACTTAACTTGAACAAAGTCCAAACAAATACGTATACCCCGTCTAAGACTATAAATAGTAAATTCTATACCCTGTTCAAGACTACAAACCCGGCCTGAAAACCATACCCTATCTAACGGCACCTCCCAAATAATTAAGGGAGTGCCCCCCCCCTGATTTTTTTAAACTCATTTTCAATTTTTGTAACGCTAAAGGCAGGCAACAGAATCGCCAAAAATAGTTAGTCTTAAGTTAAAAAATAAACAATTTAAAAGAAAAAAACGTGAAAAGAAGATTACTTAAAGTGTAAATAACAGCTGCATGCAAAATAGAAATCGAAGACGCGAATTAATTAGATACACAGCAAAAGAATTCCGTTTAACGGATTAGAAGATAGAATACGTGATAGCTTGTTAAGGAACTGTTTATTTTGTCATAATACCCTGAAAAAAAAACGGGTTTAAATACTTTGTTTATTTTATTGATGTTCATCTTGTTAGCAGTCACGCACAACTTTGTATGCTAAGCAAGAAAATGCTGTCGTCGACCCTTTAGTTTCCATTTAGAAAAAAAATTCTGCAAAAATTTCTGGAACTTTCGCTAAGGAAAAGAAAAATTGGATTACAGTATCACAGAAAAACACTGTTAACTGTTCCATATCTGTTAGAATTTCATCCACAGACTCAATAATTAATAAAAACCATGTTACATAGGTGAACGTTTAACTCCAGGAGAGAAAGGTTAAAAGCAGGCTCGTTGTAATGAGAACCCCAGCCTGCCATTGCAATTGGTCGTTTTGACTCTGATGTCTTGCTTATAGGCTCTCTTTATTGGATCCTGAGGCGCCGCGCCGAGGGTGGGTTTTGGTAAGGTTTGTGACACAAAGAGTCATAATAAAAAACTACAAATAGCATAGAGCTGAATGGTCACACTACAGGATTTCATCCACGGACTTAAAGACCCTAACCATTGTACAACATGATAAACCGCAGCATCACAGTAAAGTACGAATCAATATTGATTGGTACTTTACTGTGATGCTGCGGTTTATTATGTTGTACAAGATGGTTCTATAAACTATAGTCTGTCAATGAAATCCTGTAGTGTGACCATTCAAATAAAAGCTGTAGCTTTTATTTGAATGCCGGGTCACACTTCTGGGTATCATCCACAGACTCAAAAGTGAGGACCACCACTGATGTATAGCATAATAAACACCATGCATAGAAAGTACTATTCAATAACTTTCAATTGAATGGTCGCACTACATGATTTTATTCACAGAATGAAAAGTTAGCCGAACTACCTTGTACAGCATTATAAACAGACCACAGGAAAGTACTGCAGAAGAGCTTTCATTCGAATGGTCACACTCTAGGATTTCATCCGTAGACTCAAAAGTTAAAACCATTGTGTACAGCATAATAAACAGCACCACAGGAAAGTTATTGCTCAATAGCTTTAAGATGAGTTGTTACACTTTGGGATTTCATCCACAGCTGACTCAAAAGTTAGAACCACCTTGTGCAGCATAATAAACAGTACCACAGGAAAGTACTGCTCAATAGCTTTCATTTCAATTTTATCCACAAACTGAGACAGTAAACCACTCACGGTTTGACTCCAGAAGTAAAAGGGGTTAAAAGGCTAATAATTAAGCGAATACTGTACTAGACTCGTGTTATGGTAATTTGTTTACAAATGCAATTAAGAGTTCTTTCTTGTCACGATCAAAGCAAATTCAGGGAAGACACCAAGAGTCCTATTTACTTTAATAAGTGGTCTTTTCGTG
Source organism: Cladopsammia gracilis (assembly GCA_022457155.1). NCBI lineage: Eukaryota > Metazoa > Cnidaria > Anthozoa > Scleractinia > Dendrophylliidae > Cladopsammia > Cladopsammia gracilis. The sequence continues at coordinate 990,901 of JAJGOT010000301.1, forward strand.
TCATGAATTCCTAAAATATTTGAATTTTCTAAACAACTTTAGAGTGTAAAATATAAAGTGCAAATTTTGCAAAACCCTTTTGCAAAACTAACTACGCCACCAAACATTATTTCTCCTGAAGGGTCTATTCAGGTTTCTCCCGCGACTCAATTCAAGCCTTCACACTAAAACAAGACTAATTTTTGTTTTCACATGATAGTCAAGAAAATGCATACCGGCTTTTAATGATTTATTATATAAAGGGTCTCTACCTATTCTCCTTCATTGTGAATACGCTTACGAGTTATATGCCTTCTCCAGTTTTATGTGGGCCATGTTTTAATTATTAAGATAAACAATACTGGAAAAATCCGGATGTGCGGCAAAACACCTCGCGCACGTCCCACTTTATTTTTTCATTCAAGGATAATCGCTTTATTTTGTTCATGTCTGTTGCAAACAAGTATGTTCTCATAAACAGCTATTATTTGAATGGTGAACCACCTTGTTTAGCACGATAAACAACACAATACTAACAAATAACTTTCATTTGAATGTTACAACTTTGGAATGTTACATTTAGTTCAAATTGTTCGAACCATCTTGTACAGCATCAAGAGATTAAAGTGATTGTTAGCTTTAATTTTAATGATCTATGAATTTATTTACTGGCAACAACTACATTATACTCACGGGCGGGCCAAGATTAAAATCTGACCACCGGAAAATATGGAGACAAGAATATGAGGTGATGTATTTCTGCTTAATACGTTTATCCAAACTAGAAGAAAAGATATTTCCGTTTCGATCACAAAAACATTGTCAGATTTTGCTAGAAGAAAAGCCGCAGTCATGATTAAGACGTGTTGGTATTTTTGCTAACACTGATTTATGTTCTACCGATGTCTATTGTGGAATAAATGCGTGGGAAGCGAAGGTTAACTTTTGGCCTGATTCACGAAAAACAAAACAGGATTTATCTTCGCTTTATCAAAAAATCATACAAATAGAAGTCACTATTGGAAAATAAGTGTTAATTAGGCACTGACAATCTATTTTTGACGTAAACACATCTTCAGGTATTAATAGAATCAATCATAATTCTTTTTTACTTCCAGGCAATAATCACGCAGACATTTTCAAGTGCTCGGGGGCTACTTGGCACGTATTCAAATAACCCGAATAGAAAGGATAATCTTTGGGCGGAGCGCATAAAATCCAGTTATAATTCCTCTAACCATAATAGCCTTATACTAGAAATAGCTAGATAATTTTAACCTCTTTAGTCCAAAGCTCTTAACCCGTGGGGAAGAGGGTACAACTCCATCTTTAGTGATACTGGTATGCAACGTTAAGTCACTGAACAGCAAAACTGGATAGAATGAAAACTAAAGCAGCAGACTGATCCTTACGGAAAGGACGAATGGGAAGGGAATGGTTTATAAGTCGTTTTGGTCTAAAGTAGGTTATGCCTTAAATAGGTAATAGATTTTTTCCGTTTTGTTTTGGTAATGAAAAAGGAGACAGACATAGAAATAGGATGTAAAAAATTAAACCATACATTGTTATCTCAATTTGTCATTAAAAAAAAACTGGTCAATGTTTTAAAAGGGGCAGTGCCACTTATTTTAAGTATCATTTTGAAAAGGCCAAAAAACATATTTGTATTAATGGGCATCTTAAAATGATGCTCAAGTTTTGTTAACGATTACTACATGGGGTTAGTCTCTGGCTGCAGATGGCACGGACGGAAATGGATCGCAACTTGAAAAATTGGCCAGTTTTTTCAAGTTCTTCCCTTGTGAAAACAAAACAACACGTTTAACCCTTTAACCCCCAAGAGTGCCAAACATCAAAATTCAAGAAAAATCCCAAATTTCATTTTGTAAAATATTGAAAAACAAATGGTACCATACAAAAGTACTGTCAAAGAGGTTTCATTTGAATGGTCACACCATGGGATTTCGTCCACAGACTCAAAAGTTAGAACTACACTACATGTCTCCATAATTGACTCTGGGAGCGAAAGGGTTTAATCTGATTATGGGTTTGTCCTCTCTTCGAGGAATCACTTGATATTTTCCGACGTTTTGCTGCTCTAAGAATACTTTGTGTGCAAGAGCATTGGTGCTTAATTAAATATTTAATACAGTTTTGACCAAAAAGAGAAAAATTCCTGAAATATAGCATGACTTATTTCCCAGTTTTTCAGATAATCTGGTTAATATCTAGAAAAACATTTGTTCACAGGATGTTTTCATTGTTTATTAAATAGGGTTAAGGGTTGATTTCTATCCATTTACACGCATTGCTTTGCTCTCGGAAGACTGAAAAAACTGGACTCATTAAACAACATTTTTATTTCGGTTTCAACATTTCGTCAACATTCTCTCAACACAAATCAGTGTTGAACAGTTGTTGAACAAATGTTGGAACGGGCCTTTAATTAAACGTCACTGGAATCGAGCTTAAATAGGGTTAGGATATTTCGAGTTTTCTGGGCGAGAAGCCCTTGCCTAAAGTACTACCTGGGGTCTAAACGCTCTTTTTTGTGTCTATAATGACCTAGGTATAAAACTGATTACAGCTCAAGTTAGAAAAAATCTGATAAGAAGCAATGAATAAAACATTCGGAAATCGTCTGACAAACAGAATCGCTGAAAGAAGCTATCGATAAACCGAGAAATCGAAGCATACACAAACCCTACACCACATGGCCGGCATTCTTTCTTAGGCTACAAATTTCTAGGAAAAATATTTCACTCAATTTTGGTGTGCATGTGTACATAAGTAGCTCTAAGTGTATTGTGGCCTTTCAAATGAAAATAAAAGCTTTTAACAAATTAATGACTTTCTGTGGTGATGGTTATTTTTAGTCAATGATGTTGTTGTTCTTTCAACGTGAAATTTCTTTTACATGTACTTTCAATTTTTGGAATTTTGTCACAACTGACAGTGAATGCCATCAATGGGAGTATAACAACCTTTACTAGATTTTTTTTAGAGCACTGAATTGATGAATTTTCTCATGTTTCTTTGAAACTAATCTCGTAAAAAATAAATATTATCACCTTATTACAAATTAACACCTTTATCCGGCGGTTTTTAAACTTTTAGCTAGGATTTCATCAACATTTTAGTAATCATAATCATCATAATCACGTGACACCTTTCAGAAATGGTCCTGTAAACTTCATGATGTAAACCCTTTTGTTATCATGTAATGTAGTTCTAATTTTTGAGTCTGTAGACGATATTCTATCGTGTGACCGTTCAAATGAAACCTCTTCGGCAGTACTTTTGCATGGTACCATTTGTCTTCCGATATTTTACAAAATGAAATTTGGGATTTTTCTCGATTGTTTATTTTTGGCACTCTTGAGAGTCAGTTAAACTTTAGGCCGGGTTAAACTTTAGTACATGGAGGGTTACACTCTAGTATAGCGAGGGTTTAACTCTAGTATATTGAGGGTTAAAATCTGATATATTGTTGGAGATTGCGAGAGGTTCGAGTTATTAAAGTTGTCGAGAGTTCGAGTTATCGACTGTCACGGATTCTACAAGGAACTGAAACAGGAGAAACTCTAGTATATGGTTTAAGTTTGCGAGAAGTTTCAATCATTATAGTTTCTACAGGTAGCCGAAATGGGTTGACATAGTATTGAAAGGCACATCATCGATGCCCGGGTCCTGTTTACAAATATAGATTTAACTATAATCATATTATATTTTTTACGAAATGCGACACCCATCCCAACGTAAATCAAACCTTTCATCTGCCAGTTTGTAGCTAACATGAGATTTTTCAATTAAGTTTTTATCTACCGTTTTAGTGTTTGCTCTTTTTGCCTTGTCAAGACCGCTAAAGTATAAAATTTCATTTCATATTAAATCGTCAAATTGAGGACTGTTTAAGTCAATATTCCACGGCTCTGGATATCCGATTTCATACCACTATTGTTGCGAAACGCCTTTTGTGAACCAGGACCTGATTTTGTGTCTAGTTTGTTAACGTTTCAGTACAAGGAAGTTTTTAATAAAATGGTGACAACATTGCTATTGTTATGTATGAAATAGGTGGTGGTGTATTCTCTTAATTTATCCATAAGATATCAAACGTGCAAATGTGCCTTTGAAACTTGAAAAAAGTCCAGTCATATTTGCCACCTGTAAAGTTAGCCATTGTATTGCTCGTATTGAGAAGAATCACTCTATTAATTATGAGCGAAACTCTGAAAAAATACCTTGAATAAAGCATCACATGCAGGTTGATGGTACGAATTGGCAAAGATTAAAAAGGAAAATCCATTAGGGTTAAAGAAATTTCTATTTTCAATAAGTGGAAGACTGCATCACTTTGTTGCGATGACTACAACTCCACACGGCATGTGTACAAACGTACCTGCTTACGTGCAAACAGAATAGGCGAAAGGAGTTAAAACTAGAGAAAATACAAGTGTCATGTAAACTAAGACGAGAATGTATTCTCTTTTACTGATTTTGTCTTAGACTTATTTGTAAGGTTTTGTAAGACATTCGTAAAGTAGTATATTCACACTTTCTCAGGTTAAAAATCTTAACCATACTTAAAGGATCTGTCAAGAAACATTTCTAAGGTTCCTCTAGAATAAGATGTATATTGTACTGACAGAAGTAGTTCTGCGAATAAGAAAGGCTCAAACCAACACGTAAGAACAGTTCTCAAAGCCGAAAACTAGAAAATTGGACAATCATTTTATTGAACCTTATAGCGTCACCTTGGCAAAACAATTGGACGGGTTTTCCATTATTTATCTTACATTGAAAAAGCTTTTAAACAAACTATCTCGCAAATAGCTCTGCTTAAGTAGTTTCAAAGGTTTTTGTTTGAAGACTAACAAATGCAACAGAATATTGAAAGCTGAATTTATTGCTTATTCTTCGTTGGTTCATTACAATAGGAAAACATTTACCAAGAACTAGGAAATTTGATCTTGTATATTTCTTTCTCTGAATAGAAAAATATTAATATTTAACATTCGCCATGTAATTGGAACGTATTTCCTGGAGAAAATGTGTCACTTTCAAAGATTATGCCACAAGGAAAAACAAACTTTAATTTTCGAAAAGTGGAAAGCCTTATTTGTTCAGTGGCCAACCCCCTTTACAAGTGGTATAGAAACACAATGCGAAACTGCCTTTTTTTGTAAGGTTGTACTTCAAAGTTATTCTTGAGCTTTGATCACCTTTTGAAGACAAGCACAGGCGGGCAGAAACTGTCACAAAGACTGAGGTCTTCATCAAAAGCTCCACTTGATTTATTCGGCCATCTCTTCTGTCAGTCTCACCGCTGAAGAGAACACAAAATTCTTGAAAATAAGGCATGTTACTACGACAACAAATCCACTTCCCAAAGAAAACTGGCTTGTCCTTTTCAAAGTTGATATTCAACATGAACAATGCTTCATCAAGCGTAATGATATCGAAAATTATGTCATCCCAGTATTTGCGCTATTTCTTTGCTGATATCATTTAACAGCACGTGCGCAAGGGAGACAGCTTTCCGTATCTATACTCCCTAAGGGTTACTAACACAGCTTATGCTTGGTAATGAAAATGTAATTTGGTAAAATACCCGCAAACTGTCAGTTAGAAGGACAAAGCGTTTTATATTCTGCTCTGCACACGTTTATAGTTTGGTGCTGACTCTATTTTTTTTTGAAATGAAAATAAAGACAAAGCCTATATTTCTTTGAATAACCTTGGGTTTAATGAACGCAATCACTGTGATCAAATGCAAGCATAAGCCATTTAGAATCTGTTTGCTCAATTTTTATTTGAATCATTTGTTGGGCCCGCCAGGCTACGCCGGTTCTCAAATTTCCTTTCCACGTCAGAAAACAATCATAATCTCCCAGGTTCCAATTTTTTTTTCGTTTATAACTGCTTCGCATTTTTTTAGCATAACACGTAATTGCATGGGAAAGATCCATGGATCAGTAACACACATTGTAACGTTTTCAAACTTATCGTCAAACCCTGACTCCTCCTTACAACAGATATTTTAGCTAAAATTCTAGCTCGGGGTTTGCCGAGATTTCAAGTGAATGTAATCTCGTAAATATTGCTGCAACCAATCTTGTCACTTCCAAAAGAAATTTAATATGCTTTACTAACGATGAGAATAAGTTCTTTTATGTGGATACGTCGATCTTAAAATGAATAAGCTTTATAATTGGTGTCTGCGAGAACACACACATACAAACCGACGCAGAGGAAGGGTTATCTCTTTGGATAAAATCAACAACCGACGGGCCACAAATACCACACAGTTGTTAGAGTTGAACTATAGTGTTTTATTGCCGCGGTTTAGTGATTCAGGAAGTGTGAAATGTGCAAGTAAGCATAATCTACAGTATCCTTAATAACGAGCTTGACTTACGGTATAACGGAAGATTGTAACAGTTTGGAGAAGAAAAGCAGTGCCTTTTTAGGTCGGTCCGACTATAAGGTACAAGGTAACTTCCCCGCTTTTCTTAGATATCTGACATTTTACGTAGGTTTCATCTTTTCAATGCAAGCCATTTAGTAGTTAATCGACAGTGTTTAGTTTTAGTCGGTCTAACGAACATGATCGTCCGGATGAGAAGGTCTTGGAAGCAACCATCCGTCTATTGTTAGTCAGATAGTCAAGCCTATTGTTAGTCAGATAGTAAAGCCCATTGTTTTGCGGTCGATAAGTCGGTTACAAGTTGAAGGAGACTTTTGGCATCGGTCAAGTGTTTTTCATTTCTTAGTTAGTAGAGTGCTGAGCCGTTTGTATGTGATGTTCAGCAATGTATTTGTTGATATCACCATTTCTAGTCGCTCGTTTTGTTCAGACAATCGTTTGTTCACGAACATTTGGTTTTGTCAACTGAGTTGATAAGATAAATTGGCCACCGTAAAGAGATCCAAAAGCTGACGGGGTGGGGGAGTGAAACATGAAGATTTGGTTTTGTCAACTGAGTTGATAAGATAAATTGGTCACCGTAAAGAGATTCAAAAGCTTAATGGGGGGGGGAGGGGTGGGGGAGTGAAACATGAAGATTTGGTTTTGTCAACTGAGTTGATAAGATAAATTGGTCACCGTAAAGAGATTCAAAAGCTGACGAGTGGGGGGGGGGGGAGGGGTGGGGGAGTGAAACATGAAGATTTGGTTTTGTCAACTGAGTTGATAAGATAAATTGGTCACCGTAAAGAGATTCAAAAGCTGGCGGGGGGGGGAGGGGTGGGGGAGTGAAACATGAAGATTTGGTTTTGTCAACTGAGTTGATAAGATAAATTGGTCACCGTAAAGAGATTCAAAAGCTGGCGGGGGGGGGGGGAGGGGTGGGGGAGTGAAACATGAAGATTTGGTTTTGTCAACTGAGTTGATAAGATAAATTGGTCACCGTAAAGAGATTCAAAAGCTGGCGGGGGGGGGGAGGGGTGGGGGAGTGAAACAGGAAGATTTGGTTTTGTCAACTGAGTTGATAAGATAAATTGGCCACTAAAGAGATTCAAAAGCTGAAGTTTCGAGCGCTGGGGGAGGGGGGGGGGAGGGGGCGACTCCCATATAAAAATGACGGGGGTGCTCGTCGTACATTTTAGTAGTGACACCGCTTAGGGTACGAAAATCTAAAATGACCACCGTTAGAATTATCGCAGTATTTTTTAGGGTATATAGCCAAAAAAAATATGACAGAAATATGCATGTGTTGGTTTGAATTGGTACCTCTTAGGGGTAAAACTTCAGGTACCTTTTATATTATAGGGTGTTTTTCGAAAATTTCCGACGAGCACCCCCGTCATTTTTATATAGGAGTCCCCCCCCCCCTCCGGGCGCTAGCCCTTCATCAGAGAGAAGGGCTGCCAGTCTGATCTTGTCTTATACTGTCGCTAGATTCCTTCTCGTAACATTGGTTAGATGTCGCAAAGTAGGGATAGGTTTGCAAGAGACACGGACGTTGTAAGGGTGTACTGAGATACATGTATTAGTAGTAGTGTTTGTTCAGTGATATCACCGTTTCTGTATAGTCTAATCACTTGTTTTGTGCTCAGTCAGTCCGGTTTGTCCTGCTAGTCTGATCGTGTCTTGGTAACATTAATCAGTAGATAGGGATAGGTTTACGAGACACACGGACCGTTGTGAGGTTGTAGATCCATGCAATAGCATAGTAGGCATCTTAGTCGATCCATGCAGTTGTCTCAGAAGTACCCATTGTAGCAATAACAGGTATCGGCCGACGTTCGTTACTTTAGGTCCAGTTTTGCTGCAAGTATCTTTGTGAGAGGTATGGCCGTGTAGAACGCCTGGTCTGATAATCTGTCGATGCGAGTCGATTTTCTGTAGACAACTGTCTGTAGACTGTTATCGTCACATCTTACCAGGCAGTATAGGAAAGGAATTTAACTATTTCCTTCAATATCCGTCGCGCTAAACTGCCCATCGGTGTTTTGTCTGTTAAGGTGTTCGTTGAAATAGGTCGATCTCAATAGGTATCGGCCCTCAGTAATAAATCGGCTTGTTGACGACGTAAACGGTGTCAATGCCCCTCAAATAACGCAGTTGAGTGGCGCTTTCCTGTGGTTATCCGTATTTTTATCATTGCAATACGAAATTTGAGATTGTTTCCCGGCAATATTGGGAGATAAAAGGATTAACACACTTGTGAAAACAATCAAAAGGAAGTTCTCACACTGCACTCCTTGGCCCTGTTCCTTAATTGTACGCATGTGCAGTCAGTGATATCTACAATAGGTCCGCCGGGGAAATCCGTGTGTGAGCGTGTTGGTGAGCGGTTGTGGGAAATGGAGCCAGTAGAAATTTTGACCATTTGAGTTTCAAATAGGGCACATTATACCCGTTAGTCTGAAGTAGAAGGAAAAAACTAATTAAGGAAATTTGCCGTTTCGCTTAGGGAAGGGAAAATATTTTAGGGATTACGATCGAAACAGGGTTAAAAAAGAAAACATATATTTTGATCGAGGAGCTGAGTGGCACAGGCACCCTCACACGAATATTCTGAGGTGTATCCTCCCCCCCCCACCCCCGGGGGGATATCCAGGGAACTTCTGTTTGACTGGATCAATAAGCGGAATGCACTGTGTAAATGGGCCGACTGTCTTTTTTATTTCAAACAAAAGCATTAAACGTTTAAAGTGAACAAACAAATGACTAAGGAAGCCAAATGTATGTTTTTCTTTCATTCTCTCTCGGATTAATTTATGTTATTACGATGGAAAGCCGGTTCCGCGCGGGCCAATTCGAGAACGGCATATGTGTTTTATAGCTCATCTCTTATCGCCTCTGAACATTTGTTTGTTTGCGCGAAAGGGAGAAAGGATACTCGGATTACAAGTATGATCATGTGGCTTTTTGTGGGCTTCCGCTATTACCACTCAATTGAATACACAAAGCTTGACTGGTTAAAAGCCTTGTATTACCGTAACTTTAAAACCCAGACCTCGAGTCTCCCAAGACCAAACTTCCTAGTTTTTAACATGAATTGCGTAGATCCTGCGCAATCAGCGCTCGCATTAAACCGGTTCAAATGAGTTCGACAAGAAAAGAAACTTTTCATCCGAGAGAATGATTGCCTCTGCGTGGGTATAAAATAAGCAGAACTACTTCCTTTGAGCAACACGTCTCAGGAGCTTTTTCAATCAAGCGTCCTTGATTATCTCTCTTATTTTTGAAGCTGGCTTTCTGTGTGTTTTTCTTCAGCGCTGTAAAAACAGTTCACTTGGCGGTCGATAAATTTCCTCACAAATTTCACTCATGCCCCAACTGTGTAAGCATCGATGCTTTTAATTCCTTTCACTCCATTTTGCGTGCATCAAAACCCAAAATAGTAGCTGCTGTTAACATGTGTTCTGACATGTGCTTGGTCGATAAACGCTATTCAACTCGTACAATACGTCTTTTGTGCTTTAATTGCTTTATTTAAAGAGACGTGAACGCAAGACAAAAGCGCTAGATACATGTGAATTATCGTGCTTTTGTGCGAAAATGGACGAGATAAATAAATACATTTCGAGAAAACGGCGCGAGATAAAGATAAAGGATTGTTGTGGTTTGAACCTCCTGGGGCCTCAACCGCATTTTCACTGGCTTACAGCCATCGCCTGTCGTCGCCGGTGATTTTGACGCTCGATAAAGCGAGGGCTTTCACAAGCCCCCACGCCCGAGTCACGAAACTGTACTGCTCGCTTGGGACGAGCCGAAGAGCGTGCTCTCCATTTGATTCTCCTTTTCTAGTGTCGGTTTTTTGTTCGAACAATAAAAATAATCATTACTGTTGTTCGTCTTTTTTTTTCTTTTCTTCTCCACTTGTTGAGTTTCTAAAGAAAGGGCGAAAGGTTGACATTGCATTCAGTCGTCATTTGAACAGCTCGCGCCGTACAACGCCTTTGTGCCTGATCTCGAGACCTTGGACCTTGATAGAAATCGTAATACATATGGACGGGAAACCCAATCTTTTTATTGCCCAAATTTCCTTCTTAAGCACCGCTCATCGTGTATTATTGTAAAAATAACATTATAATAGAATATCCTTAACGCGCCGAACCGAGCCGTATTTTCGAATTCAAACGAACAGTAATCTGGCGATTGGAAAGCTAATCGATGCGGGCTTCTCTGTCCGTCTGGAACGTGTTATACAATGGTTTTATTGTAGTTAAAACTCAACTCTTTTATACCCTCGCATATAACGCTAAGTGAACTCAACGTACTTATAAATATGTATTGCGGGTTTAATTTAATGGTTTTCAATTTCCTCAAAGTGATATGACGATATTTGAGAAGATGCCCGCATGTAAAACGAGAAACCACTGAATATATTTAACGGAAAATACGAAACTTGTCGAACATGAGGTCGCGCTGGTTCAGTTAACAAATTAAACTCACTAGTGTGTTGGATCTGTTGTGAGGTTTATTTTTACTCTCAGTATTTGAGGAATACAGCGTTTCTGTGCGTCCTTTTATATGCAAGCGACGAGTAAGCAACTGTTCGCTAGTGAAAGATTACTGTACAAGATTATATTTGGAAGTATACAAGGTGATATTACTTTAAAGGTGAATACAAAGACAACATTTGTTCTTTGCACTTAATTTTGCTTAAAATACTTGAACTATTTTTGCGTGAATTTTTTTTGTTTGGGTCTAGAATCGTCGAAAACAGAAGCTTCTGTTGTTCTTAGTTTTACCACGCACACAACCTCGTGAATGAATGAAGGCATTATTTACCCAAAAGTACGAGCTAGCTGATATTTTGTCCTTCGCAAGGGGTATTTATAAAGTTAACGTTAAAGTCTAATTATAATATAACTATTCTTATACATTCTATGCTAAATATTTTAAGAAAATGAAAGAACGGTGCTCCAAGCTGAGGAATTTGTAAAGGCTTTGGCCAATCGAGGGGAAGGACACGGCGTCTACCTAGCTCATAATTGATAAGCTGTAAACTCACAACACACTAATTACAGAATGGCGTAAGAGTTATCCGGTGAGATGTAATTTTACTTTAAGCGCAGTGAGTCTAGAGTCCTACTAAAGAGTTTGTTAATGTGGTAAGCATGTGATTCTCGTGAAGTCCATGGGTATATTCTGTCGCCGAGACGGGCGCCATAGATTCATGCGACATCGCCGCCATCAGCGTTGGATCGTCGACTTCAAGTTTAACTGGCACAGGCGTGTGGGACCCAGGGAGATGTCCTCCATTCATACACTGGGAAAAATCGGGAATCCCGCACTTTTTTACGTCGTTCATCATCGCCTGCTTCTCAGGGTTCAACATCTGCTTGGTTCTAATGTCCACGGTTGATTCCCTGCTTAAAATCACGCAAAAGCAACAGTCAGGAAATAATAAACAAGCGCAAAACCTTTACACACAAATGCGCGTCTTTTTGACGTGTAGACGTCATCTTGTTTCTCGTCTTTTGTTTCTTTTAATACCCAAGGTGTCCAAGTCTCTTTAAATAAAATCCCAAATTTTATTTCACAAATTGTTCAAAACAAACGCAATACATCTTAGTACTACTCCTCGACATAGTCTTGCTTGAGGTCACACTTTTGGATGACATCCACATAGCCAACGGTTAGAATACCTCAAGGTCTGGCTGTACTAAATATTCGATTCTAAATGAGTGTTTCATACGGAATATCATTGCAACCCATTACTTAGGTTGATATCTAGTGATAGGCTAAGCCGCGGATATCAGACTGAAGTGTACCCGTGCTTTGCCAACCAGCCCATATACCCTAGTTGAATGACTTGAGACCCGCGCGAGCCATCATCTATTGTATATGTAGTTGTTTTTTACAATCTTTTCAAGACGAGTGTCAGTACAAATCATTTGAAAATTCTCTCATATCCGCTTCTCTTTGGCTTGGAAATAAATCAGGGAAAGAGCGCGGTATTTTCATCGGTAATGCGGTCAGTTCATTCACGCACACGGAATGTCATGTACTGATATATGTGTGTTTGATATGTGCTGAAAACGATCCCCTTTCTTTAGGAAAATTTAATTTGCATGAAATGAACAGCTAGTTACAGTTTAAGTCGCTATATCAACTTCCGACCCTCGAGAAACTCAATAAATTTCCCAATCAAAGCGAAAATCAAAAGAGGGATAAAATATACCGAAGGAAAATTACCAACGAGAACACAATTTCCTCGCTGCGCTAGGACAAGTGCGCGCCTTCTTGGGCTGGCTAATTTAGTGTTATATGACAAAATAAGCTTTGTAAAGGTGAAGGTAAATGTTCGTGAGCGTAAGCCATAAATAGACGGTAAATATCACACGAGCGAAGGCTTACCTAATTTTAGCTTCCGCAGCTCGATCACGCTGCCTTCGGTTCTTGAACCAGTTGCTAACTTGTGTAGTGGTTAGACCTGTCGCCTCTGCGAGCTCCCTCTTCTCTCGAGGTGACGGGTACGGGTTGTGCGAGTACCACTCTCTCAATATGTTTCTTGATTTCTCCTTGAAACAGTAACTAGTTTCCTCGCCGTCCCAGATCGTTCTTGGAAGAGGAAATTTGCGTCGAACGCGATACTTCCCCACGGCTCCAAGTGGCCGTCCGCGCAGTTTCTCCGCTTCGATATAGTGCGCCTTTAACCAGAGCGACTGCAGCTTCGGATGCGAGCTTGGGGAAAATGAATTGTTTTCCATGATACGATACAGTTCTTGGAAGTTGCCCTGGTGAAAGGAAACCAAAGCCTTTGCTTTTAGCACGCTCTCGTTCTTCTGGATGGTTTCGCATTCTGGAAGAGACCATAGAAATCTCCCGAGGCGCTCTATATCTCCGCTCTGTTGAAGGACTTCACAGACGCACGCTACTTGCTCCGGGGTGAAGCTGAAGGTTGGCAGCATTCTGTGTTGCTGGGATCAGTTGTGCAGCGCCGGGATCGGTTTATCCTTTCACTTCTTTGTATTGTCTATTTGTCTGAACTTAAGACGGCACTCGCTCTCTTTATAGCTGCTTGGAATCAAATTGCACACAGTTAAAAAGCAAATGTCACCCACCACTGATCAGACAAATTTTCATTCACTAGCGTGACAATGTCATTATTAAATTAAGATTAGAACTTGAACCCTGGTCTGTGATTGGTCGGCGAGTGCCATCCAGATGGTTTATATTTTCTCAGGAGATGTTAAATCAAACACCATAGAAACAATGTCAATCCAGTTCTTTGCGTTTACGAAAAAAGGCCACTTCCGCTCAAACACGGGTCCTTGAGGAGAAAGACTTACCGACAAGCGTCAAACGCAATTACCTTCGCTTCGCGCCTTTTCAACTCATTAGTCGATTTAATGAAATGTACCATGGTGAAGCTCGACAAGTTTGAACTCTGCAACCGAATGCGAGTAAATTATTGTGTTTGTAACCCTACACGCGGATCGTATTTCTTTTTCCGAGCGCCTATTTGTTATGGCAACTTTTAAAACCGAGACGCGAAAATGTAGCACTCTAATGTTTACGTCGAGCTATTACCCAAAAGATGCTAATTTAGGAGGCTAATAATGTTATGAGAGACGGGCGCGAACAAAGGCGCTGTTTGTTGATTTTGCGAATTTATCGTTGTAGAAATGACAGTCAAACCAATCAACGAAATACGTGTTAAACAATAGCATGGCTTCTTCGGCTTATCCAGGTGTTATCCAGATTGTTTCGTGGTCGTTTTGCTTCGTAAGACATGTATACATTTTCCAATGTTATGAGCAGTTCATTCATATTTGTGGTATTAATAGCGTTTTTCATTTTCCTTCTGGATTTAGGAACGCGGATACAGTTGTCATAAAACTTATACGACCCTGCTTTTAAGCACTAATCTAGTTTTGCCACAGGAATAGGATGCGCTAAAAACCGAAATGAAAACATTCCTCTGAAAAAAGAATGCGAAAAAGAACTTTTATGATGACAAGGGAGGAATGCTCTTCCTCTGTGGCTATTTATGTGCTGTATTTTTTAACCAGTGAAAATTTGGAGATGCTATTTTATTTTATTAAATATTCTACAGACAGCATATTTCTTTTCTATATTTAAACGACGAGTTGAGTGTGTAATAAAGTTAACCACATGCTAATGATGATTTCAAGGTTACAAGATAACCAAAAGATACGGCCAACTCTTAAACTTGTCGAACCAGGCCAGTTGGCCATTTTAGGCCTAAAACTTAAACTGATCCAAACTTGGTTGTTGTCGATTTAGAAATTATGCGAGTTTAAGTTTCAGGACTAGCCTCGTCGAAAAAGCGCAGTATTCGCAGCTAAAACGAATAATCAACCTGGCAAGTTTTTACCTTTTCTCACTCACGCGCGCTCCACTGCAAATGTTTATCTCGTCACTTAATTTTTTGTTGAAGATCAGATATGCCTGTTAAACTAAAAGTTTCTTTAGACAAATTGACGTTATGGACATTGAAAAATATTTTTTCGCAACCTTAAATGACGTGGGAGTGAGTTTGAACCAGACGACTTAAGCCTGACACAATTGTTGGTACCTAAATTCCACTTACATATTTTTCTGTTTTGAGAGCGACATAAACCTCTGAAATTTGAGATGTTTTATTCTTACTTGCTAAGTGTGCCCTTCCATTAAGCGAAAAAGAAATGAATAATTTATTAACGCCTGACAGTCCATTAGTAGCAGGTTCAGGATAGTGGCAGTTCAAACGATCTTCCGTGAGGTTATCTCTGTCTCGTTGTTTTTAAGTTATTTAAAATAAAATAAACATTTTTAGGTGTTTTGAAATTGTATCCATCACCCATGGGTCTTGAATTCCAAAATTTCCTCCCCTCCAAGTTTTTTCCACTAATTTTTGCGTTTTTATTTTTCCAAACATTCGCTATCGCAGAACCGGACGGTGTCAAAGTAGAGCATTGTTCTCCACATGTAGAAGACAAACAGTTGATTTTAGCACTCGTGTTTAAAAGATCGCTATCATAACACGATTATTTTCGACTAAACATCGGGCTTGCAACAATTTGAAACCAGCAGCCGAATTGTCGAGGGTGCTGTCACCCGTTTTAAGCCCAGCCACCCCATTGAACGCTTTGTTTTATCCAAAGAATATTTCACTTATGATTTAAAATACTTGAAATGTTTTTCTATTAATTCGCCTTTTTTCGAATTAGACTGTTACTTCACTTTCGAACGCACATGATGAGAAAATATATCTGGCTTAAGATCTCTTTTTAAACCCATTTCCTAAAAAACCTGCATAGAGGTTATCTTTGGTACAATCCAGAGGAAGTTGCATCCTAGTCGGTTGTTTCGTTTGTAGGAAGTCAACCTTCATAACAAAAAACAAAACAGCTAACTTGATATATCAATGTTTTGCAGGTTTGTTTGCTTTAAAGCTGCCAGTATCTTTCACTTAATTTTTATCTATCTGCTTAAAAAATGCGGAGTTTAGTAAGGTGGACACCCCAAAGATTCAAAGTGTGGAACCAATATGTGCTACTTTCAAAACCCGCTTTCATCGGTGTATGTTATGGTTACAACCCGATGAGAACCCTCGATAAGGCAATCATTTATTTATCACAAATTTTCCTATTTTTCCAGTTGAAAAAGTATTGCTCAAAATTAATGGTTGCGCTCAGTCACGAACTTGTCTAAATAACCACAATGTTCGTCTCAAAATTTCTAAGAACGAATAGGGATTAACATCGAGTTATTAATCTATTTTGACATGTAACGTAAAATAGAATTCTTATTTTACAGCCTTTGCAACAAAGTTTCCCTTTCGTCGTCCGACTTTACTCCTGATAATACCGGATGTTTGAATTTCGAAGCACGGGTTGTGTTTTTAAGAAATTTTCCTGTTTTGTCGAAGCTCGCTAGACTTTTTAGGGGTTGTTTGAGAAAACAGATTATCCCTCAAGGTGCATGATTGATAAATCCAATAACAACATTAAAAACATTTCAAGGAAATTTGTTTTATTTTTTTTTTATCGCTGAGTATTTCTGGAGGTGCAAGCATGTTTTTAAGCAATGATGGGCTTGACGCGAATGTGTTACATTAAAAAATAAAACTTTTTTTTTTGCCCGCTTTCCTAAATTTTTCTAAAACGTTGAAGCAATTGAAATGTGAAAATACGATTGCTGCTTTCGAGCAGTAGTTGCCCGAGCAGTTGTTGGCCCTTTTGTAATTAGTTTCATCTCAAGCGGACATATTTGCCGCTTTTGGTTTTTGACAATCTTAGTGAATCAGTTTAGTGTTCAGTAATAAAAATTCAAATTCATATCGATAAATTGTTTAAGTGTACGAAATTTTGCCCTTTGGCTAAGCCAGTATTCTATGGTAACATCTGGATTTTGTTAATTAACAATCGAGCGCGTAAAGGCAAACGCTGCCTGTCCTTATGACGGGTGACCAACTCCTTCTTGCAGGTGAACCATAACATCTTCAATGCTATGTGATATTTCAACTCGAGGCCCCTTTGTTAGTCTCTCCACTGTTGAGATGGGCTTTTAAGGGTTCGAAAGTTACCGTTTGACGAAAGCTGGTTGAAATATTTCAAATGTTGACAGCTGCATGCGAGCTTTTCATCGCAGTGAGAGCTTTGCACCGATCGACATATCTAGAATGTTACAGTTTAGAACTTCGTCAGTTTCAATTCAGTTTAGTTTTTCTTGATCGAGCATGAGCTCCATTCCAATCCAATTGAGCAATTTTCTTTACCTCGTACAAGGGCTTGTTATTGACAGAAAGCCGAAACGTCTCAGCAACCTTCCATATGTTCCCAAGACTTAATTTCTTTAATTAAATCTCTAAACATCTCTCTTATATGATACAATGTAAACCTTGTTTCTCTGTGGTGGGTGTCGTGCGAAATTGAGAACATGCAGATATACCCGCGAGAAGGTTATGCCGGACTATTTCTATTTCATTTAGCGAGTTTATGCTAGGTTTTTGTTTCATATTCCGCTGGTTATTTGAAAAGCTTTACTCCAAGAGCTAAGACAAGGGACATTATCTATCTAGTTTTTACTATTAAAAACGTACTGAAACTTGTTTTAGAAACAAAAATGCCCTGGGCATAAATTTCTATTAAACGCTAAACTCTACATTGCGAAACAACAACTTCCAACTGAGCACCTGTCTCGATGCTAAGGTATACACGACTATTTAAATAATCTAATTTACTGCTAATAAACAGTATGAAATATGGTGCTGTTTCCCTGTAACTCCGACTGAATACAAGGTTAGAAATGTTTAGTTAATTCACAGATTCGTGCACAACAGAGGTTGTTTTCAGTGAAAAATTGGTCTCTATTTGGAACCAAGTTTTGCCAGCTTTTACACCTGGGGCTTTTGGAACATTGTCAAAAACCTTAATGCGATTTCCAATTTATTTGACTAATACCGCCAGAAAGTCTCACAGTCTCTACAGTTTAGTTTATCCATCAGTCAAACAATGTCAAATACATCGAAGTAGCAACACGGGTTGAATCGGAAGTGTAATTCAACCCTTTTATCGACTTTTAAGTTTCTTTTTAACGACCTTCGTATCTTTTTCCCTTGTCAATCGATTTGGAAAATCTGATATCCAAATTAGCCGAAATTGAAAACTTGAGAGTCTCCCTATTTACGCTAATTTTAATATCGGAAACAAGAAATGTTAATGTCTCCATTTTTGGATACCTATCATTAATGCTGCTACAGTTTCTTTGTTGCTCCAGATTTTATGCCTTGCGAAAGCTGATTGCTTCCATTGAACAAACACAGGAGCGACTTAGTCTGGGAACTCCAGTTCTTTGCCAGAAGAGATTTAATTTAATAGTTGCAACGTAAATGATTCCTTCCGGTAATATTAAAATAGATGCACTTTATTAAGTGGCTTCCTTTATGATATATCTGGTTGTGACTGAATGCATCGATCGAGGTAATGGTTTTCTTGAGGACGCTTATCAAACCTGAAATTGGCGTTCAATTAGTAAACGTCACTGTACCCGTATTTGTATCCACTGTCTCCCGTAGCGGCACGAATCAAAGGAAGAGAAATAATAGACAATATACTATGGGGCACATATAACCAATTGATAATTCGAAACATGCTTTGTCGTTTAAAACCTTTAAAAATCGAAGTCGTGTGCTTTTAGATTGGAATTTAAAGGTTTATTCGAATCTGGCAATACATAACCAAACAAGACAATATGTTTCGAAACTGCAACAGAACTGCGTTCACTTAAGCACATATGTTAAATATGGATATTTATTTTACATTTTGGACGAACCATATGCTTCTCCAAGCCGCCCCTGTGTCTGTCAATGTTGCCTTCCTTATTTTCGGGTCATGATATATCGATATAAAGTTACCTTGACATCATCTCAGATGTTATCTCTTGTGTGGGCTGTTTTGGCGGGGGTCTCATTTTATTTAACCCGATAGGAAACTTGCGTTACAAAAGTTTATAGATCTCAATCATTGCATTTATTTATTGTTGCAGTTTGTTTCGTATTTTTGGGTAATCTCGGGCTGACTCCACCGCCTCTCTGAAAAGTATCTCTTAAAACAATTTCCACCGGGAAATTTGACAGATGCAATAACACCCCGCTTTCGTCGAATAAACCAGCCATTGCTTTGTCCCAATTTGGTTTCAATCGCACTCAGATGGATTTGAAAACATCATTTTCATTTTTCTTTGTGTCCACTGGCGCTGAAAACGTGCTTTTAACAGCATGTATTGAGTTACATGAAAGGAACGCATTAATGTTTCTTATTCCCCGTCTGTTTTCAAAGTTTATTTTTAAGTTATGAAAACATACTTCACTGGATTTGTTTCTCGCGAGATTTAGTTTAAAAGCGTGTTAACGTTTTGATAACCTTAACTCTACGTAAATCTTTTTCCCTGCTCTTTCTTTGTCAAATCCTATAAGAAAATGATTTCTGCTCAACACGCTTAAGCCTGTGTTAATCAGTTTTTTGGATGCTCTCGTTCAAACTATATATCATCGTTTCATTTTTTAACTTGTAAACTGTGCAACACAAATTCCAGCAACCACTGATCGAAGTCAAACCTTTTAATTACTGCAGCATAAGCTATTTACGTTTAAAACAAGCGCAGAATTTTTAACGTTACTTGAAACAAAACAGCATTATAAAGGTATTTGCTTGGTGTGACTGAAATAATAAAAGTTTCGCTCCTTCATTCTTTACCTTAATGCGCGGGTGACAAATATGTATGACTGAGAATCCTCCAACATACACTAGCAAAGATAAACATCATTCGCCAAAGCCGATCATAACATAAACTATAAAACTGATTAAACTTGGAGAAGTTTTCTAGACAACAGCCTCTTTTAAATTGGAAACCCATTATCTGAGGTAATTTTGAGTCACCTTCGAACAACAGGGTCGAATGGAGAAGATTGACTGGTGAAGTCTGTGCTGGGCACAATGCGAAGAGGGTCAGAGAGTATGTGAGGAGAAGAGCGAGACGTAGGGAGAAGAAAGGAACTTAACTGTGACATACCCGTTTTCCGGATTACAGACGTATATATATCCGTTTTTCCAAATTTGTTTTTTAAACAACCCAAACTGAGTCTTACTCTCGGTCATACTAATATAGCTGTAAATAATATAGAACTTGCCTAAGTAAAGATTGGCCTAGATATCAGTTTTTATAGGAGAATCAGCAAACTGTAGACTGACTGAAGAGGCAAACAATAACAACATGTGCCTAGAAATACACAATTTTTCTCTCTGATATTTGTTAATAAACAACAAAGTATTTTATTAGCTAGAGTTGCCTGGTGTTATTGGTATGATTTTTTTTAACTTGTGCTTAGTTTCAACTTGGTTTGGAGTTTAAATTTTAGAAATAAGTTTTCCAAATATTTAAAGCGCTAGAAGCTTTTTAACTCATGGACTAAGCCAAGTTTTCAAAACGGTGTCGCAATCTTTTAAATCTGTGGATGAAATGCTAAAGTTTAGCCGCTCAAAAAGATTAATGGAAAAGTTAGTTCTTGTGGTGACGTTCAATTCTTAATTTTTCTCCAGTGCAAATTTAAGACAATTTGTCAAATATGTACGTTGACGCAGTGAATCTCGTGGCTGCATTAGCTCAGGCTGTTGGCACGCTACTTGTTCGCGCGCCATGTCGCGCCAGTAACAACGTAACGGCGGTAAAAGATTTAAACAGAAGGCGCCGCCAACCTTTCACAGACCACAGTACTTCAAAACCCTCAGTAAAGTCGTTTGTGTATCTTTCGCCCATTTAACGAAATCCCTTACCTCCAAAGATAACAAATGTAGGAGAAACTCTTACAGTGTTTTGTCTCCGACAACAGTCCCCCTTTGATAGGATGACGGTCAGTTGTAAACAGGATATTGGGAGAGGAAGTGAGAGTGTGAAGTTGGAAGCTCTAGTCGATCCTTGCACTTTCCACGAACTGCCTTTAAACCCTAACTGACTCCCGTTTTGCCTTAATAGAGGTGGTATTTCGTTTTCACCCACCATGACAGAATATCGACGCGAAGAGCAAAACAGAGATAGTTGTTATTCATTCATCTATTTCATGCGTAGAGAAATATGAATGAAAGATTCGTGCATTGTCAAATAAGGGACTTCGGAGACAACTCCTTAAACCGAACTTCAACTGACCCCAGTTCGTTTTGTTTCCACTAAATAATAAATCCCTTGAAACCAAAGCTTTGATTACGAATCTTTCCAGTTTGATATTTGTTAGTGTGGTTTTAGCTTGCGTGTTTTATAATATGCATGCGATACCCGTTAGATGATATTCCCTCCTAATGACTTTGTGTGTAGCACCAAACCACCTTAGCAGTTTGAAACCCAGAAACCTTAACTCTAAATTGATGATAACAAGGTGAAAAGAATACCAGCTTCTTACCGTTTGTGACTTTTCCGTTTTGGCAACTGATAGCGTCCGTCGACCGGAGTAGCCTTGACTTAGCGGGGCGGCTGGTCGTGTGAGCGTTAAGTCCCTTTGACGAATCAGTGTCACCTGACAACTAAAGAACACCCTTCAATCAACGTATGAGTTTTCAAGGATAATAAATAAAGGAGATCGTGCTATTAATTATGCCACGTATAAGTTTGGACATGCAAGTTGAACACTCGACTGGTCTTAAAATTTCTCGAGCGTTCGACTCTTCGAACTACTTTAAAATAGAATTAACAGTAAAGGATCAAGAAGCCAGGTTATTTTATTGTCGTTATTATTAGATTTACCAAGATCGAGTTTCGGCCCATTCGTGTGTCAGACTACTATGTTTTCATATCGGGTGGCTCACACATTATAGGAAAACTATAACCTTAAACGGCCCGATCCACGTTTATCTTGGTCGGTTCATTATTCGAATGAAAACACGATTAGAGTTTCAAAAATCTTTGAAGATAGTTTTGACGAGAAGTGAAACCAAATGGTTCACAAATAATCATATATTTTCACTTGATTCATAACTTTTATTGTGATGGCCACACCTTAAGATTTCACCTACACGATTTCAACAACAAATAAGTCGACTCTAAGACGGACTCTGAAAGGGAAACGGTTAAGACGCGAGTTTATCCAGGCTTACATTTCTTGCATTCCTTGTGCGAGTTTTCGAAATAAAATCGTTTTTCACTTTTCATCAAGTTCTATTATGAGCTGCGAGTCGCGTTTCAAAACATCAAGGATGATTTGACGTTTATCATGAATGATAAAATATATACCCACTGGGAAAGAACCAATGCAGGGTTATGGCATGAAGATCTAGTATTTCCAAGGGGACATTGTGTCTCCAATAAAGTACCCGATCTGTCAGCAGGCCTTTGCAATAAACTTTTGTATCAGTTTATAAATGTCACACAGCCCTGAAGGGAAATACCACAAAATTTGATACCTAAAAAACACGAACAAAACAAAACAGATATAAAGCCCTCTGAGGTACACGTGATCTTTGTGTTGCCTTGGTGGTCGATATGTCGATATTTTTAGATCACCAACCAAGTTAAAGAGAAGAAAGGGGGGGGGGGGGGGGAAGCTTGAGTTCTTCTATATCTGTGTATAAGGCATTATGAATGTGCTGCCTGAATAGCCGGTACAGCGTTTTGAACTTTTTTACTAGCTCAAATAGGTGTAGAGATATCTTCTTTTTACTCTGGTTTAGGGCATGATTTTGACATAAATGAATGAAATCGTATTATTTTCTTACGTTATTATGACATATATTGGGCAGCCGGTGAGAATTAAATGCGCGCCGTGGCAAGAACTTCATGGTTCTAGGTAACACTAGCTGAAAATGGCCCCACATGACTAAGGTCAGGTCTAGACTTAGGTTTCGATAACAGTTCCTTTTTCATCTGAAGTACAAATAACGACGACAATTTTAAACAATTGATTTACCTACTCAGCTCGCCCCAAATGTTTGCATCCTCCCCCCTTTCTCCAGGAGATTTGTTACATCAATACATCCCACCTGCTGAAGATCGTGTCTATGTTTAACAACTCTTTGCTTGCTTACCGAAGTTTAGCACACCATGAAGTTCTTTTCAATCCCGCAGCTTCCTGCTGTTGTGTGCGAGGCCTTTAAACAGTTTCATGATTGAGAGTAAATCGAATTAACACACGCAGCGTCAAGACATTTACCAGGCATTTCGTGTGTGCGATAAATTTTTTAACAAGTTTAAAAGGATTACCTAGTAGTAGTTTGTTCGATTTAATTGCATAACTCATAAACAACTTGTTAGCATTCCCGGAGTTTTATTCAGAGATATGTTTCAACAGGCACTTTCTCTTCCCTTTTAACCCTTTCAGTGCCAAGCGAACCAACGCTTAGAATTTATCAAAAAATTAAACTGACAGCACCACAGAAAAGAATTGCTTATCAATGGTCACACTGCAGAATTTCTTCCATATAGTCAAAAGTTACGACTAAACTACCTGACGCGAAGTTTGCCCCTAGCAGAGAAAGGTTCAAGGGACAGTGTCGCGGCTGCTACATCTTGTTTTAACCCTTTGACTCCCAAGAGTGCCAAATATCAAAATTCAGGGAAAATCCAAAATTCAATTTTGCAAAATATTGAAAAACAAATGGTACCATGCAAAAGTACTGCTGAAGAGGTTTCATTTGAATGGTCACTCCATAGGATTTCGTCCATAGACTCAAAAATTAGAACAAATGGTACCATGCAAAAGTACTGCTGAAGAGGTTTCATTTGAATGGTCACTCCATAGGATTTCGTCCATAGACTCAAAAATTAGAACAAATGGTACCATGCAAAAGTACTGCTGAAGAGGTTTCATTTGAATGGTCACTCCATAGTATTTTGTCCTTAGACTCAAAAGTTAGAACTACAGTACATGTCTTCATAATTGACTCTGGAAGTGAAAGGGTTAAAGAATTGCTCTTAGGTTGCTTCATCTTTATAAATAGGAAAGGTGAAAAAACGTCAAAAGTGATGAAAGCAAAGATATATAAACTAAAGACAAAAAATGGCGGCTATAAAAAAAACACCAACATGGGAACTTTGATTTCTGGACCGCCTGTCACGAAATCAAATCCCGGAGGGGGACTCCCATATAAAAATGGCGGGGGTGCTCGTCGTACAGAATATGACATGTGTTGTTTTAGAATTGGTACCTCTTAGGGGTAAAAATTATTTTGAGCCACGCCCATGAAATGAGATTCTGGTACCTTTTAGGGTGTTTTTTGCTGCCCTATGTGCTACTAGGCGTGATGGGCAGTAAGTAAGTAAGTTAGGGTGTTTTTCGAACATTTCCGACGAGCACCCCGTCATTTTTATGTGAGTCCCCCCCCGGAAAACAAATTTGATAAACTGTAAGCCACTTCCATCCTTGTAATCCTGCACTTTATTAATAGTTGTTCTGTTTTGCTCTATAGAATCTTTTTGTACAATTTTGATGTTTATTTGGTGGCATTTGGCAATATAACATCAAAATTAGCTAAGCGAAATTTTAATATTTTGGCGGGACGATCAACACTGTCCCCTTCACTATGTAAACCAGAAGTTAATTACAAATGCGTTCGAAAATGTTCACCTGAGAGAATTTTAAAATCCTATCAGCTTTGTAGAAGATGTATTTGCTTTGACGAGAAACGTTTTATTTGGAAAGAGAAAATTTGTATCAACGCCGTAAAGGTTGATAACATTTTGATTCATCTCAATGATGAATGCTTCAATCCCGGGGGGGGGGGGGTACCCAACAAAGTTTTGTACGGGGATGCTCCGCCCCGAGGTTCAAACCCTTACCCTTTCATATACCGTTTTTGACAGAAAAGGTACCCCTTTCATATACCTTTCATTGAAAATGGTACCCCTTTCATATACCTTTTAATGAAAATGGTACTCCTTTCATATAGCCTTTACGTACGTCTGTTTGATTTATTTTGAAAGGCCCTTTTTATTAGGCTTAAATGGCAGTTTTCCCTACCTTTTTTATGCCTCATCGGCATGTTTTCGGTACCCTTTCCTATTCTTTGTTAAATCCCTACCCTTTCATATACTTCAACTCGTGAAATCACGACCCTTTCATATACCTCCAGCCTCAAAAAGGTACCCTTTTCGGGCGGAGCATCCCCGTATAGCCCATTATAGGGAGTACCCACCCCCCGGGGCTTCAATGCGAAACACCAGACAGCTGGTACAAAATGGTATCGTGTTACCGAAAAAATAAAACAAAAACAGGAAAAGATGCCAGCAACAGGCTATATAAAACTCAACTGCTAGATGAAAAAAACCTTTGAGGGGATAATCCGCCATAGGTGAAGCATACACGACGAAACTAGTGTAAATAAGGAATTTGTCTATAATTTAATTTAATTTTTCAATTCAAATCTTGATAGCATGACTCAATCCTATGATTTGCGTTCGAGTTGTGACATGTCCTAACCTCTGGTGGCATCATTTGTAGCAGACGGATGTTATTGTTTGAGAACTAAACTGATCAGGAACTAACTAATATGGCTTAAAATGTTTCAGTATGGAAATAACTGTACTTTCCATGTCTAACGCCCTATTATGGCTTTTATCTTTTTTTTTTTTATGGCACACTCTTTAATTTGTCTCCGGCCCCGGTTGTTCAAAGGGTGGATAGCGCTCCTAGGATAGCGCTATCCACCGGATAAATCACTATCCAATGGATAAGCATTAATAAAACCAATTGTGTTATCCACTGGATAGAGATTTAATCGATCGATAGCACTATTCACGTTTTGAAGAACCGGGGCCTGGACAGCAAGGGTTTATTATGAAGGAAAGCTTGGGATTTGGCAGTTAGAGCGAAAATGACATCAATCTTTGGCTACATTTTGACATTCCTGTAGTCTCTTTGGAGTTTGTCTTATTTTCTAAATTTAAAAGTCACATCATGAAAATTGTTAATTTTAATCATTTAGAATTAAAATTAGACAATGATAGACGACGAGACGTTGAATTTATTAACCATCACTAATAATCTCCTTAGTAAATCTGTTGTAGGCTAATTTTGATTAGAAGGGTTTACAAGTATGACGTTTCTATTCAGACAAATACCCCTAAAAGAGCTTATTATTAATAACAAAATTACAGATAATTCATCGTAAAAACCTCAAGAATTTTAGAGGAATCAAAGAAGTTCCAAGACAAGTTCATTCGCTGTAATGTTTGACTCCCTTGTTTGGCCTGTCATTGAAGATGGCGGCAGTATAAACCATGACTGAGACTCGTGTTTGTTATTTGTTTACCCAGTGGTTTTATCCAGATAGAGGAAAGTCCTCTTTGTAGACTACCAGCTATCAAGAGGAACGTTTTCTGAGGAAATTCCCATTTTTAGGGACTTTTCTCGCTATTATTAAGCCATTTCCTCCCAGAGTCAGTAATGGCGACATGTAATCGGTAGCTCTAACTTTTTAGTCTGTCGACGAACTCCGATGGTGTAACCATTTAAATGAAACCTCTTCGGCAGTAGTTTTACATGGTGCCATTTGTTTTTCAGTATTTTACAAAATGAAATGTGAAATTGTTTCTTTAATTTTGATTTTAGACGCTCTTGGGGGTTAAAGGGTTAATACTTACAGATCATTCATTCGGTCGCTAACATATCACATGCACAGAAGCGGTTTGTTGATGTTTCTTCCTCGTATCAGTGGCAGTTCAGAGTTTGCCCTCGCCCTCCCCACCTCCCTTCCCGCACACCCTTATAAACTGTACAGTATCATTTGTGTACCCGAGCTGCATGTACTGAATCTGTAGTTGCCGAATTGCACCCCACAAGCACAAATCGTGATCCAGAAGGTATTCAGTACAACCGGCCTAGGCTTAACTGAATGAAATATATTCAATGTACCGTTTAAACCTTTGGTGTCCCGACTGAAATATCGTGTTCTTCATGATAATGGCCAGGAGCTT
This sequence comes from Cladopsammia gracilis, assembly GCA_022457155.1. Taxonomy (NCBI): domain Eukaryota; kingdom Metazoa; phylum Cnidaria; class Anthozoa; order Scleractinia; family Dendrophylliidae; genus Cladopsammia; species Cladopsammia gracilis. Next base: position 1,017,749 of record JAJGOT010000301.1, read on the forward strand.
GCTATATTATCTTTGAAACAGGAAGAAAAAAATCGCCAAAAGTGATGAACGCGAAGAAATATTAACTAAACAGATAAAATAACGGACAAGGGAAACCTCATATTCCACCAGAATAGCAATTTTGATTTCTTGACCGCCTGTCACGAAATCAAAATTGATGAACTGTAATCTACTGCCATCCTTGTAATCCTGCGCCTTATCTCCAAACTACTGCTACTGTTTTGCTCTATAGAATATTTTTATCAAATTTAGTTGCATATTTGGTGTTATTTAGCGATATAACATGAAAATTAAGTAAGCAAACTTTTGTTCCTTCGACAGGACACTGTCTCTTTAAAAATTAGAATTTATTTTATGTTTTCTTGTCATAAATTCAAACAATTATATTATATGGATCATTTTTCAGGTTTTGGGTCATTTTTATTTTGATGGAATCTTTTTTAAGAATCAGATTTATTTTGTTTTCTTGTCATGAATTCAATTTTCAGGTTGTTTTTGTTATTTTTATTGTGACGGAATCTGGATTGCATGCCGGACTCAACACCTTTCTAATTTCGGTAAATATTTTAGTTTTTCATATCGTTTGGATCTGTAGTTTCCTTTTATCTACTCCAGATCAATGCAATGTTTGCTAAATTCCAAAAAGACTTACAAAAATAAGATGCAGAGATGGTAAACTTCTTTCGCAATTGGATGTTTTAAGAAAATTGGCGACCTGTTCTCAACATTTAACAATAAGCTTGTCAGAACTGTCTTGTTCATCTTTGGTTGTTCAATTTGGTTTTGAACAAAAGCACAAAGATGGAAATTATCTCGGCACCTGTGCATGAGTTTGGTTGTGAAGTGCTTCACGAGATTTGTTGGCACCTAAAAGCCCCAAGTATTTTTCTTTAACGTCCTTCATTTTTAATTAATTACGATAAGGAAAGCCTTAAGTCTTTTAATTGCCGTCAAAGAAAAGGCAATCTTAATGACCAGTTGATAACCGAAGAGGTTTGATTTGTTTTGAACTTAATGACAAATGCTTTCCACTTTGTAAATATGTGCAGAAATTTATCTTTCATAAGCATTATAGTTAATTTTATTTAGCAGATTTCCTGAATTGTCTCAGTTTATATTACTATACTTTTGAATCCTATTATATATAGGGAGCTTTGTTTTGGTGGTTGGTTATGACGTCATTATAACGACCTGTCTTGAGAATATTTTCGGATAACCTCATAGCATCTCGAATTCTAAGACTTTTTCAGGAATTACACTTAAATTTTTTGCGTTGAAAACGAGAGGAGCCTCCAGTTTAATTCTAGAAAGGTGTTATTTATTATTTGAACGTTTAGAACATTTTACAGGTGGCATTGTCGCGTTGTCTCTTTTGTTATTCAACTAATTCTTAAAACAGTTGAATTAAAGCCTTCTCCTGTGCATTTTAAAACTGTTTATGAATTCGTTAAACTAGCTGTCACGCACCCTGCTGGTCCACACTCTATGGTCCTGTTATAGCGACCGGCCTCGTGGCAACCCCGGGGGGTGTTCTTTATAACGGTTGTTGTTGAATGTCGTGTGTTTTAGGTTGGTTAAACCTTTTTGTTTAGTTTGAATAACTTGATTAGGCATTCTGTTTATTTCTCTCTAGGACATCGATCAGTATTCGACATACATTCCGTTTCTTCCATTTTTTTTTGTCTCCTTCACCACCTAAGCTATTAATAGCGTTTTTTACATTATACGAACAGCTTTCAAGTTATAAGTAGCATCGAATGAATATTTAAGGCTAAATAAAGCCATTCTTTAATATCTTCATCCGATTTTAAGACTATAGTCAGTGTTTGTATTTATTTTGGTTCAGTTCTTGTAAACATTTGACATAATACTAAACTCAGCAAGCGCTAGTATAAAGTTTGTATGCATGCTCGTTTATACAAACGTGATAGCAGGAAACTTATACAACCCCTTCAAAAGTGTAAACGAATTGAACAAAAGGAATGGGTGTTTAGCGAAGCAAGTCAGGAAGGATAGTGCAAGATTTCGAGTGCATATGCTCCCAGGCCCTTGTCAATGACTGCTCGAAACAAATTGAAGGGTTAAAAGGCCTAAAACTTTCTCACACATTGTCGCGAACATGGTACCATTTTTGCGTTTCTTTTTTCTGCAACTCTCAAAATATAACTCGCGTATGCAGGTGGATTGCTTTAACAAATTTTCTAAAAAAAAGAGCTTGCACTGCCTAAAATTTCTTAACAAGACTCTAAACAAGGGCTTTCACTGCATGAAATTACCTGTATTTCTACTTACATGTATCTCATCAGTTTTTGTGGTTGAACGTAATTTTTCTTAACATGACAACCTTTCCTTTAACATGGTTCTCGTTTTAAGATTATATCACGCGAAAAGAAAAAAAATTGCGGTCTTTTCTCTTTGATGTGTATGAAGAAGTTAAGGCGCAAACAGAGAGATAGTTACAGACAGACAACGACTGCAGGTTTACCCGAAGCGGAACAGATGTCGCCCTCGATGCTATGGATTGATTTACATATTTAAGTTATTAATCGCGATATTTATTGCATGTTTATACTTAACTTTTATTTCGTCGTTGTAGCGCGCACGTCGACAAATTTGTAAAAGATACATAATAAAACAAACTCTTATTGAACTTAACTACCGTGCGACATGAAATTTTCGCGGGAGTTTAATTTCGCGAATTGCCTATTTCTTGCGTTTCGCAGGAACAAATTTTCGCGAATTAGAACTTTAGACATTACCTTTGGGAACAAATTTTCGCACATCTCGGGTAAGTTCCTGTCCCGGTATTTCACATACGTACCTCAAGATGGCTGCTCGATTTCTACAACTACGTGAATAGCAACCCTTCTATTATTCCTTTGAGAATGGTGTCCATTCGAACGACCTATTTTTATACACCGAACAGTTCCCATGTACCGCATGTTTGTTTTTAGGCAGGAGATGGTTTCCTTGTTTAGGGTTATCAAGTTTATCCAGAGACCACAGAGACCCTTCGTTATCAGTTGCAGTTGTAAAGAGAGTTTGCCTCAATTTAACAGAAATTCATTGATCTGAATAAATGGAGTAGATTTTCGCGAATTTTTTTTTCGTCAGAGTTTAATTTCGCGGGATCTTATTTTTGCGGATCTTGGAAAACCCGCGAAATTCGCGAAAATTAGATCCCGCGAAAATGTCATGCCACACAGTAGCCTGTTTGGTCAGTATTGAGAAAATTGTGGTCTCATTCTTGTTTTGTTTTGTATTTTTTTGTTACTTTATGGACCAATATTTTCCAATAAGGACCTCACGAAAGTTTAGTGACGTCAGAATCCAGCGCGTCAAATTTGCCAGCGTTCTCTTGGTTATCAGATTGAAGTTATCTCACGGGTATCCCCTTATTTCTTAATCTCTTCTTGAACATTCACTTATTAATTCTTGAAAATCGTCCAATCAACTGGTTTCATTGGAATTTGAAAGTGAACTTATGCCTCTTTAAGTTTATTCCTTTGGCTAACGACCAAAACCATTGATAAGCAAAACGGGAAAAGGCAAATTAAAGCACATGTCTCAAGTGGATATCTACAGGTATATAATTGTGATAACTGACGCAGTATTGTTTCTAAAGCCATTGAAATGCCTCGGGCGAACTGTGTACGTAATTTGCGACTTCCACCATAACTGGTGTTCGTTTTAAGTATATTGTCCTTTCTTCATTGTGTGTTCCTTACCATGCGGTTCGCTTAAGTTGATATTTCCGCTTATTGGTTGAATTAATATTTCCTTGAACTCTTGACAGATCGTTTATTCTCATCATCGTTTTAGACAATTTCAAGCGCCTATAGGAAGTCGAACGAGATACGAAAGTTCAAGAGAGCACAAAGCGGATAAGAGCTGAGAAAAGCAATCGGATCCATGGGAATTACTTAGCGTTTTTGTGTAACATTCGGCGAAGTGTTCGACATCGCAAGAGAGGATCCTTACTGAACACCGGCACTCCCAAAAGAGCCCATAATAAAATTCCAAATTTTATTTTGTAAAATACTGAAAAACCAACAGTACCTTAACCCTTTAAGCCCTAAGAGTGATCAGCATCAAATTTCTCCTTGTAATATTAATGCCTTATCAATCAAAAAGGTCATGAGAATTAAGGCCATGATCACACAAGATGAGTTCTCTTGATATCCAAACAATTTCTCCCCACTACTGTACTTCAATAGGAAATGTATAGGACTAGAAATGAGAATTTAAATTTTGATGTTAGGGCTTAAAGGGTTAAGAAACTACTCATGAAAAGCCGCTGTCATTTGAACGGTCGTATACCGTAGGATTTCAACTGCCATGGTCCGTCCATAGAGGTTCTAAAGTTAGAACAGCTTCGCATGACTGAAGTTTTGACTCCGGTAGTGAAAATAGTTTGAGAACATTTTACAAAATAAAATTCGTGGATTGTCCAAAGCGACGTAATTTATTATAGGCACTTAAAATCGTGGCTAATCGCCAAGGCGACTTACAATAATTAGATTTCAAATCAGTTATCGAAATAATCTCGACCAGTTCGGTTTGTCGAAATGACTTGAACATCGTATGGAGTGGACTAGTCCAGGGTATATGTGAAGATTTGAGTGCACGAGCTTTGTTTACCGACTGGTGGGTGTTTAGCCGTCTAAAAATGTTTAAAGTAACAATCAACTTTCGTCTTGCGACGCCTCACTTTTAGGGACTGAAGTTGAACTTCCGGTGAGTTTCAAAAGATTTACTGAAATCTCGTTATGACGATTTTAATAACGCTTTCATTTAAGTTGTTAAGAAAGTCACCCTGACTCCCGTAAAGCAGACCTCGATCATTTTACCAGTGGTGTGTTCGTCATATTCCCTCCTATGGATATTCCATCCTCAGAGATTTCTTCTATCGACTCAAATTGTTTACCATTGAAAAGAAAAGCTCTTTGAATATCTCTCCGTCTGCATGCCTAACTTCCCCCACTGTTACCGACTTTAGGTGTTATAACGGCAGTTGGCTCATACAAGTTATCCTGAGCATAATGATACGCTTTCTTCAACCTGGTTTTAAGCCAGGCTGCTTTATGTAACCGACAAGCCTGGGTCCATCTGTAGGCCAAGCTGCTTCATATAAGCCTGGCTCCATCTGTGCAAGACAAGCTGCTGTATATAAGCCAGGCCACTTCATATAAATCATTCTGCTTCATATCAAAGCCAGACTGTATCTTGTAAGCCAGCCAGGCTACTTCATCTAAACCTGTCCAGGCTGCATTATGATAGCCACAGAGAGTCATGTAATCCAGGTTGCCTAATGTAAGTCAGGCTGCCTTATGTCAGTCGGACTGGCATGCATCATGCATGTCATGATCAAAAGTGGCGCAGTTGGTATTGGTCCGCAAATTTATATAAACTGCAAGACAGTCCACATTCGGTTTTTTTTGTGTTGGACTCGTGCGGACTTGCTCGCCCTTATTACAAAAGCCCTTAAGAAGTCTGCGCAAGGCGAAGTTCGAATATCAGTGCATTGCCTCGCCCCTTCCCCTCGCTGTTCGTTCTGCTTTGCAGATTGATTTTCATTGGTTGCAAATGCGCTGGAAATTATCCAATGGTAATAGTGCATATGGAAGTTAAAAAATAGGAAAAAGAAACAATTACACCCTCCACTTTTTGCACACAGAAATGAAAGTCACGCCTTGCACTAAATTATGATATCAGTGCCACGAGGATACAACGAACAGTTTACCGCGCTAAAATACCAGGGCGCTGATGTTTAGTACTGGAATGGAAATTTCGATCTGTCATAACTGCAGGGATAGTAAATCTTTTCGTACTGGTTTGAGATTTTGGACCGGTATCATGTAATCGAGTAAAGGGTTTCAATAGGAAACCGGATTGAACTGGTTACCAGCAGGGCAGTCTTACCGGTATCGACTACATTGTGGTCGTCGTCAGTCTTCTTTTTCATGGAATGCATTATTAGTCCACATTGCATCCCTCCACCCTGGTGTATAAATAGATACCAGTGACAAAATGCTGGGGTTAACCCTGTGATGGACTAGCATCCCATCCAGGGGGGAGTAGTTATACTCCTAGTCACTTCATAGTATATAAACCAGGTCACCCTGTGATGGACTAGCATCCCATCCAGGGGGGAGTAGCAATACTCCTTGTCACTTCATAGTTGTATATAAACCAGGTCACCCTGTGATGGACTAGCATCCCATCCAGGGGGAGTAGCAATACTCCTAGTCACTTCATAGTATATGAACCAGGTCAACCTGTGATGGACTAGCATCCCATCCAGGGGGAGTAGCAATACTCCTAGTCACTTCATAGTATATAAACCAGGTCATCCTGTGATGGACTAGCATCCCATCCAGGGGGAGTAGCAATACTCCTAGTCACTTCATAGTATATGAACCAGGTCAACCTGTGATGGACTAGCATCCCATCCAGGGGGAGTAGCAATACTCCTAGTCACTTCATAGTATATAAACCAGGTCATCCTGTGATGGACTAGCATCCCATCCAGGGGGAGTAGCAATACTCCTAGTCACTTCATAGTATATATACCAGGTCACCCTGTGATGGACTAGCATCCCATCCAGGGGGAGTAGCAATACTCTTAGTCACTTCATAGTATATAAACCAGGTCACCCTGTGATGGACTAGCATCCCATCCAGGGGGGAGTAGCAATACTCCTAGTCACTTCATAGTATATAAACCAGGTTACCCTAGCCTGTGATGGACTAGCATCCCATCCAGGGGGAGTAGCAATACTCCTAGTCACTTCATAGTATATAAACCAGGTCACCCTGTGATGGACTAGCATCCCATCCAGGGGGGAGTAGCAATACTCCTAGTCACTTCATAGTATATAAACCAGGTCACCCTGTGATGGACAAGCATCCCATCCAGGGTGACTCCTAGTTGCTCATTCTACAGAAACTGGGATAAGGTCCGGCCGAGTAGGTAGCCTGTGGCTCGTGTGCGAGTAGTGCGACTTTACTTTACATTTGTTGTTAATGTTGCCATTGTTAATTTTGTATTTATGTAAACACTCCTTAGTACTTTATTTGGATACTTGGGATCCATAAGAAATTAAAAGTCAATTCGTCCTCCTGAATGGGTAGTTGTTAGAAAACTTTTGTGTTGCTACTGGTTCATGCAATCAAGAACACTTTTAACTACAGGATTGCAGGCTTGCAGGGAATCACAAAAAATAGCAAAGACCACAACGTTTTGTTGTTTTAAATTTCGTTATTTTGTTAAATTGCTATTGTTCTTATTTTTATTTACGAGCTTATTATTTTCGCTATTTTGTTAAATTTGTGGGGCTCCTTCCCTCATGATTTGCCACTTTCGTTAGTTTTCATGCTTGCTATCTTCGTCATTTTTATTAAGTTCAGTTATGCCTCCCCTCCTTCCTTCCTGATTTTCTACTTTCGTTATTTTTGTCAACAGCTTGTTATTTTGACCTTTTTATTAAATTTGTAGGGCCCCCTCCGTTGTTGATTTTATACTTTCGCAGGAGCTTATGCTATTTTTGTCAACAAACTTGTTATTTTTTGTCATTTTTGTTAAATTTGTAAGGCCCCCTTTGCTTGTTGATTTGCTACTGTACTTTGGGTATTTTTGTTAACGGGCCCTACTTCGTTATTTTCGTCGTTTTTGTTAAATTTGTGGGGGCACCCTTCTTTCTCATTTACTTCTTTCGATTTATGTTTTTTAGCAAGTTTTCTGTTTAGTTCGCTCTTTTCGTTCCGGCCCTATTTCCCACCGGGGGAGAAGGACATGTCGCAGTTTTCGTTATTTTTAAACAAAGCATGAAAGGCTTGTTATTTTTGTTGTATTCGTTCAAAATAACATGTTATTTTCGTCATTTTTTCGATTACCTATAATATATCTCAACTTCTGGGAAAGATTAACTTTAATCAAACATGATTTCATTACGAGTGTCTTCAACCGCCGAGATCTCTTACATGTAGTTCCACACATCACACGTCAACATTACCTGCAGTAACATCAAGTTCTCTTTATCTTGCAGGGTCATGTTTTCCTTATGTGTTTTAATGGGGATCCAGTAAAGGATTGATAGATGTAACAACGGAATATGCTGTTGCATAATTTCAAACTCAAGTATACATCCGGAATTGAAAGGAATTAAATTAAAAACAAAAGCAAGGTAAGCTTAACTATATTTTAAGTTTTGAATGAAGCATTTTGCTATGACTTGATTGAAAGGATGGAAGATATATCTTCACGGCCTTTCCTTATGTAGTTCTTGGTAAATTTCCTCGTATATATGTTTCCGTTTATTGTTCATTGAAGAACCGCTTTAATAGTGCAAAACGTTTTGTGTTACCCCAATTGAATGACTGAAATAGTTTCCTTTCTCCCCTTCTCTCTTGATCTGCTATGTAAAATCGATAACAAAACCTTGATATGCGAAACTGTAATTTCGGTCAACTGTATAGCTTTGTAGTTTGGTTGTGTATTAGTAAGTTCCACAAGGACTGAGCCTTACTTGAAAACCATACCAAACGGATACAAGAGAAATTCTATCTCACCTTACTTTGGACACATATTCTACCCATTAAATCACACGACGTGAAAGATGGACTTCTTACCTTGTGAAAAAAACGTTCGTAGTAGACATGAAAATCTTTCGATGACAAGGTACTTGTTATTTCATCACCTTGAAAAACGTAGTTTTTGTACTTCAATGAAAGCTGCCTTATTTTGTTCTCTTGTGCACTTTCTCAAAGGAAAAAGCTGTCAATTGATGGAAGCAATTTGCTGTTTATTTGAACTTTTTAATAACCCATTATTGCTATTAAAAGTTCATTTTCTATTTTGAAATCGCACTTTATGAAACGTTACTTTTAAGTGTTTTTTTGCACAATTCAACTTACAGATATTTTGAAATGCACTTTACTCTCGAGCAATTTAAAGTGCTTTTGCCAGGTGAAGAAACAATTTATTTAAACAACCACTTACGGGTATAAAAATTTCTTTTTATTTGCAAGATAATATCGGTGACTCAATTCGAAATTATTGATGAGAATTTGAAAAGTTTTTCAACCTGATCAAGAAATACTTTGTTTTTAATCTCCTCCACAGTCCGAATAAAACGCTTTCATTGATTCTCCTAGATCGATTTCCTGCGCTGCAACCACAGGTGATTTTCGTAATTAATTCTCTCAGTGTTTGAACTTCCTGTCAAGCAAACGCTCATCAAAAGACCAAAAGACAGTTTAAAAAAGTAATTTAATAACGTTATGTTTAATGAATATAATCAAATTAGTTAAGTAATGCTTGGTCAAGAAAAACAACTGACAATAGAACAACTCCCCCTTTTCGAGGTCTTTCATTTTGAAGGGAGCTTTCTCTTGTTACAAACCGACAGAATGTGACTCATTGAGGATAATAAACAATTATACTTGCTTATAATAAATGAGCGTACTTAAAATTTAAGTATTGTTTGAAAAGTGAAAAGATCAAGGTGATTTTTTTCTACCGAGGCGAAAGCAGTGGTCAGCAAACACCATTATTTTGTTCTGACCTTCATACCTTACTAATAGTTCGCTCCCAGACTGGAACCTCCACTTCTTGTGGTGTGGTTTTAAGTTCCTAGGTCGGTCGTGGATTAACCCTTTCACTCACAGAATATTAAGGCTAGATAGAATCGTAATCCTTATTTTTCGCTCCCAGAGTCAATTATGGAGACATCTAATGTAGTCGACTAACTTTTGAGTCTGTGGACAAAATCCTATGGTGTGACCATTCAATTAAAACCTCTTTAGCAGTACTTTTGCATGGTACCTTTGTTCTAACTTTTGAGCCTGTTGATGAAATCCTATGGTGTGACCATTCAAATGAAACCTCTTCAGCAGTACTTTTGCATGGTACCTTTTGTTTTAACTTTTGGGTATGTCGATGAAATCCTATGGTGTGACCATTCAAATAAAACCTCTTCTCCAGTCCTTTTGCATGGTACCATTTGTTTTTCAATATTTTACAAAATGAAATTTGGGATTTTTCTTGAATTTTTATTTTTGGCACTCTTTGGTAGTGAAAGGGTTAAAGGATAGAGGGGCATTGTACCGGCTGATATGTTGTGTTTTCATGATTATGGAGCTAACTTTATTATCTTGAAATAAGAAGAAAAAAAAATCGATAAAATTGATGAAAACAAAGAAACATAAATTTAAAAGAAAAAATAACGGCTAAAAGCTCTCACCAGAATGACAATTTTGATTTCTGGAACGCCTGCCACGAAATCAAATTTGTTGACACTCCTGTTCATGTTGTCCTGTACTTTATCCCCAAGCTACTTGTTCTGTTTCGCTCGTATAATCTTTTTATCCGATTTAGTTGTACATTTGGTGGCATTTTGCAATGTAACATGAACATTAGGTAAGCGAAATTTCGATATCATGGCGGCACACTCTCACTTTAACCCATTCACTCCCAGATTCAATTATGAAGACAAGTAGTGTGTTTCTAACTTTTGAGTCTGTCGACTAAACCCTACGGTGTGATTATTCAAATGAATCCTCTTCAGCAGTACTTTTGCATGGTACCATTTGTTTTTCAATATTTTACAAAATGAAATTTGGGATTTTTCTTGAATTTTGATGTTTGGCATTCTTGGGAGTTAAAAGGATTAAAAAGTGCTTTCTTTTATTTACAGTTTATGTGAGCATGGATCATTGCATGGTAGCTTAGCTTTTTCTTAGATTTCCTATGTTCCTACTCAGTATACTTTAATTATTTTCTGTTCTCCCTTGATTGAAGTATTTTATTGCTTGAACTAATATTGCTTTTTCCTCATCACAAAAGTTATGATTATTTAAACGAACAAGGGTTATTAGATGGTTGTTTGAAACTCATCCGGAAATACTTGCCTACTTGTGGGACATTAAGTTCGAATAAAATAAATATTCTTTTTCATTAGTGTTGGGGCGACGACATATGAAAATCAAGTACGAAAGAAATGTCTTTTTTTCACGCAAAAACTGAACGTATGGACAAATGAGGTTTTGAGGTCTCAATGAGATAAAGGTATACTGCTGTTGTAAGCGGCGAAGCCATAAACTGAACATAATACAGATAAACCTATAACCGAAGTGTTACCCTATCTGTTCATTAACGTCAACTTCAATTGAATATAAGTGTTTGAAGACATTAATTTTCTCTTCAGCGTGAGATGGTAAGTATTTCTTTAGAAAGTTGAGATTGCCTGTAAAATGACTGTACATGTATGCTACCGTGAAAGCTGCAGGATCTATATGTAAAGATTTAAAAGGAAAACTTGTTTGTGTGCTCTTAAACATAGCCATGGCTTTGGCGCGACTTTTTGTAAAATGATGAAAAAGGAACCGGCTAACGGAATATAACATTTTTTTCTAGAATCTGAGACAAAGATTGTAAAGGTTCTTAGGGGCCATCGTTAGAACCGCACCGTGTTTTAGCAGACGCAATCAACCATATTTTTCTAGCGACTATCTCAAGCAGAATCCATGATATGGACACCTGACTTGATCAAATAATGGAATATTGCGAATTTTAGAAGAATTGAGACAAAAACTTCAAGGCCATCGTACCCAAGTATCTCGACAGAAATGTCGTGTTTTCATGATTATGTCGAGGAGCTTGCTTTAAGCCTGCTTTATTATCTTAAAAAGATATGAACACAAAGAAATATGAACCGAAGAGGCTAAAAGACCTCAAAATTCCACCAGAACAGCAACATTGATTTCTTGACCGTCTCTCACGAAATGAAATTATGGAATGCATCTATTTCCATCCTTGTAATCCTGCACCTTTCTCCAAACTACTGCTCCTGTTTTTGCTCTATGAATCTTTTTTATCCAATTTAGTTGTATATTTGGTGGCATTTGGCGATATAACATGGAAATTAAGGAAGCAAAACGTCGTTATTTTCGACCGAGAGTCTCAACCAGAATCAATCATATCGACACCTGAAAAAACACAACTTCCTCCCATATGTTCATAATTTCCATACATAAGAAGAAATGTTTTGCTTATTTAATAATAATAAAAAAAGAACCCTTTTGCACGTTTTATCCTTTGTCTCGAAATAATACGCTCCAGTTCGTTTATAATATTACGATGAATAGAAAGAAAAATGAATAAAATACTCCCTTATATGAGAATTCAATGCTGTCAAGTCCTCAAACGTGCTTTTGATTTTTCAGTAATATGTCAAAAAGGTAATAAATTTTTGTGGAATCAGAAGCGTTTCTAAGCCGTTTCAAATCTAACATTGATAAAGATTTACAATCATACTTAAATTGCAATCTCTTTTTAAAATCAAAGTTTTATTTGTATGTGGGCAATAGATCGCACGATAAAACTTTAACTGACTTAAATCTCATTAACAAGCAATATAAAAGTTGTCACAAAAACAAACTTTAATAATTGGGTTAAACGAAAGCACAATTAACATGACGATGGCCGAAGACATCTTGCGCACTGTTCTTAACCCTTTCTCCTCCAGAGTCAATATGGAGACATGAAGTGTAGATCTAACTTTTGAGTCTGTCAATGAAATCCCACGGTGTGACCATTCAAATGAAACCTTTTCGGCGGTACATTCGCATGGTGCGATTTGTTTTTCAATATTTTACAAAATGAAATTTGGGACTTTTCTTTAATTTTGTTTTTCAATATTTTACAAAAATGATTCAAATTGTTTGTATGTAAAGGACTTCTTGATCTTTTTATTCGCACGGAATATTTTCTCTTTACGCCTCAAAGAAAACCTTTTTTCATTTCCGTGCGGGATTCATCACATCCTCTACACAACAAATTAAAATAGGAAAAGAAGGTATCGGATAACTCAAAATAAACTTCATCACGTCTGAAAACTGTTGTCCTCGTTTTGCGGTAGAAACTATTAACTTAGTACGTCTGTTACTTTTAGTTATAGGATTTAACTTGTCACATTTAAGAAAAGCCATACAAAATCTAATTTCCTTTAATTTTAAATAATTTAGCCTTTATTAGTTGCTTTGTACAGCAAGTAGTGATTTATACAATCGAACTCTTTTGGCCGAAAAATGGGGGTTTTGTTCCTTTGTAGTCAAATCATTGACCACTATAGTGTAGCTTAATTTAATTTTAAAAGCTATAACTATGCTTACGCCTCTTCTCAATTCTCTTTGCTGCGAAGAGCCCATTTGAGCTCGTTTTGTTCCTTTGTAGTCAAACCGTTGATCATCATAGGGCAGCTAAACTTTGAAAGCTAACGCCTCTTCTCTTTGCTGCGAAGAGCCCATTTCAGCTCGTTTTGTTTCTTTGTAGTCAAACCGTTGATCATTATAGTGCAGCTTAACTTTGAAAGCTAACGCCTTTTCTCTTTGCTGTGAAAAGCCCATTTGAACGTAACGAGAGAAGGCATTTACAGTGACAAAAGGGACACAAAAGATCCCCCATGTTGACCTGTTTGAGTTTCTCTGCAGGTTCTTTTCATCTGCGTAGACGTTAATCGAAATTTGAACGCACTTTATATTTTGCAATGAGTAATAGAGATTTCATCTTTGGTACTGAATTTCTAATGGTAAAAAAATTTGTCCTTTTCTTAACAGTTTTGTTTTAATCTAAGTGCGCATTTGAATTTGATGGTCCATCAAAAGAATCATTCGTTTTGAGGGGAGTCTTGGATTACAACGAACAAAGCAAGTTCTGACTTATTTTTTGCTTTGTGAACATGTATCAACTTCTACACCCTAAACAACAACCACTTATTTTATTGTTATAATTTTTTCACTTCAAAAAAATGTGGTTCACTTCGTCGTTTCAGATCGTCGAAGTCACTGAATTACTACGAACAAAGAAAGTTCTTTTTTTTTTTGCCTATTGAACGTGTATCAACTTTTATTCGAAAATAAGAACCACTATTTTTTTTTTCACTACAAAAACATTGTAGTTCACTTCGTCTTTTCAGATCGCCTGCGAGCAGCATACCGAATTCAAGTCATTGAATTATAACGAACAAAGGAAATTCTGACTGATTTTTTTTTTGCTTAGTGAACATGTATCAACTTCAGTCGTAAATAAGAACCACGTATTTTATTATTACAATTCTATTCTTTCACTGCAAAAAAATTGGTTCACTTCGTCGTTTCAGATCGCCTGTGAAGCAGCACACCGAATTCAAGTCATTCTTCCATTACACTGAATGATATACTTGTGACATCTTTTTGTCTTTTTCAGGACTAGGCTGGCTAAGGTTTAAATTTTAGCTAGCATGATATTATTCTCATTGTTTGTGACAAAACATAGCCTGACTGCACTTTTAATAGCTAGGACGTTCGTGCTATTTGTTTATGTGCATCCTTACTGCGCACGCAATTCACGTCGCAACGCCATGGGAAGAAATCTAAACACATAATATAACGTGGAAATAAGCTAAGCGAAAGTTTGTTAGTTCGGTGGGACTGTATACCTTTAAGTGTGGGATGACTGTGGCATTTGGCGATATAACGTGGAAATAAGCTAAGCGAAATGTTGTTATTTTGGCGGGAGTGTCTTTAAGTTGAACATAACTACCTTCTATATCATGCTAAGCAGTGCATTGTCTGTTGTTAATAACAGACACAATGGTCGCACTTTGGAGTTCATTCACATTCAGGCGCACCAGTTCGAATCATCCGTTACAATGTCATAAAAAGGGTATCCGGGGCAGAGGGTATCAGCAACTGATTTACCCATCTAACAGGCTTAAAGAAATCTCTTAGGTTAAATCAGTTTTGAAAGAGAAATTACTAACAGCAAGAAACGTAGTCCTGGCCAGTTCGGATACATGACCTGCCTGCATGCTTCGGCAGTGAACCGAAGTACATGAATTACCACATTTTAAGTTGTGCATTCTTCACTTCAGCTTAAGGTTCACAACCGTCCGCTGTTTTACCCGCGTTAGGAAGGCTGAGTTTCGTGTCACTCACCAACCTATGCATCTTGTCAAAATATTGGACATTTTTTAAACGCTTTCAGTTTCCATGGGTAGGCTCTGCAATAAAAGATCGAGGCAAACATTTCTAAAACTTTATTACTTAAAAGTCTCAAGGCCCATAATTCTGTCATAAAAATGTTGTTTAAAATAACAGTACAAAATGTGCTACAGGAAAGAACTGCTAGGCAATAGCGCTCATTTGAATTTCACACAGAGTCAACATTCAGAGCCTCGCAACACAACTCAAGGTCCTTAACGTTTGACTCGAAAAATTTGACTTTAAAGTCGAACTTTTCGTCAAGGCAGATTTAGATGGTACCACTGTTACTTATATATAACTATTGCATGCGACTTTTGCAGCGCACGCTGCTTGCGTCATACCAAAATCGTATACGACTTCGCTTTTGCGAGATTGTTCTTCGCTACGATGTGTCGTAGGGTTTAAAACATACATCACGGTTTGAAACTGAAACCACAGCATTTTTCATGCCTTTAGAGATAGTCGTAAGCCAGTTGTAGGTTTAATTTACGCCATTTGCACGCTACGAAGGTTAATATAAGCATATCCCTTGCGACAAAGTTGTACCATCTAAATTGGCCTTCAGGGACACCTTTATGTTTAATACGGTCACATCACTTGGTCCGCAAAAGAGCAAAACATTTATGTACTCTTCCTCGTCTTCCTCTGCAGCGTGGACGCTTTGGTCTGGCCCTTTGGTGCCCATATTAGGGACACCGACTGTATTTTCTTTTCATCGACTGTAACAGGTTTGCGATAATAGATGCGTTTTGCAGTGCTTTCATATTTTCCTTGTTTTAGAAGGCTCTTCAGCTGTTTGTCGATATGAATTAAGGTAATCTTCTCGTGACATGAAACCAAGAATTTTCTCCAAACTGTTGGTTGCTTAGGTGTGGCTCTTAATCTAGCAGAACTGATAAATGAGCAAAGTAGGCTGTATTTTGTCAGCTGCATTGATGAATAGCAAGATTACAACAGGAACTGAGAAAACTAATTTTGCAAAGACAACTACAGAAGCATGGTCAACTTTGGACACTTCATGGTTATTATTAATGTTGGCTGATAATCGAGCGTTTTATTTATAGCAAAGTCCCACCTTTTGAAACACAATAAAAAGTGGTACAAAGGGATAAAACTCATCGACAGTCTCTTTTTGCATGGACAAACAACTGCTTTTATTAAAATATCCAAAGATAAAGCCCTCTATTTCGCAAGGTAACCTGCGCGTAGGTTATGCTAATTACCTCCATCTAATTCTCACCTCGTGGAAGAGAATTTTTCTTTGCTGCTGTAGCCGCAACCCAGAAGACCGATGCCAAACCTACATTTTCAAATGGCACCAAAGTACACATAAAAAAATGTTTCTGTAAAATTCCACTTGGAAAATATTTTAAAAACAAACAGCTTTACAGGAGAGAACTACACAAGGGCTTTCATTTAAATGGTCACACTTGAGGGTTCTTTCCGCATTCAAAAGTTAGGAGCCGCCTCGTGTAGCATAACACATAGTGCCCCGGGAAAATACAGCCCAACAGCTTTCACATGAATGTTTTTAATTTAGGATTTCATAAACGCAATCAAAAGTCAAAACAACACCGGTGATATAGTAAGCAGTGTCACATAGAGACATTTAACTATTATACCGCGAAAGCGCGCGTGATATATAATTCTCAATAGCTTTCATTCGAATGGTCATTCTTCAGGATTTCATTCACATAAACTGACAAAATAGGGTACGTTTATACCTGAACCCAGGAGTGTGAGTTTATGAGGAGGATGCGATACACCTTTGGTACGATAAATGAAAGAATTCATAGCAATGATTATATGTTACGAAAGTTGCTTTCCCTTTGGAATAGACCATCTACCAGTTGTAGAGTTTTTGGCGAATAAATTTCTTCAGGAGAACAAAGGCGCGATGCTCCTTGTTGATGTAACAGCTTTTAAATACCAAGATGAAACCTCCCTCGTAAATCAACGTTTATCTATTCTTCATCATTAATTTCTTCTTCTTTCCCATTTTTAAGAAAAAATAGTGACATGAGAACTAATGAATGGCCTGGTGTAGGTGTAGTTACCGACTCAACTATGAGTATACTTTAGGCTATATTCTCCCAGGGAAAATTGATACATTAAGAACGTAGAATACTGAATATAAAATGGATATCGTTGTAGTAAAACAGTCTATTCTTCCCTTTTGCGTCCATGAATGCCTCATCTCAGCAGAATTCTGTATCCTGCTGTGCAAACATACCCATTATTATTTTGCGTAGCATAATTAATTCTAGAAGCCGCCTGCAAAATATGTTTAATCATTTAAGCCTTTTATTTCGAATTATTGATCGTGTAGAAAACAGCTTTCTTGTCATTGTCTGAACTTTGTCTCTGGCAATTAATCCTTTCTAAATTGTTTTTGCACTTTTCAGTTTCAACAAAGGACTCCCTATTTTCTATCCTGAAGGTAATTTTAAAGTAAAAAAGACGTTTTATTGTAACAATCTGTGCCCTAAGGGAATACAAAGAGAATTCGTGAGACATTCCTTTTGTAAGAACAAGCTCATTAACTTGACATTAAATGCGACTGCATTGGTCATTATGAGATTAAAGGATGAAGCCCTTCATATAAAAATTTAAAACGCAAAAATAAATCATAATGAATAATCAGCCGAGGAGAAATGGGCATTATTGGTTCATGATACCTTTAACCGGTGGTAAAAATAAACACTTGTAAAGCACGCACGAATTTGTTCGATTCTATGCAAAGAATAAGACTCAAAGATTTGTTATTCTTTTAATTGCTTTTCCGTAATTTTGAATATCACAATTAAAAAAATGTAGGTGTTTTGCAGCTCCCGATATATAACCACACCCAAAACATTGTTAAGTTCCAATTTAAAAATATTAATATAAAAACTTATACTAAAAATTCTACATTAACGCAATTGTGTTTGCCTCTTTTGTCAACAACCGTCCTAATTAAGACAAATGACAGTGAATTTATTTAAACAGCGATTAATTAAAAGCGCAAAAAGTGTATTTTTTGTTGGCACGAGACTTTAAACACTGCTTATTTTTGTTGTACATCACAGACGTAAAACAATTTGCAATTAACGAAGTCAGAATATTGGAAAACTCCTTTATGTCCTTTTCTATTTATATTTTCATAAATTTATTTTTCTTTATGGTCATTTTGGAGAATACATTTACAAAAACTTCAGTTGTTTGAATAGTTTTTAACATTGACAAATGATGTTTGTTCATCGAAAAATTTGTTAGTTTAAGCAAAGAAGCTGTTATTTTCTTATTGCACTTTTATCATGTAAAATCCCTGAATGTATTGAATTATTTCTGACTTAATATTTTATACATTTTCCTGTCCTTGCAGGTAACAATTTTAGGGTAACCCCAATGCTATGAATTATTTTTAACTTCGACCGATAGTGTTTGTTTAACCCTTTCCCAAGAGTGCCAAAAATCAAAATTCATAAAAAATCCACATTTTTTTTTTGAATTTTTGAAATATTAAAAAAAAAAAAAAACAAGTGGAACCATTCAATAGTACTGCCGAAGAGGTTTCATTTGAATGGTCACACCATAAGATTTCATCCACAGACTCAAAAGTTATAACAAATGGTACCATGTAAAAGTACTGCCGAAGAGGTTTCATTTGAATGGTCACACCATAGGATTTCGTCAACAGACTCAAAAGTTAGAACAAATGGTACCATGCAAAAGTCCTGCTGAAGAGGTTTCATTTGAATGGTCACACCATAGGATTTCGTCAACAGACTCAAAAGTTAGAACTACACTACATGTCTCCATAATTGACTCTGGGAGGGAAAGGGTTAATTAAGTGGCAAAGTGAATAATGATGGTTGGAGGGTCGGTTAGCAACCCCAGCTTCCCTCCAAAACAAATTCAGTTTATAACACTGATAAAATCCTAATACACCTTCTAATGAAAACTCAGCATTAAGAGAATAAAAAAATTTGAGGCGGCTTTGGGCAATTAAAATTCGCCAGCCTTGATTTATGTTTGTTCATGTTTATTCACAAAGAAATTGATGATCTTATGAAAGAAATTGCGGGTTTTTTATGATGTAAATGGCCATAACAATTACATTCATTGATTGTGGAAAATATTGATTAAACAAATACAAGCTTTAACCATACTTTTTCGTTTTTAAGATGCGAAATTATACTCCCGATGCGATTTAAACAATAAGTGAAATAACCTCAAAGTGATAAAAGCTATCGACGGGTATTTTTTTTAATGTTCTTGTTGTTTTGTTAGTTAAATGAAAGCAGATTAATAAATTATTTCGTTATTGCTTCATTATAAACGGTAAGAAATACAGCTAAAAATAGGTAGCAGTCTCAAATTCGCAACAGGATTCTTAAAAATATAAAGTATTATGAGGTGGAGTTGGGATGGCGAATCCAGGGCGTGGTGTCATGTATGGGTTGAGTTTGTTGTTTGTTCTCATCCTTGCTTTGTTTTTCAGGATTTCAGGATTTCCAGTTTTCTCCTTTCCTAAAAACCAACTTTTTTAAATTCTAATTCCATCTGAAAAACACGTGCACGCTTGAACAAGTTCTTGAAGTGCTCTGACATAGTTAAACAAGTTAAGACGGAATCCATTAGGAAATCGAGTAATTTCAGTTTTTAGTGGACAAAAATCTTGTACCTGAATAATTTTAAGTATATGACATTCCTTTTTATATTTTTAAAATGCTAAAGATGTAACTACTTGCCTGTAATAACACCAAGAACAATTTCCCATGGGATTTCGAGAAAATAAATTTCAAAGTTCACTGAATTTGTTTAAACACAGGTAAAATTTCATCATCAATTTCTTTTCAACATCATCTTTACGTAATTCATATGAACTTCAAAATGTTTTTTTTTTCCACATTTGGTGTTGTTAGAAACGACTTCTTTTGATAAGATATTGAAAACAGTCAAACAGAAGTTTGCGGTGCGATGTAATTGATCTTGGTACAAAGTTTTTGTCCACTTGTTACTCGAACTGCTGGTGGATTCTTTCTCAATCTTTTTTGTCCCTGCCATCTTTATTCATCTTTTCTAATCGGTCGTGCATTTTGTCCAGTAATGCTCTAAGATATTAAAACCGTCTATAATTTCATTTTCGGTTTGCTATAATCTATGAAGGTTCTTCTGCTTCTCGATGCATTGCTTCGTGATTCGTGCTAATATTCTGATACAATCAAAGTATAGAGCAAGGCTGATACTACGTAGAACATTTAACGCGACAACGACATGATAGAGCCCAAACTGAAAGCCAAAATGCAACCGTCGTAGTATCAGCCTTGCTCTATACTTTGATTGTATCTCCATTTTTGGCTGGCTACATCTGTTACAGATCCTACGTACACCGGCAGCATTTTCGTTTGCGGTCCTTTGCTTCTTATTTACTTAATACTCTGAATAGTTTTAAATACAAAACTCAAAATTGAAATGAATTATTCAATGGTCAAATCTCACGTACAGTTAAACGTTCCCCTGTGAACACCACCCTAATATGAACACTTTTTTTATTTCCGACAGTCCACTTGTTCCTTTAGAATACGTACAATGTTGAAAACACCTGGGTCTCTCACAGCCAAACATTGGAGCTCTAACTTTTTAGTCTGTGGATGAAATACTAAGGTGTTACATTCATATTAAAGCTATTGAGCAGTACTTTCCTATGGTACTGTTTATTATGCTGTTCAAGGTGGTTCTGACTGTTTAGTCTGTAAATGAAATACTAAGGTGTTACAATTCATATTACAGTTATTGAGCAGTACTTTCTTAAGGTGAAGTAAAAGAGTTCACGAGTTTTGACTGACAGCAAGTGGGTTTTGGTCATTTAATGCCCAACTATTGTGCCGTTGGAAATAAGGGTGCGTCTTTTAGGTACCTTTTACAAATAAAAATACTCAAAAGGGACGGTAATTGTGTATTTTAAGACCTATCCCGATCATTCTGTTTTTCGGAATGAAGGCGGGGAATCTGTTAATTCTTCTACCGACAGTAGTATAAACAGTAAGGACTGAGTATGATTTACCGAACCGTTTAGAAGCGTGAAGACGATAAAATTTTTTCCCGTTAGAACCGAAACATTGCTTGAACGGTGGTTGATGAACGACAGGCTCTCAGAGTAAAAAATATGAGCAATGTAAATAAACAGATTCAGAGCGAAACGAAAGCATAAATGTAGGAGCGATGTCAAGCCACGTCTGGAAGCCATTACAAATGCATTAAAGCTACGCTAACAGCGTAACAACAGTAAGTCACTCTTACATTTTGACCCATCTGTAGGAATTATCAGTTTTAAAGACTTCAGATGTGAATGTTATTGACATCAACCAGACGAACAAGAGAAACACAGAAATCATTTTTAAATTGTAATATTGCTTCCGTTTTAATTTTTATCCAATTTTAACATGTATTTTTAGTAATGTCAATTTAACCAAGTTTAAGATTAGTAGCGTACACGACCACTAGCAATGCTGATTTTTTAATTATTGTGTAGAAAAAAGTTCCGATGACTTCTGTGACAATGCAAGGACCACTTGAACAAACAGTAACAAAATGTAGCTGGATCTTTGTGTAGATCAGGATCAGCAATGAACTAAATAAAAAATATTAAGATGAAAGGCTGTCCAAACAGCTGAATTTATTTGGTTTCTTTTAATATTGCTCAATATGTCGACGTTTTTTTTTTAGAAAAAAGTTGTTGTTTTGAATTATCAAAATTTTAGAAGCTTGTGGTTTACTCAGCCCAAGAAATGTCAGATATGCTTTCGTTTGGGACTCGATATACCTTGGATTATTTTATTTTTAACAGTTGCGAGAATAGTACAAACTACTCCCTAAGTTACAGTTTTCACAGTTCGTTTTGTTTCGTCCAGTTTCGTCCGTTTCCTTGTATTGTTTTGTACTCTTTAATCGATCTAAACCAATATGAAAACTTATTTTAAGACATGTTTAAATCTGCGGATGGAGTCCGTTAGTGCAATCATTTAAATGTATTGTTTTTAAATATTCGTGTGGTAGTGTTTATTGTGCGATGGCGTTTTTTAAAGCTACACAAAATAAAATGTCAAATTTGCATTTGGTGCTTTGAGGGGGGGGGGGGGGGGGGGGATCTTATAGCAAGAACTTGTACCTGGTTAAATCTTATTAAATTACAAATTTGTCTGAAAATATTCAGAGGAGAATGTTGCTATTGTTTTTCCCCATAATTTCAATCAACCGTACTGATGTTATTTCCGCCAAGTACGCATCTGTTTTTCTTGCTCATAAGATCGTTCGCGCGAAAATCTTCATAAACACAGATTTTTTTAAACTTTTGCCACAGTTAGCTTGTGAGAATTATCTGGAATTAGAATTATATTGGGGGAATTATCTACTTTGTTTTGGAGATGGTTCTAAAAGTGGTTCTATTGAGTAAATAATTTTAACTAGTATTATGCTTTCAAGTAAACGTTACTTTTGATGGAGAGCAATTGCAAACCACACACAGCTACAAAATGAACGGAATTCGTTGGCACGTGTTAAGAAAAATAGAAAAACTCAGCCTTCCACAACACAGATTTTTTTTAGAAAGCGTAAAAAATATTTATCAAACCAAAAATAAGCCTCGCCGACAATCAAAGCAAAGTTAATGCAGTGGCTACCAGCCCTTTATGTGTTCAGATTTTTTCCTTGGCGCGCGCGGTCGTACATGACGTTACATGGCATTACGAC
Organism: Cladopsammia gracilis; assembly: GCA_022457155.1. Taxonomy (NCBI): domain Eukaryota; kingdom Metazoa; phylum Cnidaria; class Anthozoa; order Scleractinia; family Dendrophylliidae; genus Cladopsammia; species Cladopsammia gracilis. The sequence goes on from JAJGOT010000301.1 coordinate 1,040,507, forward strand.
ATGAATTGCGTGCGCATTAAGAATGCGCATAAAAAATTTAGCGCGAAAATCCTTTAATTGATTACTTTAATATAAACTTTCACTATATCCATCTCATCACGTGCGTTACCTTTAAGAAGAAGCTTCGTGATGCAAAATTCAGGTACATTGACATTTCTATCATTAATTTTTGTTAATGTAATCAAGTAAAATACCATGAAGCTGTAAACTTGGCTCGCTATAGTCAATGATTCTAATTAGAAGGCTCGGTTTTATTGGCTATAGATTTGTATCGATTTTGATAGCACTAGACCTAAAATGTGTGTAGGTCTCTCGAATAGGTTATTGCCATAACGCTAAAATATAGAAATTGTCGTTTGTAAAACAAAAATTGCTTTTTTTGGTGCTACACTTTATTATGTCTTTTCCTTTTTTCTCAGTTTTTACACAATTATTATCAGCCAACATTCCCTTTTAAGTTTCAGTTTGATAAGATAATATACAGTAACATAACTGACTTCTTTTGATATCATACTGTGTAAGAACTTGGGCTTGTTCTATCTAGACTGTGAAATCAAGTTGAAACTGCTTTATACTAAAGGAGTGAACATTTCCTGCCTTAACCTGTACAGCATCATGTACTACACTTTCCTTGTTGTTTTGTGTGTATTAATATGATTAATAAGCTACGTTATTCTAGATTTCGGTTACTAAATGCCTTAAAACTCTCCGGATTTACCACAATGATACTACATAAAAGTCATGGTTTTTATCAAAATTTTGTGCGATTTCAACTGTCGAATGTACTTTAAAAGTGAACTAAAAAAATAGCAGATTCTCTTTTGTTTTTAATGTTACGTAGTTGTTTGAAAGTAAAAATTAATGATACCAATTCAGTTTCAAACTAATGGAAACATATGAGAATATCATATTGTGATAAGACCTCATTTACGTACCATATTGCTTTTTAATTGAGAAATATAACGAAACATTTTTTGGTTGTTAAACAATTCCCTTGACGACATAGCGATTACTAGATTTTTTCTCCATCGCCACAACTGAAGTTTGGGAATAATAATTGATACTGCAACGGGCCATTTTATGTCTCACATTAAAAGATTTTGTTACACCTAGAATGGATTGATTTAACATTAGATTGAAATATTTAGATAAAAGCAAAGCAAAAATTGAAGGCGTCTTGCGTCTCAATGAGGTAAAACTACTCCGTAAATGCGATCGGATTAGTATTTTCCATAAAGGTATTTATTTGCCCTTGCACCTACGCAAAAAGGGCGTAATGTAAAACTACAAATAGCATCTAAAAGAGAACCTTTTGATCACATCGATTGAGTCAAATATTTAAAACATAATAATAATAATCACCCAGCTTTATATGTTCTTTGTCTTTTTTTAAGATCCTTTTACTTGTTTTTATTATATTTTTTATTTTATTTAACCATTCAGATAAACTGACTTTACTTGCGTCGAAACACCAGTTGATAAAACCAAATTTCCATGTTTCACTCCCCACCGATGCACTACTGTTTCTTTAGAAACTCACCCCTTTATCTGATTGACTGATTAATGCCTTATTATACGGTCCTCAACGAGATTCTCTCTTTTTTAGATTGACTGTTGAATTAATTGCGTGATAGCAAAACAAGAGTCAAACCCAAGAGCCTTGTATGGGGTTTCTAACTTAAAGTGTGTCCGTTCTTCCTCCTATTGTACTGTTTGTTTTTCAAAATGAGATTTTGAATTTTTCTTAGCATTTGATTTTAGCCACGCTTGGGAGTGAAAGGTGTAATTATCATAATTAATCTGGAATTTTTTTTTTAAACCTCGTGCTCATTTTTTCTTGCTCTTCGAGTTTCTTTTTTCTTCTACTCTACCCTGTATTTCATGTTAACTCTTAAAAAGAAAACAAGAAGATAAATCTCCAGATTTCTCTATTTGGCACTTTCAAACAAGGTGATTATTCTATAGTCTCCTTTTCACGAATGAGAGCAGTTTCTGTACAGTTATTTATTTGATCCGGGCAGTTATTTTAAAATAAAGCAGGTTGCTTTTGCCATTTTGAAAACGTTATATCACCTCTTTGCGGACAAATTTACAGATAAAAACATTTTAATGATACATTTTACTTTTCCACTACAATATGGCGACTACACTACCCAGTACCCATATTGCGCACAATACGACACTAACTAAGCCATTCATTGAAGCTAAGCTTGTCACTGGTGGCAACTCTCATCCTAGCCACGACAGAGTAAAAACAACATCCACGATTTCCTAATCAACATGAGTTCACAAATATATTGAATTTTGCCGCCCCGAATATTGTAATAATTTGATATGATACATCAAAAGGGTTTGTGTGAGGTTGCTGCGGGAACCCATTCAAGAGCAACGGGCCATTGTTTGATTTGTTGACAGAAACAGCAGATGGAGAACTCACCGTGGACGGCAAATGGCACGTTGTTTTCCTTCGACCTGCCATTGTGCACCGCAGTTTTGAAGCATTAATTCAACCATTTTTGAGTAAATACAGCTGTATGCGAAAATCAAAGCAATCTTTCGACAAAAATAGCACCGAAGATGTGGACGATTTACAAACTCACCATCGATGCGTTCAACTTTGACGATTTTGACCGTTTATTCGCTTTTTAGTGTCATAGTTGATTGTCACTTTTAATTGGTTAATTTATTTTCATGTTACGCCAGCTAAAATTTGTTTTTGTATGAGAGTGAGCCCCAAGCAAAGAATGTGCTTGTGATTCCTAAAGCATTTATTCTCCTTCTCTCTCTTAAGTTTCGAAAGGCGATAAATATAATCCCACATGTTTGAGGATGTGGTCTAAAATTGCACCAAGAACGTGGCAACTGCCTTCTTGCTAAAGAATTACGCGTCAAATTAAACACTATCATGACGGTGAATGTAATAATGGATGTATTGGTAATTCTTTGATTCACTTCGCGCCCATATGAATTAAAGAGCACATATTAATTGAAAAATCGTTTTCTGTTGATTAAAAATGTCCATTCTTCGTGATCGCTTATTAACTATCGAAGTTTCAAATTGAGAAACAATAGAGCGTCAATTGAGCATGATTGCATTCAAATTGATGAAAAGTGGAAATATATCAATGATTAACATTTCGAGATTTTTAAATTACCAAATCTCTCGTTCTGTACTCATTTGAAAAAATCTGGAAGGTCGGCATTTTGGTTTCAATATCTAGCCACAATTGAGCGCTTAAAACACTGTTTGTTCAGGCTACAGATACTCCAAATGAAATAGGCCATCCTAGATGCTAAAACAAACAAGTTTGTCTGAATCTATTTCATGCTAATGACAAACTAATTGAGGAACTGGGTCACTTGATGCTACCCTGACATGTCCACTAAAAGGTGTTTTGTTCAACTTATGACTCGGACAATATCATTTTAAAAGCGGGAATGTTTGGCTTAGTCAACAAAGCTTCCAACCACTAGTGAAGCGAAATAGCTGCTTAGTCACGAGTTAGCGGTGTATATAACGCGGGTGTGCAAGGTGGCACTGATTCATTCTGGACCAACTGTCGTCAAAGAGACAACAAGCCACCATAACACACTAATATGCTTCCCTGTCCATTTTCTTCAGGCCAAGTCGCTTCAGTGTGCCAATTCCTCCAGAATAGCGGAGAAATCGAACGCCTTTCTCGATTTCTCTGGTCCTTGCCAACGGATATAGACTGCGATGCTAAGACCACCGAGACGATACTTGTATCAAAGGCAGTGGTTTATTTCTACCAGAACAACTATAAAGAACTATACGCCATACTTGAGAGGCACAAGTTCTCTAAAGAGAACCACGACCGACTACAGTGTTTGTGGAGGACAGCGCACTACCTCGAAGCTGAGCGACAACGCGGTAGACCTTTGGGTGCAGTGGGAAAGTACCGTGTACGAAGAAAGTACCCTCTTCCACGGACGATTTGGGATGGTGAGGAAACTACCTACTGCTTCAAGGAGAAGTCGAGGAATATTTTGAACAAGGCTTATACGGAGAACCCCTACCCCACTCCACGAGAGAAATACAATCTGGCGAAGATGACCGAACTGACCGTGACGCAAGTAAGCAACTGGTTCAAGAACAAGAGGCAGCGCGTGCGAGCTGCAGAAATGAGGAAGGGGTGAGTATCTTGAACTAGTAATAAATTTCCCATTTATTCTTATATCTTTCATTCAAATCCTGACTAGTACTTTCTTGCTGTACTCCTTATTATGCTATATAAGGTGGTGTGGTTCTAATTGTTAAGTTTGTCGATCTGAAAATGCTAAATTTAAGTGTGATCACCCAATTGAAAGCTTTCAAGCGGTACTTTCATGTGATGCTGTTTATTATAGTGCTGTATAAGGTGGCTCTGACTTGTTTCTGTGATGACTTACTATAGTCTATCTATTTATTGAAACGTATCAAGTAAAAACGTATTTTCTCGTGCTGGTGCTTGTCTTTTGAGCATTAAAACTAAGCATCCTCCTGTACTCATCGCACTTTGAAATTCTCATCGATTAGATGGACTGACGGAAGTGTTGTGTTATTTTAACAAAAATGTGTCTTGTACTGTCTGTCTCCGTACATTTTCTCTAAACATAAGACAAACTGTTTTGCCTCATTTATCTGAATTTCATTACCCGGCTACACATCTGTTGTGAAGCTTTGAGTCAAAACGTTTCTGGGTGTGCTAGTCTCTTGAAATTATTTTCCACTCTGAAATTTTCAAAATAGCAAAATAATTAATTGCTTACAGTTGCTAAGCTGAAACATGTACCAACTATTGCATTAAGTTAAAAATAATTCACCCGTTTCGAAACAACTTATGTTTATAAGCTTAATTTGACCATGAGTTTTTGGAAACGGTACATTAAACAATCCAAGGTTTATAATTTGCAGATTGGAAAAGGATACTCCCTATTAAGAAGAACGGGTTTAAACAAACTTCAATAGTTTCCCTGCCTGAGTCAAACCTGAAGTCCTGTAATGTAATTCGACTTGTTCTGTGAATAAATCCAAAAGGGTAGTGCTGTTTATTATTGTAATAACAAATTTATTTCTTTGTATATATTTCCATTTTATAGCTAGGGCACTGTTAAAGAAATACGAACAATTAGTACTCGATAAAAATACAATCCATTTGTACGGGAAATTAATACGGTGTAGGTTTTTCCCTTCAGTTTAACTTGTTTATGAAAAAATATATATCAGCTTCCGTTTTGTCTCGATTAACACACTATTTCATCCCATTACCTGCTAATGGGAAGCGATTATCACCTGCGCCCGATTGTTCAACTGAAGAGTGGATAACTATCCATCGGATAAATCACTATCCAGTGGCTAAGCATTATCAAATCCAACTACGTTATCCACTGGGTAGAGATTAGCGACCTTTAGATTTGACTACGAGTACGACTTTGGAACTTCGAGATAATTGTATCCCCCGAACTATATCTCCGCTTTCCTGTTGCTGACCTAACACATAAATAAACGTTAGGGATATATAAGATTGGTGTGATAAGAAATTATATGAGGCACACGAATTTGGTTTGAAAACTCGTATTCGTACTCAATCTCGTACATTTGTACTCGTAGTCCAATCTAAAGGTCGCTAATGATCAAGTGGATAGCGATATCCATTTTTTTGAACAACTGGTCGTGAACTACACAACAACGGTTTGAATCGCAAGTCCTTCTTTAGAAGACAATGTACACTGAGAAGCTTCCACACTAAAATACTTTAGTTATGAACTGTACGACTGAGAAATACATGTAAATCTGAAGTCCAGACGTTTTTTGGCCCAAAGCTTTTGTTTCGGTTTTAACGACGGCTATTTATGATTTCAGTGTCTGATAATCGGTATCGCTATAAAATGCATAACAAAAGGAAGCATGGACTCTGAACAGGCAGATAATAAACCAGCTATTTACTTCGTTTTGCTGCATACTTTTTTATGGTAAATGCGGGGAATAATTAAGCTGTGAACGATTTATATTGTTTTTAACTGCTAATAGGTTTCTCCTACTACAAGTTAATTTACCATCCCTTTTTATTAACAACTGAATACCAAGAATCAAAGATTCGCAGTGCGGAACGTGACTGTAAAGTAATTGCTTTCGTTTTACGCACTTGGAGAATCGAACCTGGTTCAAAAGTAAAGAGCTTCTCTATTTATTGTGGGGTTCATTTTATGTCAAATGTTTAATGAAGATGTCTTCATGAATTTGTAGACGCATTTTCCGGTAAATCATAATAAACTCCATTGGTTCAAGAGCCACTCTTGTTAGTTAACGAGTTACAAGTAAAAAAAAATTTCTAAGAATATCACGTTGAATTCTCTCCGCAGTCCTCCTATGATCTATTCGCAGTTTTAATATCAACTGTGTTCGATTTCATTTGGTTTTGCTTTATGCAAAAGGAGATCATATTTCATATTGATGTATACTTCTGCTCGGCAAACTTAAATGGTGTTTGTGTGCGGGCAGAAATCTTATCACTGAATCAATAGGTTTGATACTTATGCTCCAATCATTTACCCTGCCCAAATGGAAAAAAGTTTTAGCGCTGTTTGCTTTTCATTTTAAAACCTTGCGTGTATTTGAGCACCTGCGCGGTGAAAAACCAACCGAAAATATTAGGTAATGGACCGAGGTAAATCCCAAACATTAACAGCACGATATATGATACCGATCAATGTCGAACTGGTCAATCATGAAGCTGACAAACGCATCAGAAATCATGCACCCTTAGTTTCTTCTTTGGTTTAGTCCTTTTAAAAATATCGTTTTTCGTGTTTCAATTTATTAAAGTATTGCAACCATTTGTGCGTATTAAGCAAAAATTAATGTGGTGACCCATTTCTTTTGTCTCTGGCCTCGAATGTGTATCATATTCGGTATTGTTTGATATCTTTAACGCCTTAAGAATATTCAAAATTGCATTTAATATTAATCGAACAGCACTACTTGAAATTTCTGGTGGATAGCTTTCACTGAATGGCCTAGTTACTGGAAGAGAAAGTAACAGTTTATTTTCATCAAATTCTCAAGGGAGGGCAGACATCTAAGTTTTTCTTTTAATATCAATGCATTGTCAAACAAACAGGTGACGGGAATGAAAGAAAAGACCATCGATCGGGAAAAATGTTGTAATGAAACGACAAATTTTAATGACAGGAAATGTTCGGGTCTGTGACGAATCACCAATGAAAACTGTTTTGATGAAACAACGAATTCTCATCACAAACATGAAAAGAAATGTCCGGGCCTGGAAGCAATCAACAATGAAGGAGTCAGAAATTGTCTTTACAAGGTGTATTCGTTTTTGAAAACTGGTACTATACAAAATGAGGCCTCGTTCACACAAATTCGTTTCCAAAAGCCTCCGTTTTCATTGGCAGATTATATGAGGGGAAATGCCCTGATGCTGTGTTTATTAAACATGAATTAAAATGAGGCCCAGTCACGTTTTCAAACGCCGTTTTCATTGGCCGAAATCGTAGCAAAATATTTCTATTATTGCAAGCAATTTAGAATTAGACGTTATATTTCGTACAGTTTTGTATCGTGTTTCCAGGACTGGAGTCGAGAAAAAGGGACATCGTCCTGGCGGAAATATCGTGTTTTCATGATTGTGGCCATGAGCTTGCTTTATTATCTTAAAATCGAAGAAAAAATCACCAATGAAGTGATGATGAACGCAAAGAAATATGAACAAAAAAGACGAAATAACGACTAAAAAATTTAAAATTCTACCAGAATAGAAACTTTTATTTCTTGACAGCCTGTTACGAAATCAACATTGACGAACTATAATCCTTTGCCATTAGTTGGCCATCAGTTGTATATTTGGTGGCATTTGGCGATATAACATGGAAATTAAAAATGACTAAAAAACTCAAAATTGCACCAGAATCAATGGAAACTTTGATTTCTTGACCGTCTGTCACGAATTCAAAATTGATGAACTGTTATCCACTTCCATCCTTGTAATCCTGCACGCTTTCTCTAAACTACTGCTTCTGTTTTGTTCTATAGAATCCTATTATCCAATTTAGTTGTATATTTGGTGGCATTTGGCGATATAACATGGAAATTAAGTAAACACAATTTCGCTAATTCGTTGGGACAGTGTCCCTGTAATGTTTCGTAAACTTGTCGGAATCCACCGCACGGCTCAACAGCAACGAGAAGTGAAGTTACCTCTGAGCTCATGATAAAGTTCAATGCATGAGTTATACTTATAATTTATATAATGCTAATAACATTACTAATATATCCATCAAATGTTTTTTGCTAGTGGTCTGGATCAAGATGGCATGATGAAGATGAAAGGTCCTGGGCGAGCTATGCTGTTTAGTTATGATGAGCTGCGTTCTCACTTTCCCTACCTCGTTCCTCAACCTCCCGTCCTACCTGCGCCTCAAGCACCAGTATCAGCGGGATACCTTATGGACGTACATGCGCAAGCGCACTCTCACAATTATGCATATGTACCGCTTCAGACCTACCCAGCATATGTTTCGAGAAGTCCTCATCCGCTCACAAGCACATGCACCAGTACGCATGCTCAAAACAGCCCTTTGGCGCTGTGTTCTGAAACGAGCGCTTTCAAACCTATTTACACGAATCGGCTTGCCTATAGAGAGAAAATTGGAGAGGAACAATAATTTGAAAGCTTGTATATAGTATGCCTTTCCTACTTGGCCAGCTGCTGGCTTCTCAAAGAAACCGTACTGTTTAAATGTCAAAGTTTAATTAAAATAATTTCGAAAAGGCCTTGCAAATAGACATAATAGAAGAATCTTTTTAATTGCCACATAAGTACATTATTTTAGAACTTTATTTGTAATCTGTAATAAGCAATACTGTCAGCTTTTAACCACAATATTGAGCCGGGGAGTGTGGTGGAAAAAGGAGAAGGAAAGACGTTCTTCTCGTCGCTTATGACAATTATTTTTGTTTGGTATAAATATATGATGAAGCTTTGGATTAGAATAATACTTGATATAAGAATTATTTTCTCGCAAGACTCAGTGTTTGCAATTGTAATTGTATTTCTTCGATGTTCCCCAGCCCCTTCTCATACAACTGTATTGGACGCTGTCCAGCCCCAGAAGAGAATGAACGTATCACTCCTCAGAGCCTTAGATGAACACGGTCCGAAAGACTTCAAAGTCGAAACTAACTTACGCAGGGATTCAACAGGAAGCGGTGGAATTATTTTAACAGAAAGTTTAGCAAAATAGTAGAGATTGCGGACGTCTCTGTTATAAAACATATTAAACTAAATATCATTGACAAAACAGGAAGCAAGTTGCGAAAAAAAAAAAAAGATAAGGAATATTAAAGGGGTTGAAGATTAATAAAAACAACTTAAAATAGCCACAAAAATTTCCAAAACCAAACGAAGTTCTTTATAGTGATTTATTATCAGTAAATGACGAACATACATGCAACCACTAAAGCAAAAATAAGCATCGTCTCTGATTTGTTAACTTAATGTAGGGTGTGGAGTGGTTTATTGTATAGTAAAAAATGTTTTTTGTGAAGGTTTCGTAAAGCCACAGTGATGTTTCAATTTGAATTTAACCATGTCATAAAAGACCAATAAAATAAATAAGATTCGTTGTTATACGGTAGGAAATTGTCGCTGGCCTATGTACCTGTGAAGGTGCATAAACACAATCAACTGTTGTAATGTCCCGTTTTCTTCTCCTTACTTTTTTACAACCAATGTGAGTTGGCGAGTAATGAGAATTGAAACCCTGATAACTTAAGCCTGGTTTCCATATGACTGTTACCATCGTTGCGATCGTTACTGATTGCTGAGTGCAAAAACAGTCGCGCGTTTCCAGAGCTAAAAGGCTACAACTTGTTCTCGTTTACCTAATTTTTTAATAAAATCGTAGATTTATCCTTCTTCTACCAAAACTGCGAAATGACAATTTTAGTCAGCCAACTTCACCAAATTCAAGCCTTTTATCTCTTATTGTGACGTTTTTTTTTTGAGCGCTCACGCTTGAATAACCCGCCATTGTAGCTGTCCGGCATTACTTGAGCGATCGTCGCGTTGACCTGGGTTTCCATATGATCGCTCAATCGCTGAGATTGTTTTTCAGCGATCGTAGCGGTCATATGGAAACCAGGCTTTCGGAAATAAAATTCTGAGCTTGTCTGGTGGCAGTAAAATTGCTTCAATAAATTATGTTGTTACTCCGCCGCACCTGGGTACTTGGGACTTAATTCTTAACTTATCTAAAATGGAATTGAACTAATTCAAAATAAGATATCGTCGTTTATTTATTTATATGTAACACTTCCGGTCAATTTATACAAAAACAATTAAAAAAAAAAACAGCAGGAGTTGACTCACAGACGAGTAAAATTTCCCCACCTTTCATATATTATGGAAATTTTAGTTTCAATAACGAAATAAAATACTGATCGTTCTGAATATACTTCAGTTAAGGTCAGTATATTTTTTGACAGAGTCGAACCTGGAGTCAGTCGTGGAAAGTGGCTCTAATGTTTATATTCGTGACTAAAACGAAAGCTTTTTAGCAATTATTCCCTCCTTGTGGTGCTGTTAATTTTTCCCAACTGCGAATTTTGGTTAAATTTAACAAATTTCTACAGTGGGAGTTTCATGATAAGGTTAAACCCTTTCAATTATAATTAAAGACATGTCATGTGGTTATAACTTTTGAGTCTGTCGGACGAAATCGTACGGCGTGACCTTTCAAATGAAACCTTGTCGGCAGGACTTGCATGGTACCATTTGTTTTTCAATATTTTACAAAATGAAATTTGGGATTTTTATTGAATTTTGAAGTTTGGAAAAGACTTGAGAGTTAGAGGGTAAAATCTCTTCTTTAGGTCATGGTGCCAGCGCGTGTGGTCACAAAGCGCCACGTGGATTAAGCCTTTTACATGCAAATTTCTAGCAAACAATAATTTTGAATATAAATTTACTTTAACATGTGTGATCTTGTATAAACGAGCAGTCTACGGCCGTTTTGAGAGCAAAATATCCTGCTCTTTATCACAAGATTGCGCTGAAAAGCCTGTGGTAAAATTATTTGTTCTTTGAAGCGTGAACATGTTCTACCGCTTGATCGTAATTTTCGCTTTGTGTTTATTTCCGTCACCAGCAAATGGCCGCCATTTGCAATTTCAACTGAGCGGCTTTGAATGTTTTTACGAAGACCTGGCGGAAAATATGGAATGTTCTTTGGAATACGCGCCAATTACAGGAGCTGATCCACGGATTGATGTTTACATCGAAGACCCCGACGGCAGCATAGTCTACAGAGAAGAAAAGAAAGACTATGATCTACACAAATTTACCACCGCAAAGAACGGAACGTACACCATCTGTTTCAGTAATGTGTTCGAATTCTCCATCGGTGAAAATCTTGTTTACTTCGATTTAATTAAAGGGAATGAGGATGAGTTGGGGTACGAAGGCATAACCGGGACCCAGACAGCCTTGACGCATTTTGAGAAATCCTTCTTCAATATCCACGAGAATTTCAACTTGATTGAGAAGTACCAGAATTATTACAGACTCAGAGAGGCGAACGGTCGTTTGGCTGCTGAGTATATTCTTCAGCGGGTTCAGTGGTGGTCAATTGGACAGTCTGTTGTCATCATTTCTGTGGGCATTATTCAAGTTTTTATTTTACGTAGATTTTTCACTGTTTCAAAAGAGGAACTGTAACGTGACTTTTCAATATACATTGCTTTGGGATTATATTATTTATTATTATTTTTTCTTTTTCTGTTTTGAAAAAAAAAACATGAACGCTTTTTACCGGCCTTTTCACCTACCTTTGTGTCAAATGAAAGTGTGGAAACTTAAATTAACACGTACTTGAGTATGCCGGTGAAACAAGTAATAACGAAGCCTTACGCACAATTGCTTAACTTGGCAAGGGAAATTATCAATTTTTTGAAGACTGGTAAAATTTTGATTTGCATTAATTCATTCAGAGTTATTTATCACAGACTTTGTCAGCCAAATTGGCTATTGGTACTGAGTCTTGTAGTCTGTCATTTACAGTAAGTTATATTAGTTTTTAAATCTTAAAGAGTGATTTTCCTCAGACCATGAAATAATTAGTACATTAAAAGAGGTTAGTAGATCTTATTTCCAGTGTTTTCTTTTGTGTCTATTTGACTATTATACACTTACTACTAGAAACTGTTTCACGGTGTGAGGAAAATCACTCTAATATACTTAGAGTGATTTTACTTAGACCGTGAAACAGTCTAGCAATTAATCAAAATTAGCCAAAATTGGTAAAAACTAAACAAAAGAAAACAATGGAATTAGTGTCTAATAGTGCCTACTAGTGTCTACTAGCTTAGTAACTATTTCTCGGTTTAAAGAAAATCACTCCATCGTGGAATAGTACCTGTAGGTTACAGCTGATTTATAGGAATAATTACTCAGTGTAAGAAATGTTTCCTATTCTTGGCTTGTACTTACGTCTATCCTGTCATATCAAAACTCAGAAGCATTAAAAAACAGATTTCGATTCCAAAATGTTTATGAAATTATAGAGAGTTTAAAACTACAGAACTGGGCCAAATTCTGAAGCGCTAGAGCATTTCGTTCAAGAGTTATAGGCAACGAGTATTAGACATTTTTAGTGAAAATGTATGAAGCGGCCATCTTGGTGTACCACTTTGGTCACCAACATAGCAGCCAAAACTTCAAAGTCATAATTACGTAAAAAATCTCATCACAAAAGATTGGATTCACTATAAGTTACATTAATCGGCTTATAAACATCTATAAGGCAAAAATAACTTTCAACTGGTTCAATTTTGTTTATTTTCACGGCTTATCTGAAATGGCGTGACGAATTGCGTGACACGTTTAAAACCTCTACAAATCGAAAGCAAAACATCATTAAAGGCTGGTTCTCATATAATCGTCCCGGTCGTCCCGGTCGTCCGAGTCGTTTCAAAAAGTGCACAGACGACCGGGACGATTATATGAGAACACGTCTGAGACGACCCGGGACGACCGCAAACGACCCGGACGACTGGGACGATCGCGATCGCTGGGATAGAACTGTGTTCTATCCGGACGACTGGGACGATCGTGAAAAATCGGGGACGATCATATGAGAACTACTCTCAGGCGACCGGGACGACTGAGGCGATCGAAGCGACCCAAATCTACCCCAGAATGCAGTATTATTGCCCAAAACATGTTGTCGGACACAGTTTACGACTGCGCTATTGACGTTCGAGACGACCGGGACGATCATATGAGAACCCAAATCGCTTGAGTCGTCCGGATCGTCTGAGTCGTTTGCAAAAATGTTTTGAAACGACTCGGACGACCGGGGCGACCGGGACAATTATATGAGAACCAGCCTTAAAACCTGAAACTTTTTGTGAAGGATTGTAACACTGATATCTACATGCCTTGTTAGAAACAGCTTTGCAGGATGTAAAGTTTAGATTTTTGAATTTTTGTGACGTCATGTGCAAGTCAATGATAATCCTTTTAATCTCAGGATCAAACCTTTTGTCGTATGATGTAGTTCTACTTGAACTTTTGAGTCTGTGTATGGAATCCTACCGTTTGACCATTCGAATGTAAGCTCTTTGGCAGTTCTTTCCCATGGTGTTATTTGATTTTTAGTATTTGACAAAATGACATTTTTCATGAATTGTGAATTTTTCATGAATTGTGCAGTGATTTTATGCACTCTTGGGAGTAAACATACATGTATGTTTGTCGTAAGCTCCTTGTAAGTTGTTTTTTGTAGTACATACATGTACGACAAAGAGTTTAGGGTGTCAGATAGAAAGGGAATGCAGTAAAGAAGTATATCTTATTTAAGCCCATTTGTGGCACAATGTGGTCTGTAGATGGTTTTCACTCACGTGACCTGCAGTTCTGTGCTCAAATGACAAAGGCCATGGCGGCCATGTTGGTGCACATATAAACAAAAGAAGTTCATTAAAATTCTTTTGTAGGTGTACAACAATTAACATGGCCGTCGTGACGTAACGTGAAAACCACCTATATAAATTAATCAACAAATTTAAAAAAATGGCAATAAACTGATCAACAGGAATTAAGGAAATAATCATTTTAATTTATTTTTTTCATTTTGTCACTGAAATTAAGAAATGAAAAGACTGAACCACTTAGGACAAATATCAGTGACTTCAATAATTACATGTATTGCTGTTAAGCAAACATGCGATAATAATAAAGGGAGTACATATCTTCTTGGATGTGGTTTTGGCCGTGGAAGAGAATGTATGTTTTGTTTACAGGGACGACGTCTTTACTCTTTTATGCTCCATGTTGGCGGTTTATTAACAGGATATTAATTCATTTACAGACAGTATCATGAGGGCGAAACTTGAAAACGTCGGCCCATGTTTTCAAGTTTGATTCCGCAAATTCAAAAAGGCCGTCGAGAAGTGGAGGTATTTGTTGAATCAAAAAATCCGTTTTGATAGCCGGAAGAAAAAAAAATTCTTTTAACAGTGATATGTCCAAAATTCCGGTGCAAGAACAATGAACAGTGTCGCGCGTGGAATCTCGTGATACTGCCCCTTTAAGGGAATGATAAACTATTTCCTTTAGAAAATGTCCCATGATTTGCGCGCACTCGTGTAACGTATGCAGTGTGTATTATCAGTTATACGATACTCGGTCTGACCAATCATAGTACACGCATTTCTTTGAGCATTTTATAATATTTCTAACTGAGTCGCGAAGAAAGTCTGAGGCAACGATTACCATTTTGTTACTTTAATTTCTCATTATTCAATTTCTCCCTTTATTTATATTTCCGTTAGATAAGTTGGCTCGTGTTTTGAACTCATGATTGCACTTTTGGTTATGAATAAAATCTAGGTAATAAATTATCACATCTAATTTAAAAGTTTCTCCTACATCGGTTACCAATAGAGCGGCTTTTTTCTAAAGGTATTTCTAGAATCAAAATGTACCATAAAATCTGTATTAAGTAATGATCCGCATAAGAAGGATAGTACTGAACGGCAATGCACGATGGAATGTCAACTATTTTCATTGTTACAACTAGTGATCTCATTGGCTTAGACTCAAAAACCGCTAAAAAGTTAAGGTTCAAGGTGCATAAAGTCTATTTTTTTAAGGTTTCAAGTATTTTGAGACCCAATCGCACAACATGCAATTTTTAAAAGATATTGTATTTGGGGAACTTCATCAAAGAAGCAAAATTAGTAGCTATTGTCTTCTGCTATTCAGATTGGTTAAGCACGAACATTTCCTAAAATATATTTGACGCAAATGGATTTTCTGTATTTTTATAATGAAATATAATTATGAACCATCAGCCCCTCCTCTATTCTTAAAATCAAAGATACTCTATGTGGGAAAGAGCCACTGCCGCAGAACAATGAAGTTTACTATAGTTCTTATGTGAAGCATTACTTAACCCCTCTCCCGGAGGGGCTTATATAATTTCAGGCCTTAAAAAAAAGAAGGGAGTCTTAATAGAGAGGAGGACGTAGTTTAAATTTTAACATTTAACGGAACTTTATATCAATTCTTTTAGACCACTTACTACAAAGGTAAAACAATGGTGTGTGTATCACCGATTTACAGCTGTAACATCACTTGTACCCTAATATAATGTAGTCAGGTCACTGAAAGGCGACCAAGTTTCCCCCAAAACTGGGTGAAAGATATTTACTTTGGTCTGAAAAAAGAATTATTTTTCTGCCGTTTTTTATTATGTTGGAACACACTTTATAAGTGACATTTTTCACTCAATTATTTATACAGTTTTTTACTAAACGAGTTACGTTTACTTTTATTCTCAACTACGCTGGATTTTCATCACTGATTGTTCCTTCAAACCAGGATTTGCTATCATTGCCATGAATACATCCCTTTGTCAGTCTACTCAGTACAAAAAGGTCATTAAGGTTTAGCTGCGTCTTAGTTGCCTGTAAAAAAAAACGAATAAATTTACAAGGTTAACCATTCATTCCCAAAGAGACTAAAATCAAGTAAATTCAAGAGAAACGTTTTTGAAAAAATAACGAAAAAAATAGTATCATAAGATAGTTCCGATGAAGAGCTTTTAATTGAATGGTCACACCCGTATAAGATTTTATCCACTGACCAAAATATTATAATTACCTGCCCAGTGATTACATGAGGAGTGAAAGGGTTTATAAACAAACCCAACAACTCCAAGTATTTTAGAGTACAAACAAGAAGCTGAACAGAGTGAACTGGTGGCGTCTTTAACGGCATTGCAGTATTGACTCCGAGTGTTTTGAGTGCTTTTACGGAGAAACGTTAGTTACAAATTCTGTTCAAAAAGTAAGACCACTACATTTAGTAGCTGACACTTGAAACCTTGTTATATGAAGCGCAAAACTTGCCGGAACAAAAATCCCACAGCAATAAGCGGCGAACATAATATCAAATGGTCGTATCCATCAATGAACGTCTTGTATTGTCTTGAAAAACTTGTACGCTGTTTTTCTTCCTTCTGCTTCTCAAGACAACACACGGAGAGATTGTGCGGTATGTACTTCATGACTGAAAACCATATAGTCGTCGGCATAAACTAAAATATGCAAGCATAAATTTGCATGCACTAATGTGACACACGCACAAAAAGAAAACTCAGAGCCGAAAACATGTCTCGTCAGCTAGGCCACGAGTTATAACTGCTATGGAGGAAACCAAGCAAACTGTATGCCAAAGTTTGAAATTGAGAAAGGTGTGCTAATTCAGTTAAATTTAGATTTGAGTACGAGTACGAGATTGAGTACGAGTACGACTTTTGAATTTAAAGCCAGTCACGTCCCCAGAGCTGTTGGTCCTTCCTGTTGCAGACGAGGAGATAAAAAGACTCTAGGTTTATAATTGGTGTGATAAATGGGTATTTACTCTAAAGTCCCTTATTAGCAGAACTTTCCTTTGATGCATTCGGCGCTCCTTAGGTGGGTCTAAGTTTCGAATCTGGTTCAAGATCATTCGAGCTATTGAGTTGTACGTTTCTATGACGCCGATTATTATTCTGTATAAGGTGGCTTTAACGTTCAGTTGAGTCTGCCAAGATGAAATCCTAAGGTGTGACCTGTGGCACACGAGCCACAGGTGACCCACACGGCTGGTGCTTAACCCGGTTTCTGTAGCATAAAGTAACTAGGAATATTGGTACTCCCCCTGGATGGGTTGCTAGTCCATCGCATCGCAAGGCTACTCCCAGCATTTTGTCGCCGGTACCAATTTATACATCTGGAGGGCGAAAGACAATGTGGAGCAAAGTTTATGTAAAAAAAAAAAAAAACACGACGACCGAGGGCAGGCTTTCATTTCCAAGGTCCGTATGCGCTTTATTTTAGGACCACAGCTGTAGAATACACTGTATTGTGTTTTTTTTTTACCACAATTGCCGCTAAACTCGCAATCTGATTGGTCGACGTGAGTGGTAAATGAGAGTCCAGACAACGGTGCTGACGCTAACATCACGCGCGCTTGAAAACAATCAGATTGCGAGAAAGTTATAGACAACGCTTGCGCTTTCTTTGCTGTCACGTTTTGTAACAAGACCGATTTTTTCCTTGCATTTCTTTCTAAATATTGTTGTAAAAAACAAATTTACACCGGTTTTCCGTGGTGTGGACTCTTATTTACCACGATTTACGTCATCACATGGTCAAAATTTGTTGCTGACGCACTCGGCTGCGCCTCGTGAGTCCACAACATTTTGACCATGTGATGACGTAAATCGTGGTAAATAAGAGTCCACACCACGGAAAACCGGTGTAAATTTGTTAAATCTACCATGCCATTCATACCTCGAGTTAAGCGTTCTTCAACATGCTTTTTAGTTTTTCGTTACTCGTGGTGTTCATCAGTTTATTTCCATCTGGATCCTCACCATCAGGGTCTGCGCCCTAAAAAGTTCAACATGTGAAGCTTTAAATAATCTTAAGTGTTTTTATGGGTTAAGAACGGAACTAGTGGGAAGGATAGTAATTTTGGTATTTCGTAGTATCATGAATGCATTCGCTAAAGTAGACTTTGGATCCTCGACTGTAGATCAGTTATAGACAATTTACGGGAGAAGTAGCAGGCGCAGTTAAAGCCATGCGGCTCTTCAAAATACAAATTCTCTTTTCTTGTCCCTTTACATTTCTTATAGTAGATGTGGGGAGAAGTGAGAAGATAACTTAAGTGTCATAAATGAGGCGCAGTTAAAGCCATGTGGCTCTTCAAAATACAAATTCTCTTTTCTTGTCCCTTTACATTTCTTATAGTAGATGTGGGGAGAAGTGAGAAGATAACTTAAGTGTTATAAGTGAGGCGCAGTTAAAGCCATGTGGCTCTTCAAAATACATAGCAGATGTAGGAAGAAGTTGTTAAAATATCAAGAGAATTCATCTTGTGTAATCATGTCCTTAATTCTCCTGACCTCTCTGATTGATAAGGCATTGATATTACAAAGAGAAATTTAATTTTGATCACTACTGGAGCTTAAAGGGTTAAGAGGAGGATTATTCTCTAGTCTCTTATTTGGTGACAGTAGCTACTGGTATAGTCAATTCATTATTGGGAGTAATAGTCACCAAAAGTGCTTCGTTGCGTCCTCAGTAAGTGGCTCTTTAACATCATTAAACAGCACTCACCATTTGCAACAAATATTGCACTACATTTTCATTTTCGTTCATCACTGCGTAGTATAGGGGTGAACAGTCATCTTCGTCAGATAGCTGCAGAAAAAAGAATATATGCCATTTTGCAAATAGGTATATTAAGCTTTAAACTAAAAAAAAATGTTTGATCTTTTAAAACACGGAGACTTTAAATCAGAAGCGTGAGTTTTCCCGCGCTTTATTCCAGTTCTGTGCTTTTGATTGGCGTTATACTTAGTCTTTGTCAACAGTTATTTATTAGATTGATTACAGTTGAACTCGCCTTACAAACAACATACAGTCGAACCTCCTTAATACGGACACCAAAGGGACAGACCAAAGTGTCCGTATTATAGAGGTGTCCGTATTATAGAGGTAGGGAATGTATGAATTTTGGTGTCTTCAGGACCAAGAGAACTGTCTATAACAGAGAGGTGTCCGTATTAGGGAGGTGTCCGTAAGGAGAGGTTTTATGTCGTCCTCACGATGTCCGTAAACAAAAGTTCTACTCTACTCTGCGTTTTTTCGACTGAACATCTGTTGGAAAACCGTGTTATCCCCGAGCTCAAATTTTAATTTTCGTTTTAATTTAATAATGTAATGCAAGATTTGAAATTGATGGTATATTAAATAAATGCTTCTCTCCCTTCGCAGTAAATAGCCTTGTAGACGCCCCAAGTGACCGGGAGCGGTGAGAGGCAGCCGGGAGCGATGCCGGAGAGTCAGCTGTATTCGCAGGTAAGACAACATATCTACTGTTACAAAGTGATTACTAAAATAAAAGGAGCAGAATGTGTATGCACGCTCAAATTGTTTTTTCACCCTGCGAACGTCTGTATTTATATGATTGATATAGAAAATGGTAGAGCTCGTAAGCCAACCAATCCTTTAACAAGCGTTGTTTATTGGAGAAAGTGGCAGCCTCGTCTCCGGCCGGGGACTCCCAAATAAAAATGACAAGGTGCTCCTCGGGAATTTACGAAAAACACTCTAAAAGGTGCCATAATCCCGGGGGGGGGACTCCCATATAAAAGTGACGGGGGGTGCTCGTCGGAAATTTTCGAAAAACACCCTAAAAGGTACCAGAATCTTGTTTGATGGGCGTGGTTCAAAATAATTTTTACCCCTAAGAGGTACCAATTCGAAAACAACACATGACATATTCTGTCATATTTTTTCGGCTCAATACCCTAAAAGGTACCGCGATAATTCTAACGGTAGTCATTTCAGATTTTAATACCCTAAGCGGTACCAATCTACAAATTTTGACCCCTAAAAGGTACGAAGAGCACCCCCGTCATTTTTATATGGGATTTCCCCCCCCCCCCCCCCCGGGCCATAATTCCGTTTGATGGGATGCGGTTCAAATATATTTTTACCTCTAAGAGGTAAAACAAACACACAAGACATGATTAAAAATAAAACACAAACAGCGCTGATAAACATGGTAAACCAACGCATTTTCATAACTGATTAACTTGACGTTTTGTATGCCAAGCAACATACATTTTCGAAACAAGATTAAAACAAACAACAATCTTAACGGTAATTTGTGTTTTAAACAAGTCACAATGGCCTAAGAACAAGAGTTTATATAACACGACATATTCTGTCATATAAAAGGAACCACAATAATTCTAACGGTGGTCATTTTAGATTTCAGCACCCAAAGCGGTACCAATGTACAAATTTTGACCCCTAAAAAGACGACGAGCACCCTCTTCATTTTCATATCGAAGTACCCCCATAGCCCCCCCCCTCCCCCCTCTCCCCCCTCCTCGGCAGCCTCGTTGTGCGACTGGTAGCCTGTTCCAGGCGTTAAGTTTGTGGCGCGCGAAAGAAAAATCGAGCGCAAGAGAAAAAACGAGGGGAGGCTGGAGAGAGAGTTTTCCCTCACGCCGACCCTATAGCGCCGCGCGCCGCTTTTCGCTGGTCCCCACAATCTAAACGCCTGGAACAGGCTATGTGACTGGTAAAATAAACGGTTTATAATGATTATATGTGTCATGCGTGATTAAATTTGATGGATTGAAGATTTCGACGCCTTATAAGGAACTATACAATGTAGGAATGTTCAAGTAATGCTATGCTAGAGTTTTAAACCAAAGCTAAGGTTTCAAGAAAGGATGCTTACAGAAATGTAACAAGTAATTTATCCGTCATATATTGACAAGATAGCTTACATCCACCTGGCCTGGTTTAAGTTCATCAGTAAATAAGTATTGGTATTTCACTTTTGCGTGATATAATTAATTGTCAATTGTCGATGATATCATTGTGCGCCAATAACTGATAGAAACTGGATTAAATCTTAATTTAGTTCTTGTTGTAGATAAATAAGTCCGATAGTAGTTTATTTGAACAAGGAATTGACTTTGAAAACAAGCGTCTGGGAAAGGTCGGCTTAAAGGTCGGACTTGTATAATGAAATGCAAATTTGTCTGTTTGGAGTCATGTTGTCAAACTAATTGTCCTGCTTTCGAGAACAACAACTCTATTTTGTCTCTGTATTGGTGTTTTCTTTGACTTCTTAACATTCCTCTAATTGCTCGGCGGGGTAGCTTCTTGTCTATCACCGTCGAATCGGTTCCTTTGTCAATTGCTTGATACTAAAAATGTGCAGTGTTGTTAGACAAAATCTTAAGTGCTCGCTATTGTGTTAACTCTCTCGGAAAACTTTGCAAATGAACTCGAGTAAACAACTCACGTTAACATCCGCTCCCTTAGATACAAGGTATTTCATAACGTCCATCTTCCCTGCCTGTACGGCAATGTGGAGAGGGTTGCGTCCATTTTGAATGGGCGTGTTGACCTGGCTTCCCTGCATAAGGAAAGAAAGTTTAAAATCGTCTTACGGTCTTGCTTGAAATATTTCGAATTCTCATAGCTGGGTAATTAGAGATTATAACATGCAACGCCTAGATTTCTTATTTCTACTGCACTTGAGGCACTCTAAATAGGCAATCGTTGTAAACTTCTTCTCAAAGTCTTGATTGTACTTTGCGCCTTCAGTTGATAACTTGGTGTTATTTTTTATCATGACAGATTGATATCTTGTTAATGCATTAAGAAATGAAAACATTTAACTCAGACCCAATAAAGTTGATACGTGATTCTCGACATAGCTTTACCGCTATAGCAATCCCGAAAATCGTTTTCAAGACCAAAGAGCGATTTAAAATGAAACATGAGAAAACTTACTGGTCTGGCAAATTTCTCCTTCACCACTTCTAAATTGCCCGATCTAATCGCGGTTACCAAAATACTCATTTCTGCTCCTCTGCCAATCGTGATCAAACGCACGCGTCAAATAATTAAGTTTTATATACAAGACCACTTTATATGCAAGACCGCTTTATATGCAAGACTATTCTGTAGTCACGTGACGGTTAGAGCGTGGGGCCTTCCTCGGCTTTCAAAATATTGGGGCGGGGCTACCCCTGTAACTGTCCAAACGATGTCTGTGATTGGCGAATGATACAATTGATATATCAATTGAACAGTGCCCCTATCCCTAATCCCTATCCGAGGGGGACAAATCTATTGTTTTCATAACGAATCACAGACATCGTTTGGACAAGTGCTGGACTACCCTTGGGGCGGAGTATATTAACACGTGACGCACAATTAAGTGGCGATTGCGGATGTTATTGCCAGCGATTAATAGCCGTGTTTTCTGGCAATTTGAAGAAAGCGTTGTTCAAAAGAAACGATAACGAAGACACTTCATCATGTTTTACGTAAAGTATTTTGGCAGCCTTGTCCAGAGCATTCTTCGCTCGCCCCGCCGAGAACAGTCAGGAAATATTTTGTCGCGATTGGTGCAGTAAAAAAGCAGAATTAGCAACCAAAGCAACCTTCTTCAATTCTTAAGGTCATTTGCGGTCGATGTTCACGATTTGCTCTGCGCTTGTCACTCCTCAAATTGACTAATCTAGTGAGGAGATGTTAGATATTGATCACCACTTTTGTGAATGATGAAAGTGTGAGAATACTCTTTTGTCATAGTAAGGTGTGGCAAAAACTATACTGACTCTTAAGATTTAGTTCAACAACTGTAATAAGTTAGTCGCCACTTTAAAAATTGAAAACAGGTTATGTTAGGAATTTCCGTCTTTGATCACGATTGTTCACCATAATCGCATACATGTCTGGATGTCTCAGTTAACCGGAGTACACGTTTATACCATTGTATCCCATTGCTAGGATCTACAGAGCGTCCTTTTCTTCCTTGGAATGCTTTCACTTGGTAGGACTGACTCGATTGCTTTCAGGATTGTATCCAAGCTTAAAAGTGTTGATTGAAAAGGAAGGAAGATGGCAGGTCAAGGACTTGACGATAAAATGCCTTAGTTTGGTTAAAAAGAGGTAATGTCACCTATTTTTAGGATCATTTTGAAAAACCAAAAAAGAGATTTCTCTCAACGGAAATTTAATAATAATAATAATAATAATAATAATAATAATAATAATAATAATTATACTACAGGTAACATCAAAATTACTGAACTACAGAAGATTACAATACTAGGAACGTCATACATCCTAAGAAAGGCACTCTCCATCAAGTAGACTTCTACCTCATTTTAGCCCTAGGCCCAAGGAATGGGCTCGGCTACTATGTTGTAATGTGGCATAAAATTAAAGGAGATATCATCATAATAATAATAATGCTCCAGTTTTTAAAGGGACACTGTCCGGCTGATATATCGTGTTTTCATGATTATGGCCAGGAGCTTGCTTTAAACTTGAAATAATAAGAAAAAATCGCCGTAAGTGATGAAAGCAAAGTGCTAGCTCAGTGGTAGAAATGTTGGGCGGGAGGTCGCTGGTTCAAACCTCGGCCGGACCAACACTCAGTGTCTTAAAATAACTGAGGAAAATGTGCCGCCTTTGCAATGACATCTGCAGATGGTATGACATTCTGGTCTTCTCGGATAAGGACGAATAAACCGTAGGCCACGTCTCACAGCACTGTCTGGTCTGTTCTTGTGGGATGTTAATGATCCCACATCACTGTTCGAAAAGAGTGGTCAACCTTGCGGGTTGTGGGATTGGGAAGGGATGGCACCTTGCATGGGACCTATGAGTCCCGTTCATGCCATTCCCTCTGCACTGTATGAGTCCAGAAAGAAAGAAAAGTTAAAAGTTAAAAGATGAAGCCTAAAAAGTCAAAATTCCACAAGAATTGCAATTTTGATTTCTTGACCGCATGTCACGAAATCAAATTTGAACTGTAATCCACTTCTATCCTTTATCTCCCAACTATTGCTTCTGTTTTTCTGTTGTTTTTTTTTTAAATCTTTTATCCAACTAAGTTGTATATTTGGTGGCATTTAGCGATATGACGTGGAAATAAGTTAAGCAAACTTTTTTTTTGACGGGACTCGGGGGGGGGGGGGGGGGGTTATACGGGATGCTCCCGCCCGAAAGGGGTACTTTTTTAGGCTGGAGGTATATTAAAGGGTAGGGATTTCACGAAGTATAGAAAACGGAAAGGAAAACACGAGTTGAAGTATGAAAAAGGGTAGGGAAACTGCCATTTAAGTATTATAAAAAGTGCCTTTCAAAATATGTCAAACAGACGCACGTAAAGACTATATGAAAGGGGCACCATTTTCAGTGAAAGGTATATGAAAGGGGTACCATTTTCAATGAAAGGTATATGAAAGGGGTAACTTTTCTGTCAAACACGGTATATGAAAGGGTAAGGGTTTGGACCTTGGGGCGGAGCATCCCCGTACAAAACGATGATGATGATGATGATGATGATGATGATGATGGTGATGATGATGATGATGATGACGATGATGCTGATGACGATGCTGATGAGAGAACCTAAAGGAGAGGGCTCTCACCCAGAAGACAGACAGGGGAACGGTAGTACCGGAGCGGACCCTTGTAGATCAAGCGTCAAGCACCGTACACGACTTTAGGCAAAACCGGCCTTGAGTGACTTTGTAAGAATAGGCGGAGAGATGGACAAAATTGGACAAGGGGGCTTTATTACCTTGTCGAGCAGCAAATCAGATTTACGTCGCTCATTTTCCATACGGCTTATTAACGACTCTTGCTTGTTATGTAACTTCAATCCTGGCGACAGGTGGCCTGGATAGGTGGACAAAATTAGACAAGGCGACTAAAAGAAATCAGAAAGTAAGTCATATACACTTAGTACGTTCTTGTTTCTTAATACAATTGTTTTTTGCTTGTTATGTAGCCTTGGAGATTAGCATAGATGTATTTTTGTCCAAACCTTTGTTTTCAGGATAAGAGATATTCACTGTCCAATCTGTGTAATATTCCTTTAGTTAATGCAACTCTCTTCAGGTTTCATTTTTCCCTCCGCTGCAACTGACGTTTTTTACCCACGGCACCAACACTCATTTTCATGCTCGAGTGCGCACGAAAAGTTGCATCTTACACTGAAGAGAATTTTCGAGAAACTCGATGCATAATTTCTTGCGTCATCAGCGCGCGCACTGTCCGAACCGAGAGGCCGTTTCCTTTGAGGATAAGTATAATGGTGACCTATTTTTTTTCTTGCTTCATAAAAAAAAATTACTCTAAAAAGCATTATCTTTGAGTTAATAGAGTTCTATACCCATCGCTCGTGGCCATAAAATCATGACCTTGAGATCATGCAAGCAATGAGCGTTTAGAGTCAGTGCCGTGTGAGGCTGTGTGCCTTTGCCTTGAATCATATATCAAATTGTTCATTATGATCGACGCATTATGTCTATTACAGTTTTTCGAGCATTCTATTTTAGCTATGCTTCAAACTAGCACGTAAAGTAACGTGAACCGATCAAATAATCAGGCGCGTAATAGGCAGTACTACGTGGATAAATAGGGTAACTTTAGCCCTTCACATTTCTTCGCGAGCATGGCGACCTACGTTTTTCATTGTATTTTTCAAAACAATGCTTGGTAGGGAAAATCAGGGAAAGTTTGAAAAAAATCGTTTTGTCAACTTCTATTTCTGAGGAATCACCTTAATGGTAGACTATTGCACTCTATAATGGACCAACTGCATCTATTTTTTATTAGTTTAAAATACCAATTCTCCTTTTTGGTTGCAACGCTTATTCTGCAAACTTGGTCAACATCTCATACTTGATTATTCCTCTTTTATCTCCGCCTGCGTAGTTATCATTAAGTAAGGAGAAATTCAATTTTGATTACTTTTAAAAGGGAGTGATTCCGAGTTGAAGCCGGAAATAAAGGGTCGGGAACGAAAATCCAAAGAAAGTGGCGAGATAAGAGCAGCTAGAAAAATAGGGGGGAGGGGAGAGATCACAATTTTACAGAAGCGAAGCTGGCAATAATGAAAGGGGAAGGGAGAGTGAAGTGTACAAGAAGCGGAAATTTCGTCTCACCCCCCCCCCCCCCCCGCCCATCCCACCTTGATTGGCCCCCAAAGAGGGTAAGAAAGATTTACAACATAGAGGGAGAGACAACAAGGTATTATACTGTGGTTTTATTTTAAAATCTTTGTTTACTATATATCAATAACCAATAATTTTGGATAAATTTATAAACTGCGATTGTTCTAGGCATTGCTATAAAACAAAGGGCAAGAGAGGGTCAAAATTGGAAAAACGTGTGATTATTTGAAATACTGCATAGTTAAGAGAGAAGGCCGTCTCCCCGAAAGAAACGACCAAATCTGATAGTAACAACCGGAAGTAACGATCTCCCGTAAATACTTCCCCCCCCCCCCCCCAGAAAAAATACTGCAATCACTCTTGACTTCCTGTTGATTGGTCATTAAGTGGACAGCTGTGTACAGGAGATATCGCTTCGAATTGTTATTGGAAAATGCCTTAGGAATACTTGCTTACTAAGAATTATGCGTTAGGTTTCAACTTTTTCATGGTTATGATTTTATTACGACCTATTACGACAGATCGGCCATATATCGTACACTTTTAAGCTACAAATGTACTTGGAAGCTAAATAAGCCATAGTAAAAGGCTGAAAAAATCCAAAAGAGGCTCTTTACTTTTGAAACTTTACAAAAATCTTATTTGGATTTGTGAAACGTATTCCCTATAATTCTTTAAAACAAGCATCCTTAAAAACTTAATGATCAACAATCATTGTACATTGTATTTCACAAAACAGGTAACTATTTACAAAAAAAAGAAAAGTTTCTAATTCATACATTATAGTCATAGTATCATATAATTAATAAAATACAACCAGCTCTCACTCGCCGATCGCAAATTGCAATCTTATTATTCATAATTGAGAGTTGTGCTGTTTTCCTGCTTTGCTCGGTTGTTCAAA